>JACXSJ010000441.1:0-35513 GCA_014851325.1 Pentalonia nigronervosa | reverse complement strand
CCGGACATTATACGACAACACAATAGAAACATAAATTTATAAATACTCGGGTGGTTCCCATGCGTGCCGCGGGGCGGTCCGACTACGACGGAAAAACGGAAAACGGAATAAAAAACAATCGAGACGTCTCTTTTCAAACGATAATAATAATGATAATAATAATAATAACGATGATTATAGAAACGATACAGGTGTTGTTCAACGAACCGATTTTAAACGTTTTGCTCGCGACGGCAGTGGCGCGCCAAAGGGGATTAACTCCTGCAGACCCTCCCCCACCCCTCTCGCGGCCGTGATATAGTAAAATCACGTTGCACGATATTTAGTAGGTACCTAACTCGGATTACAATTCGTTTCTTTTCTACCGACCTCGGTATCCGTCATCCCAATAACCGCGATATTATAATTATTCACACGTCGTGTCCGTCGTAACGAATGCTCATCGTCTGGATACATTTCTCGACCGGACACCCTCCACCCCCCACCCCCACGCCACGCACAAACGAAATAATATCTTTCGATTTAAAAATGTCCGTACTTAGGCACACTGCACCCGTCCACCATAGGAGTTATCTCAAACCCCAATGCGTTTACCACATGTACGAGGAGAAAAGAATAAGAGACGAGATCTGGATGTCGCGCGCGATTTCCTGTTGTCGATGTAATTATTATTATTATTATTATTATTATATTGTTTTTTTTTTTTTAATAATTTTAATAAATTATTATTATTACACTCGTGAAAACAAACGCTTTATACGATTTTTTAGTCATAATGAGTACGCGTCACACGTCGTCATATATATATATATATATATATATATATATATATATTATACACGCGTACGGCTCGTATGAAAACAATTGTGATCGTCGTCACCCGAGCGGACGGACGATGGACACCCGTGCGACACCCGTGCCGCCGAGCCGATGCGGTTCGAACACGCGTCCGCGGCGCCGGTACGATTCGGTACACTGTACGGTCGACCATAATATATATAATAACAACGATGATGATAACACGTTAACGTAAATATATAATAATAATATTATGTTATGTTTGTACGAATATTATAAAAATGTGTTTGTTCGTTTCTGTCCTTCGTCCCCCTTTGTTTTTCAAGCGATCGCCTCGTACGGGATTTTTTTTTTTTTAATAATCGCATTACGTTATTATTATTATTGTGTATTTATTAATAATATTCTCGTACTCGACTCGTTATATAAAAAAAAAAAAAAAAAAAAAAAAAAAAAAAAAAACATTCTGTTGTTCAATTTATATAATATTATAATAATATAAATGTACGTATAATGATAACACGGCGATATTATTATTTACGATGTAATGCAAAACAAAAACGAAAAACGAGATCAAACTTTAGAATTTTTTTTTTTTTTCAAGTCTTCGCGGCAGTCTTAGAATGTAATATTATTATATATTATATCGTGTAAAATGGTAGGTTTTTTTTTATTTATCTATACATTTTTTTTTTTTTTTTGTAATAATAAATAAAAAATTTATTTATATATAAATAATCTTACATCGTTATGTCACTATATATTATGTATATATATATATATATATATATATATATATATGTGTTATATAGAAGTCTAGACACACTTCCTATAAATGATATTATACAAAATATTACCTACGTACCTACCGACGATAAAAACTCGACGACATTCATTATAATATTATTATTTCGTTATTAATTATTATATTATTGTTGATGATATTATTCGAAGTCGGTACATTTTTTTTTTTTTTTTGCGCCCATTTATCTCTGCCATAAAAACGATTATTTTTAGTTCGTAAGATCGACGATCTCATTTTATGTTGAAGCCATTTTGTTTTATTAATAATACGTTTTGATTTTTTCGCCCTCTCGGGCAAGTTGAAACTTCTTTAAACTACTTGATTACAGAAAATTATACTCCTATATGAAAAAACGAAAAAAAATATATTGTATTCTAAAAAGTTATATTTGTAGATTCTTAATTAATGATAATTATATTTGTAAATATAGTAATTTATATTAGAATTAAGTATTATTTAAATGAATAAAAAGAAAATTCAAAGAAATCATCGAATGGTGTTTTATTTTATTTTTCACGGATAATAAGTGCTCGTCATTATATTTTACGATTCTCCTCAATTGTGCAGTTGAGTTGCATACGCATAGGTCCTCTGATGTTTTCCTTCCGTCGCATAAAATAATTGGATAATATCGACTCGTCGACCGAATTAATTACCACTTCTGTGGAATCCTGTTGTACATCTTAGTAAAGGCCAGTGGCGCCGAATGAAATTGAAACTGGTTGTTCAAATAATTTGATTAACCCACCACCAGACGAATGTGAAACGGGCTTAACTAATTATATATAAATAATATCATGACATTTCTGTTTTAAGTAAACTTATAGCAGAAAGACTCGGAAGTATACTCTTTAATTTTGCCCATCCAATTTTTGAGGCAATTCATTTGAACTACCTGAAGTACAAGTTCGGCGCAAAGCACCAATAATGGTTAAGTCTCATGGAAAGTTTCACAACAATAAGTCCTCATCTGTGCAGTAACTGTGCGTGTATTTTACACTTCACACCTTTTACAAAAAGATGTTTACTTTCCATAATGTTGTTGGAATAATAAATCAAAATGATTTAATATTTAAGCGTCATCCAATTTTTACACAAATACATATTTTCAAGTAAAAAATTGTACAGAGACCAGAGTTGTGGACTTTTTAAAAATTAAAAATACAAGTAACAAATTACAAACAATAATTTATGTAACTTGTGAGATTTGATGATTTGTACTCATGTTTATGCAGAGTTTAAAAATATTGTTTAATATGATTTTCAATGTTTGTGCTCAAGACTTGAAAGTAATACCCAAGCAGAAACTTTTCTAATATTCTGTATTCAAAGCTTTTTCCTATGAAAGCTTACCAGCAATTATTAATCAAATACACATACAAAATTATTAAATATATTTACACAAACTAAGAATAATATTGGTTTTTGTAAAAATATTTCAACAAAATAATATAGGTACCTATCATATTATTAAGATAAAAATTCATATTTAAAATTTTTTGATTAACCTCTATGTTGATTAATTTTTAAAAAATTTTCCTTAACCATTAAAGACATGTTTTTATTATACCGTTTCGACACCAGCCTATCTTCAACGTCATATGATAATAATTTTATTGTTGAAATGCATTCAACTATTAACATATTAATGGACAGTTCACATTTTAATTTTAATTTTTCTAAAAATCCCTCAAAATGTATCACTTTTTGATTACTGCTATAGCAATTGGATAAAAGTAAACTAGAGAAAATAAATATACTATTTTAATTTTTTTTTTAGCTTTATTTTGTAATTGCCCAATCACTTATTGAAATCTAGGACACAATAATATGCTCTTTTATATAAAACTACAGAAAAAACTACTGCTCAAGTAGTAATGTCATTTTTTTTACTGTTTTCATATTACTACTATAACAGTAATATTAACCTACTGTCCAGTAACGTATTTTCATAATGATAATCTGCATATATATTGTTATGCATTTGTGCATCATTTATATTATTTATATGATTTGACATATGACCAGAGATTTCTAAATGTTATACCTAATTTATAAGCAATAGATTATACAAAATTACCCTATTTCATTAATTCAAAACAATAACTAAACAAAAATATATTAATACAATTATTTTTTTATTTATGGGCTTTGTTAAATAATACATGGAAGACATATAACATAAATATAGTACTAAATTTTGATTTTTCAAATAAGTTAATTTGTAAATATAATAAAAAAAAAATTAAATATTAAATAAATAATAAATATTATATAAATTAAAAAAAAATTCAATAGTCAGTTGGACGGATTTGTTTACCAATAATCCTAGTTAAAAACAATTATTTTTAATGTAATAAAATTGTTTAACAAAAAAAAAAAATAAAAAAAAAATATTATTCACCTAGTAACAAAGTTTAAGGTGTGATATGAGCATAACTTGATGAGTAATTAACACTACTATATAGATCCGAACCTGCAGGTGAATGATTACCCTAAAATTAAAAGAAAACAAATTAAAATATTAAAATAATACATAATTAAAGCAACTAGCATATTACCATACAAGCAAATTACCTGTAAAAATCGGTTAAGTTCTTCTTGTGTGTCAAATATCATGACCATGAATGGCGATCCAGGAACATGTTCTCCGGCCCATTTTACTTCCACTCTGTAATCACCAGGCTCTGTTGGATCAAACTTGCATAATATAGTTCGGTCTTTTTGGTTTTCACGTTGCATTTCTACACGGAATGCTCCTGAAACACGAGTATGCAATAATAATATTAGATAATACAATAATAATCAACAATAACATATTAAAAATAAAACATAAATTTCAAATTTCAAAAATGTGATAAAGTACAATAAAATGTTTACCTTTGGGTCCTCTAACCCTGACTGTTAACTGTCCAGCACCAGCTCCACGAGTATCACATATAAATCTACTTTGAAAAATTGCTAGTACGCCATGTTCAATGCCAGGTCCGTACACGCGGACTTTACTAGCATCTGGTGCACCACTAACTCTAACAGTAAAAGGACTTCCAGGTACATCCTCCCCTAGATTTTTGGTACACGCAAGTACACAACACACATTAATTATTATAAAATGTTTATTTATATTATAAAGAAATATAGATCATCTTTGAGATAAATTCAATATTTTAAGGCCTTTATATTATACTTAGTGTCGTTGGAATATGAATAATAATAATCAATTGATAAAAATTGTTTCAATAGTAATTATATAAATTTATAATAACGAAATGCCCCTACAATATACAGAGTTATTTATATACACGCGTTTGTAGTTAATTAATATTTATCATACCAACCGGCATATTTAACAGTCAGTGTATGTCTGCCCG
This sequence comes from Pentalonia nigronervosa, assembly GCA_014851325.1. Taxonomy (NCBI): domain Eukaryota; kingdom Metazoa; phylum Arthropoda; class Insecta; order Hemiptera; family Aphididae; genus Pentalonia; species Pentalonia nigronervosa. The sequence goes on along the minus strand of JACXSJ010000441.1, from coordinate 30,539 downwards.
ATTCTTGTGGTTTCACATTTAATGTGAAAGTACCATCTCCGTGGTCATAAAGTTCACAGTAAGCAACTTTATGAGGTCCGATGCAGTGAGCACTTAACTCCCCTTTAATATGCATACACATTAATAAATCGCTTATATTATAAATAAATAAAATAAATGAAGTCTTTATTTCATACCTGGACCCGCTCTTCGTGTATCAATAAAACTTCTGATATCTTTTCCAACTGTACCAATACCTAGACCATCTCCAGTGCATAAAACTTTACTAGCATCACAAACACCAGTAACATTAACCTTTAAAGGACAGCCTTTAACTTGCCTGAAATGAAAAAATATATATTATTATAGGCCATAATCACATATAAAAAAATGAATAGATCTATTAATTTACCTGTGACCCCAAAGCACATTTAATAAATAAGGGCCTGGACTTATGGGAGTATAATTAGCATTGTACATATTTTCACCTGTTTTTTCAATATTAACTGATATTTCATGTCTAGAACCAGCTAAGGTGACTACAGGATCACCTAAAATAAAATAATAAAAATATAATATCAGTTAAAATAAAACAAATAACAATGCAACTAAAATAGTAGGAGCATACCAGGTCCTGCTTGTGATCCATCAATTATGAATTCTGCTTGTTGACCACAAGTAGCCATTGACAGTCCACTTCCAGATAGTACTACTCGTACACCAGCAGCGCCACTTTCTACTAAAGCAGGATAAGGCGAACCTGGCAATGGTAGTCCAGCAAAATTCAAGTACAAGGCATGCGGGCCAGATATGTGTGGTGTTAATACACATTTAACATTGTCACCAGAGTGATCGATCATTATTGGAACTATTGTTCCTCCTTGACTTTCTAAATGACCATCTAGTTCGCCTGTGATATAAATAATAAAAATTATAATTGGTTTCAAATAACAATATAGCAGGACGTGTAGTATTTACCAGGACCAGCTACTGAAGTATCAAATGCCAATGTTGTGGGAGAATTAACTCCGAGTATAATACGGCTACTTAAATTTGTTTCACCAATTGTCAACACTTTTGACAAATCGACAACCATACACTTATATGGTGATTCGCCCACATGTCTTCCATTCCAAACAATATTTATATCACAAAAACCAATGTAGCTTGGAATAAATATAACTTCATAATCTCCTTCATGACCACTTGAAGATTGATTGATTGTCACAGGTATTATTTCAGATCCATTGTGTATATTAACAACAGGAACAGCGTGATAAGATGTGCCCAAAGCCGAGATGTAAAATTTTGTCGAAACATCTTTAAGAGCTTTAACAAGGCCAGAACCCCAGGCTCGAGGTACTCCTGGATCAGCTACATGCACTTTTAATGGAGATTCGGTTATGTGATCTTTTCCATAACAGATGTTAAAAATATAATCTCCTGGTACTGTGGGATTTATTTGAACAACGTTAATATCGTCATTGAACAATTTTAAATCCACTGGAACATCCTCATTATCTGGACCAAGACAAGTAACTGTAAAATCAGCCAATCCAGCGTTCTTCCGTAATACTGAAAGTCACAAATACAGTTAATCAAATTCTATTTCAGAAAAACGCTACTACATACTAACAATTAAATGACATTGGTTTATGAACAACTGCACTGTTTTTCTCAGGAAGATTGTCAATTTTAACTTTAGCAGCATCATAAACATAACTGGTAAATGGCGATCCTTTTAAATGTTTACCAAAGTGTGTGACATCAATATTATACTGTCCTGAAAAAAAATGATATGGTTAAAATTCATAAAAAATAATAAATAAAGAAAAACTCACCGACTTTAGGAGGTGTGAATTCAACAATCAAGTTCATACCATTTTTGTGTTGATAACATTGGGCAGGAACAGCACTATGTTGCATTCCGGTAATGACAACATCAAATTCATGGCTGGATTTGCCAGCACTGTCAATTATAAATGTAGACATTTTGTTAGAAATACCTTGGTAAAGTCCTAGACCAACAACTCGAAGTTCAGCTGATGTAGATGGATTTTGTTCTCGCACATTCACCATGAACGGTGACCCGTGTATGTTAAAATTGTTGTATTTTACATGAACATAATGAGGTACAGGTATTACAGACTGATATGCTACTTGATAGATACCATTAGACTCTACATCTGAAGATTTTAGTTTGACATCACGGCCAGCTGCTTTAATTGCCACAGATAATTCTCCTTTACCAGCATTCCTTGTATCAACTATATAAGAAAATTTATAAATCAATCAATTGCCAAAAGTTTTTTAATGTTTTTTTTTTTCTTACCTTTAAATGATGTAGGTTTATTGCAAATAGCTTCATTGAGTCCACTAACAATGACTAACTCAGGATCTATGACTTGAACTTTCCAAGGATGTTTGGTAATTGGCTGATTTCGATGCATAATTGTTACCATATGAACACCAACAACAGATGGTCGATATGTTACTCGATATAATCCACTGTCATGTTTGTGTAAATTAACAGGTATAGTCTTATTGTCAGGATCTAATTCCAAAAATAAATTTAGCATTGCAATAGCATAATAATTACATTTTTTTTTTTTTTTTTTGTCAAAAATAGGTCTTTTGTCAATACAGGAAAACGAACCTTTTACGATCACACTAATTGATCCATGATCAGCAATGTGTGGATTTATGTCAAAACGAGCTGGATAGCCAAGTTTTACTCGTTGTAATCCTTCGCCGTATGCAGTTATTGATGAACCAGAAACAACTTTCTTAACTCCATTTAAATCAATAACATCACAACTGTATGGACTCCCTTTAAATTAAAAATAATTTTAATAATAACAAAAAATATTTATTTTTATTTTAAGTCATTATTTACCTGGTACAATTTCATCATTAAATGTTATATTAACAAAATGTGGTATTGCATTATGAGGGACAAATGTTACATCATATAATCCTCTAGAACAAGCTACTACTTCTGCTTTAACTGTGCCTTTTTGGCTGCTAACCACCAATTCCAATGTGCCTTCTCCAGCTTCTGTAGCATCTACGCTAAAGGTAACTGGTTTACTAGCCTTTGTAAAAATATTCTATGAGTGCATATTATATAAAAATAAAATATATTATGTTACCTGTAAGAGACTTACTTTAGCATTATCAAGTCCTGTAACTTTTATATTGTTTATATTATATGCATGACAAGCAAATGGGCTACCATCAACTGGCTGATCTTCTATAAAAACTTCTATCATATGCCTTCCTAGAAATGGTTTGATTAATAATAATTTATAAACTATATTTTATACAATATTTTCTTGGTTCATATAATATGTTGACATGAAAGGTTACCAATTTCATTTGGTGTATAATATGCTCCAATGGCATTGGCCATAATGCTCGTTTTAACATCAACCAGTTGTCCAGAAGGTGAAAAAACATTGACTTTGAAATTTGTACCATTGGATATATCAGGACTTTCTATTTTAATGTCTGCTGTTTTTTTTATGGCACAATATCTAACACCATTTCCAGTTACTGCAACTTGATCAATATCCAATACTCTACAAGTTAATGGGGACCCTGTATGATAAATAATAAATCAAACAATTATTTTTAATTCTTTTTAAATATTATATGATATATTATATTACCTGGAATAGGTTCGCCGTTGAAACGTACGCTCAGACTATGTGAAGCAGCATCTCGGGGTTTAAAATTAACACGAAACTTAGCATTTCCTTCAGATTGAACATAATTTGGAACATTAACCCCATTCACTGACACTATAATTTCTAAATTACCGGCACCAGCTTCACTAGCATTAACTAAAATAACAGAAATTTTAGTTTATTTTATAACAAAAAAAATGCATATTCTCACTATTGAAATTAACTGGTTTTCCCAAAAATCCTGTGTTAATATCTGTAACACGAACTTTAGAAGCATCATATGCTTTAACTAAAAACGGACTGCCTTCAACATGTATACCATCTACTTTAACTTCGACACTATGGTCACCTAATTAAAAGTAAAATATTTCATTATAATATTATACATAAATTATAATAAGTAATTGCATAATTACAATAAATTAATGACATTGGAAAACACAATATAAACTTACCAACATCAACAGGAGTAAATTGAACATTGTGAGTTGATGGTTGAGTAGCAGGTATAACAGTAACAGGTAAAGAATGCCTAAGAGGCGCGAGAACTTGTACTTGAGGACTACTTTCACATTGAACAGCAAATGACGCTATTTTACCGACAGCAACTTTATCTTCGGTAGCTGACCAGACAACCACTCTAGCAGCTTCAGAAACAGAGCAAGTAAATGGTGAACCTAAAATAAAAATTGTTTAAATTTATTAAATAATCATACAGATATAAGTTCTCATTAAAAATACATTTTTAAAACATTTTGAATTGAATTTAAGCTTTTTTTTTCACTAGTTAGTAGTTACATACAACAAATAATTTTATTTTTAATAATATCAGATAGTTATGAATTTATGATAAGCTATAGAATTTTTAATCTTTACTTTACCTGGTACGTCATGGTTATTAAAACGTAAATGTACAGTATGGACAGTTGGTTGACGAGGCGTAAATGATATCGCATAAGTATGTGGCCCTTGAGCTTGAGCAGAAGTTGGCACTCGACCACCATTTACTGTAACTTCTAAATTGCCTGGACCAGCTTGACTTGTTTCAACTAAAATTTAGCAGATAGATAAATTTACAATTTAAATTATGAAATTATATATATTTACCAATAAAAGTGACTTGTTGCCCAACAGTGCCCTTAGGTACTGATTTCACTTTAATAGCTTTGATATCATACACTTTGCAACTAAATGGAGATCCAGCTACTGGAGTTCGAAGATAACTAACAGCAATTTTATGTTCACCGACAATTTTAGGACAGAACTCAATTTTATATGATTGTGAACCAGATTCTTTTACTTGGGCAGGAACTGCCGACCCGTTAGGACCTATATAATCCTTCATTAGTGTTAGTAACATTATTTGAATAAGATAAGCGCATAAGCATTAAACAAACATTTTTTAATGTTTAGACTTAAAAATAAAAATAATGCTTCAAATAAAAAATTAAAAACTTTAAAAAAATATGTAACATAAAAAGGTAATAAAATGCAATTATTTAATTCTTGACATGCATAAAGCACCAAAATAAAATTTTTAAGTTGTTAAAATATATTTAATAAAAATATTACCACCAAAATATTCAAAAAAACTGAAATTTTTTTGTACATTTTAATACTAAATTAATACTAAAAAGAAGTTATTTTTCAAAAAAACTTCTCATGTTTTTATTAACTTTCATATTTTTTTGTGCTTTGTGTAATATATATATTTTTTCCTATTTTTCTATATTAGAAATCAATTAAATTAATTTGAATTATATTAACAAAGAATTACTAAAATGATGAAAAATTATACTAAAAGAAAAAGAAGGTATTTCAAAAAGTAGAATTGCTATGATTAAACTAAAGTTAGTAAAATTTGATAGAATATTTTTCCAATAAATAAATAGATATCGATTGATACCAAACAACAAACTCTGTATATCACTCGATTTACAAGCTTTACAGAATATACAGCATAAAATATATTATTTTTAACTCAACAAACATTATTCAAAATTTAAATGAAACTAATAAAACTTTTGTAATATTTCATAAGATTGTAGGTATTCTAATTTTCAAAATTACGTAAGATTTAAATATGTTGAAATAATGTTACACAATTATTAATGCAAGTCAAAAATACCTATGAAAACATCTTTATTGACCATGCAATTATTTAATCAAAGTTTATTTATGTAACTAAGATCAAAAAGTATTACTAATGTCTAAGAAACCTTAGAACAGTTAAAAAAATTAGAAAAATATGAATTTACACAAAAAGAATTCTAAAAGATATTTATTATACAAAATAAAAACTTTGTTGATTTATTTTCATTAAACATTTTTATTTTATAATAAAATATGATTGTTTAAAATTCAGTATAATAAATAAATAAATATTCTATTGTTTTCTCAAGTACTAACTAAATTGTCTAATAATGTAATAATAGAGATGTTTTCATAAGATAAACCTTAGTACTACTTTATAGCATTTTATAGATTAAATAAATAATTTTTAATAAAATAAATTAGTTATATTTCATTACATTACATTTGAAGGTCTACCACCAAATTAAAATATTAGCGTTAATAGCTGATAGAAAAATTTTAAGTGTATTATTAATAAAAGAGAGAAGTATCAGTATAATCGAGATTTTTGATATCGCCCACCTGTAAAAATATAGACACACATACTTGTAGACAAGCTTTAATTGAAATACCATACAGTCGTGCTGAGGCAAATACATAGAATGAAAAAATTCCAAAATTAATAACATTGATGGATAACTTACCCTCAACATTAACTTCAATGTCATCCAAAGATCCAGATACATTGCTCATAGTGAAATGAGAAGTAGTTGAGACAGGAGCGCTAGTTAGTGAAGTACCACTAACTAGTGGTAAATCTCCCTCAACATGAGCAATAAAAGGAGAACCTGAAACAAATATAATTATGAATTTAAAGCAAATTATTTTATATTTAAATTAAGTTTGTTAATAGCACAAATTTTAAAATTTATCTAACCTGGGACTGGTTCCTTATTGAAATGGATAGTAATTACATGATCAGTAGGCTGAAGTGGTAGAAAACTAACAGCAAATTTAGCATTGCCTTGTGGATGTACTTGAGTGGGAATATTTGCTCCTCTGGCTGATATAGTGATTTCTAAGTTACCTTCACCTGCTTCACTAGCATCAACTACACAAAATAATAATATTGAATAGGAATCATAATATAATACATAATAATATATAAACTAAAAAAAACTTTTTAATTATACCAGTGAATTGAAATGTATTTCCGACATGGCCCTTAGGCACATGTCCGACTAAAACTTTGCTTGAATCATAAGCTTTAGCTACATAGGGAGTACCATTAACAGCATGTCCATTGTATTCAACTGATATTGAATGGGCTCCAACTTGAAGTGGTGTAAACTCAGCAGTGAAACCTACATTTACATTTCCTGTGACTTTAACTGGAAGTTCAGTGGTAGGTCCTAAAATTTAAAAAATAATAATAATTACAAATATATTTCATAAAATAATAAGATAAATATTACTTACCAGTTACAGACACAGACAATTCAGCTGAAGCTGAATTATCAACCATCATATGAAATTTTGCTACTTGGTTAACAGGTATCAACTCCAAACGAGATAAATTAACAGACACACGACTTGTGTCAGACACTGAGCATACAAATGGGCATCCTTAAAATAAATAATAATTGAATAATAAAACTTCTTAATAAACTAAATTAGCATTATATTTTTTGTAATCATTTAAATTAATTTTTACCTATTACAGTTTCACTATTAAATTTTATATCAATCATATGAGGTTTAACATGTTCAGGTGTAAAAGATACTAAGCATCTTCCACCTCCAACTACAGTCACATGATTTGGCACTTCTCCTTCATTAATTGAAATTTCCAATTGGCCTTCCCCAGCATCACTAGCATCAACTATAATAAAAAAAATATATATAAAATTATTGATTGATACTAATTATATAAAAAACTAAGTTCAATGATCATTGCTGAAACAATTTATTGTAAAACAAATAATAGTACAATTAGGCACATTCCATAGTTTCAAAATTGTAGACTTTAAACCATAAATTGATCAAATGTATATATATAAGAAAAATTTAGAAAAACTAAATATTGTATAATAAACAGATGAATTTTTATAATTAATTAAATGTTGTTAAGTGTTTTAATTCTTATATTTAGTTAGTAAACATATTAAAATTAAAAAGTAAAATCATAGTTCAAACAATGTTTTTTACCATATTATATTGATGCAGTGGTTTATTTTATATGTTATGATAATTATTATAACACATTTTCTAAAACTAACCTCTGAATTGACAAGGTTGGCCGACAACAGCATCAGAAACATCAGTCACTCTAATCAGAGCTGAATTGTATCCTTTAGCTAATAATGTGCCAGTTCCAAGTTTATGGCCAGCCACACTAACATCAACTAAATGTGTTCCCACTTCAACCACAATGAATTCTATTCTAAATATTCCATTTCCTCCTTCATTTATAATTTTAGCTTGTATATTACGTTTGGTTGGACCTTAAAAATATGTAAATTACAATTTAACTTTGATTAAAATAAATCTGAAGAATGTGTTCAAAATATATTTGACATACTGAAAAACAAAAATAGGTCAGTATTAAACTAAATTAACTTACTTAATACATTAACTTGTATATCTTCTCGATGAAAACCAATAGCACTTATTTGAAATATTGCTACTGAATCAACAGGTACTAATTTTACAGCATCTCCGAGGACACTTAATTTTGGACTATATGATCCTCCACTCATGATTGTTACTTCCCAGGGACTCCCTATAAAAATATTAATTAGTTAATAATGTTAAAGATAATAATATAAATCAGTTTTTTACTGTATGAATATAGCTATATGCAGTACCAAACCAATTAAAACCTCATGAATTATTTAAGTAACTGAAGCGTTAAGTTACATACAAAATTTAAAATATGATGCATGATTTTAAAATATTTAAGAAGAAAATAACCTAAATCATAATTATACTATTAATTAAAATAATGAATATAATTTATAGAAAATTCATAAATCTCAAAATCATTAAATTTTAATTGTACAATACTATTATAATGTATAGGATGTTTTTAAAGGGTTTTTATAACATGGTTAAAATATATTATAAGATCATATGAAAAATCAATATTATCAAATAAAATTTTAAATTAATGTAATTTACTTAATACCTATATATTTAATTGTGAATATGTTTTCAATTGTGAAAGGAAAAAGTAATGTATATAAATAAATAAATAAAATGATTCTAAACAAAATTAAAATAAAATACTTGTTACTTTTTTTAACAAGTAATTAAAAATAATGTCTAGATATTACTTAGTGAAAAAATGTATATATTTTTATAACTTACTTTGGTAAAAACATTAAGTATATCTTAATTGTATAAGAATCAAGCAATATAAATGAGCACATGAAATATAATGGTTAGATTTCAATTTAAAAATGAATAATTCAAAACCATTATTGCAATACATCTTATTAAAAAACACACGTGGGCGTGTATCTGAATTGATAATTCATATTACAAAACATGAACACCTTAAGAATTTTCTAATAGTTGGGTCAGAAATGTATAACATTATAACAGTTAAATAAAAATATGTACCTAATTATTTTGTTTTTAAACTCTCAAGTTAAATATGGTAAATATTTATATAGTTTAAATATTAAATAATTAAATTAATTGAATATTGAAATATAATTTTTGTTTATCTAAGTTAAAAACAATATGAATATGAACTAATGTAGTAAAAAGGTACAAATTTTAATTGATACAACTAAGTTATAAACATTCAAATTTAGTAATAAATATTTAAAATTTAAAAATATACAAATTCCTACCAAGTATAAAAGGTTGATTAATTTATAAATGTATCAAAATGTTAATAAAAATTATAAACTCTTAAATTTATAGGCACAATTCTAACAAATTATAAATAAATAATAAACACTACTTTTATACTATTTTAGTAAACCTAGTACATTTTATAACATTAGCATAGTTAAATATAAAATTTTAATTTAAGTTATTATTATACAAGTGAGTAAACTGAGTCATACCTTATAAAGTATATATAAATGACTAAAATAGGTATTTAAAAGATATTATTGGTTTTTATGAATAATTCATTTTTGAAAAACTACAATTCAAAAATTATGCAAACTAACTCCTATGACACATTGCTGTTCTTTAATAATATTTTTAGTCAAATTATTTTATTTTAGAAAGTAGTTTTTATATATTGTGCAAGTAAAGATTTATACTATATTATTTTATGCAGGTATCTACCATAGTTCATCTATGCAAACTATACATATTGAAATGTATTAGTATTTTCTTTAATAAATAATTAGATTTAAAACTAAAAAATGTAATAATATGATTTAGAGTGTTTAGACTGTAGAGATACTACATTTGGTTTTTTAATTATTTGTACTTTTGATTGCAAATACTAAGTGCATACCTACAACATAATATTTTAATAAGAAGCACAATTAAACATTGTTGAATAGTATTAATTGAAAAAGACGATCATAATATAGTTGTACCTTTGTTAAGATAATACAAAAATTAAAAAGTTATATCTTGTATGTCAATAACAGAGCAAAAACAATCTAATAAAATTTGCAAAATAAATATTTTGGCGAACAAACTAATGACTAAATACTTGTAAATGTCTGACAGTATTTAATTAATCATATTGTTCGACTTGACCATCAATAAGTACTATCTATTTTACCAAAAACCCAGCTGTGGGCTGTAAGTAAAAAAAATTAACAATACTTTTATATAAATTTTAGCGAGTAATCCTTCTTCATTTCACTATGAGCAATGTATTGAGAAAATACATAATAACGCGAATTAAAAAACATTTTACTAATATTTAAACTAAAAACACAAACTGCCATAAAAAATTAAATTACGAAAAACACCTAAAGGAAAAAAAAACACTAAATACAAAACGAACCACACAAAACAAACGATACACACAACTACTAATCACGATAAATAAACCACCGACCTGTTGCATCTACCTGTTTGACGTGTACATGATAAAAATATCGATATCTTCATCCACACGATATTTGCGTTTACCGATTTACAGACGCGCGATTCGAATGGCTGTAGAAAGGAATTTAATGAAAATACGTACATCGTTCGTAAAGCCTAGAACAAATCATTGCATGGTCAATGCACGTCACATGTGTCGTTATTTATAATAATTATTATAATTCCCTTTAAGTGTAAATGTGTAATTTAATTATACTAAATTCAGCGCGGTTAGTATCTATTAATGTATTCTGTGAATCCGAAATCGACGATCCTTGTGGGAGTACAGCGAACAACTATCGATGGTTGAGAAAAATTCCAAAGACACAGGCGCGCCAACTGGAATGTCTTCCGGCGTCGAATTTCCCTCCAAGAATTTAAGATATGTCGACCATATTAATAATAATATGTTTATTATTATTATAACACCAATAACACCGCTTACTGCGCGAATCGTAAATGGAATTAAAATGTACAATCGTCATAGAGTAGCGGAATTCGAAAATTCTACTTGCACTTTTTTGTATTTGACCGTCGTGACATCGTTTACCATTCAAGTCGTATATAGTTACTATAGGTACGACGTAGGAACATTAACGTTTTAAACGATCTTATTAGCAAAAATCGGTCAGCAAAAGTGTAAAACCATATAAATCAAAATTAATTATTTGCACTGTTGTAGTGGAGGGTATACTCAAAACGCTAAAATTCTGAAATGCATATTGGAAAGAAATTAAAATAAAATATACGCGGATATACGATCGTAGCCTGTTGGCAGGGCAGCTCCAAAAACATGACTGGGAGGGGACTAAGTCATAATCTTCAGAAAAATTTCGATATTATGACATGTTTTTTTTTGTAATTTCGTTTGTAACATTATAGCAATATACGATTTTTTTAGAAATATGGGATTGGGAGAGGGCTGCTGGAACCGCCCCTGCCTGTTGGATGATAATCATAATACATATAACTTAAATGCTGCGAGCAATTCAAGTAATTTGGAAAACATTTCCTGCTCTATATAACTATTTATATAACGATTCAAACGACACAACCAAAGATAAAAAAAAACTCATTCCAAGTATATTGATTTATATAAAAAAAATTAGGTAGTTCACAAGACTTGTTTTAGATTTTGCACTTATGTGTGGTATTCTTATAAAAATGTTTTATTTATCTAATCAATTGCAGAGTCATACAATTACATTATTGCAAACAAATCAATTTATTAAAAGGACTATTAGAGTGTTGAAATCGTTTAAAACTAAGGACGGAGAACATATTATAGACAAAGTTAGGTCAAGTAGAGATGGTTTTCAAAACAATCACTTTGACTAAGAGCTAAAAATTAATTTGTGTAGACCCAAATCAGTTCACAACTAGTATATTATGTAATAATCTAAATTCCCGTTTATTTGACAACAATAAAAATGAAATATTAATATTAAACGATTTAAAAATTTTAAATAAAAATACACGGCCAAGAGATGTTGATATAAGACATAGTGAAAATGAAATACAACAATTAGGCAGTAGATTTTTAATAAATATCTCTGGGATCTGGTTCTAGTTCAAGGAATGAGATATTTTATTCATACAAAAACAATAAATGAAGAAATACAAGAATTAAATACCCTTATTAAAGCATTGCCTGTTTCTACAGCAGAATGTGAATGTGGATTTAGTTTAATGAACATAATATGTTTAGATCTAAGATCCAAATTGACAATAAAAAATATATCGTACCTTATGTTCATCAATACAGATGAGAGACCTATTAATATATGGAACCCAACCAAATTTATTAGTAGCTGACTATTTCAGCATATATCTGCCAATGATAATCGTTCAAGAAAAGTGGAGCCATTAGAAGTTTCAATAGAAAAAAAAATCATTATGGACAATTATATAAATTGTTATATGTAATACAAATAAATAGAAACTATTATTATAATATTACATATATTATATAATTATTTTTAGAATGCAACACATTTTAAATTTTAAATAAATTTCTAATAACAGATAAATATAAGTTAATTGCTATATGGTGATGTGTGTGGGGGGAGGGGGAAGCCTAACCGAATATAAGTTAGGTTATGTATAAAGAATTTAGGTGTACACCGAAAACAATATTTACGGCTATACCACTGACTATATTATGTATTGTAAATCGTAATAAGTACCTACTACTTATGCTAATTATATAAAAAATTATATTAATTTATAATAATTCAGAAAGGTAAGACTCGTTAGTCACCAGTTAGGGTGTAATTTGTTGGGAAATAATAAACACGAAAGTTATATTGCACGGTTAAAGAAATAAATTTAGATATTCCTCGTCTGGAAAGACATATTGGATTATGAACACGACTTTTGAACTGTAAGTTCAAAAAATTATTTTTGTCACACCTACACAAAAGTTTAACTTTCATTGTTGGTTGAAACGTTGAAAAACTACATTTTTCCATCCGATCCATCGGACAGTAAATGTGTTTTCCGCTCACAGAAAGTGGAAATGCAGTTAAGCAAGTTAATGTCTAAATCATACATGAATGAATTATACATAAATGAATCGAGAAGTTTTGTTTAATATATCATTATTAAAAATACTAGCTGGATGTCGGTAAGTGAGTTACTATACCATATGTTCTATAAAAAGGTTTATCGAATCTATAAGATCTATTGTAGCTATTCTATTTTATTTGCTTTAATCGCCTGTCTATAAATGTTTGTAATAGGCATATTACTGAAACGTGTAAAGTTAACTATTATTGTTATTACTGTTTATATAAAATATTAAATAATATGTGCATTTGAATAATCAATAGCACCTGCTGTCTGTCACCTATACATGTTATACTGTATTTGGTTTAAAATATTTCTAAAATGATAAAAATTGTTTCTTTGTAAAGATTAAGTAAACGATGAAAATTGGAAAGGGCTAATGTAAACTGGGTCTAAAAAATAAATTGCCAGTAATAAAATGTCCGATTTAGCGAAAATATTGTTACCAACGAAATTACGTACCCAATGGTTGTGATACACACCCAACCTGCGAACGTTGCAAGAATACATGCTTAAAAAAAGGTGGACACCATTTTGTTAAACAGTAAATGTCTGGAGGGGTCACTGAAATGGATATATAAAATTTAAATTCAATTATTTAAAATCATTGTATAAGAAATCGATTCTGAACGAAGCCAGTTTGTCAGCTTATATTACTCTATAAGTATATTTTTATTTTATAGTGATATTTTATAAAAAATAATAATATATTTTAAATATTTCGAGTACTTATGAATAATATTTTTGAATCACTATAAAATAACTAAAATCGTAATTCTTCATTTAAATATCTAATTTTGTATAAATTCACACTTTAAATAAATTCTTATAAAATAAATCGTGCCTATGTATTTATAATATTTTTAAACTGTTGTAAAAAAAACTAATGAGGAATCTTATAATAAATTCTCAAGTCTTTTAATATACAAAAATATTTTTATCGACATGTATAGAAAAAAAACTAAAAAAAAAATTGAAAATTAAAAATGCTTATAAATAACTCAAAATTATAATACAAAGTTGAATGAATAAAACTTTAAATTATAACAAAATAAAAATATTATTTCATAAAAAATCGAGTGAATATCCAATGTCGTGAAAAATTGAACTTTAAACACTAATATATTTATTTTTTTGAGTTACACCGTAAAAACAAAATTGATTTTGTCAAAAACTGATTTTGCGTAAAAATTTCTATTTTCCTTAAATTATTTTTTGATTTGAATCAAAAAAGGAAAAAGAGCAAAAAAACCCACATAAGTATTAAGTATAAAAGAAATAAGGATTACTATTTGAAAATAAATAGATATATATATTTACATACATTACTCATTTAAAAAAAAAAAATTAAGTATATAGATAGGTACAGGCACGCAGCCAAATATTTTTCCATAAGGGGGCCAACATATTTTGACTCCTTTCCGCTTTTTTTACCTCATATTACCCTTCTCCTTATCACACAATATCTATAAAAAAAATTTAACAATTTATTATCTGTATTGGTTAATTAGTTTTATATTTTTTAACTTTTATAATATACTAATATAGGAAATTAAGAAATTAATTAGTAAATATAAAATGTAGGTAAATAAAACTTAGATAGATAAAATTTATCCGAAATATAAAATACTATCGTACTTAACTTTCTCAATTTTCAAGTTTTTTAGATGACTTATTATACTTAAAATTAAAAAACCAAACATTCGGAAATCGTTTACTCATTGTGTTGTCCTCTGAATAATGTTAAAGAATTATTAAAAACAAATTGTTTGAAACCAGTTTGAATGCTTATTAATCAAATTTTTAATAACTAAAAACGCTCCCTCCCCCGCAATTATTTGTCTCTTTTTGCAGCAATGTACAATAGCACTACGTCTTACGTTCTAATGTACTATACTGTTAAGTCTAACTACGTTATTGAATATGATAGTCAGTGGCCAAAATTTTAATATTTTAGTCAAGATTTTTTCAAATAAATTAATTTTCAAGTTTATAATATAAAAATAAGGTGTAATAATACTCCAACAATAGCGTATCAATAAGGAAGATAAGGGAATTTCAACTCCCTCCATTCACCGTGTTAAAATATAAAAATATATAAATTATTTAACATTGAAAACTTGAAACGAATATGTAAATCATATCACTTTATAAGTACATATATTATACTAATACACCATATGAGGTAGGTATCAGTAGTATCAAAGGGTTAACACGTTATACGGAACCACCGCTAGCCCAGACAACCTCGTTTCTCTAATGCTACAAAGCAGAGAATTTTGGGCCATAGGATCCTCCTTTATTAATGAAGTCCTCAGGAAAAAAGAAGACGAAGAAAGAAGACGTCAATCTGCGCAAGCAAACCCACTTTAATTAAGGTGAAATACTGTAGGCCGAAGGCCAAAAGCAGGGCGGTTAGAGGCCCCCCCATTATTGTAACATAGCTAAGATTGTGAATTGTTTTTTCTTGTAAATATTTTTTGTTCACAATAAACGATGGCGGCTGAGGGGTGAAATGACTAACGTCGGTGCCACCCTCAGCCGTCGATACCAATGTAAAAAAAAAAAAAAAGGTATCAGTAGTATCAGTCAAGTCTCGATAACTCGAACTTCGACAAATCGAATTTTTTTCTTTCCCCTTGAAATATATTAATTGTGTTTGAGGTAAATAACTTGAAAAATATTAAAAATCGAATTTATTTTTATTTCCCTTGAGATTCAAGTTATCGAGACTCGACTTTCAATATTTATGGTACCTACGTGATCATTATTATATTATTATTTCCAATCATAGACATATTCAGATATATATTTTATATGTCTAAATTTGCAGTATTCTAGTACATATTTTGTGAGATTACAAAAAAAAATAAGTTAGGCTTATTTTTCGTATACCTATTATTATACAGCAATTTTTGTATCAAAGTACACTCATAAATAACTTTATAATTCTAAAACTCATAGTATTTAATGACATTATAAAACAACAGTCCTTACAACTTTTTAGTTTTTATCATTATCTATTTAAATATTTTACTTTTTTGAATGACAACATCTTAACATACATTTTAAATTTCATACTCAGTAGCAGGAAATTTTCAAGAGTATTTCGATAATAAGTTATAATAATTATAATTTACAAGTATTTAAATTTAGATCAGTGAAGTCGAAGACCCTTGGTATTCCGTTTTATGTTGGTCCACTACTCCACTTATCTAAACTTTAAATACTTGTAACTAATTAATTATTAGTCCGAAATATTATTCGTATAAAAATGTATCTAAGTATACTATTGGAAATAAAAAAATACTAAACAATGACATTTTTTTTTCAAAAATGTTGTTTTTCTATATCATCAAATTATGTAAAAATAATGATTGTCTTCGTTTAAAATATCACCCTGTGTAATATATTATATTAGTGTTATAATTAAACAATTTTCTAGCTATTAGTTTTTAAATTATTAAACCAAATTATAAAATTATGTTGTAGTTATATTAAAAAAAATAATAATAATAATAGTAAATATATTTTAACGTATCACAATATAACATAAAACATTACCTACCAAATATAATTTATACATATTATTTATGTTATATATCAATGACTAATAGGCCAAAGTTGTACCAGTTGTATGTCATAAATACTAAATTTTATAGGAGAGCAGTTTTAGTATTTTCAATTATTTTAAATTAAATTATTTGTTTTGTAGTTTTTTGTTTTTTAATTTTACATATGATTTATTTGTAAAATATTCCATCAATTACATAAATTATTACTTTTAGGTATTCAAAATGTTTTCAACGTAATTATAATGTTTCTTTTATATTTAAACTTGTTATAAATGGCAGTTATAATATATTTTTACAGTGGTCATACAATGTTTTGATAAACATATTAAATATTGTTAATTCAATAAAAATAAAAATTAATTGACTGAATTGTTTTAGAGTTTTAGACAAAAGTAACATATCCGGACTAGACTTAAAATTTATATCGGTTATATTTGTTAGTTTTTAAATTAGTTCATAATAAAATATTTATTATAAGTCTCATTAATTTAGGACTTGTTATAATTATGTACTAAAAAACTTATCTTGCGCTAAAAACACAAATTTAAAGTATCAAAAAACTATGTTTTAAAAATTATGATATTGATTTATAATATTTTGCCAAATAAAAAAAAGACATTATGATAACAAACTCATTATGGGACGATAAGATTATGATAAATTCGGTTATCAGTGAAACGATTATGAGTTTATGATAAAAGTATGTCAGTTAGTGATGATTTTAGACGTGATGACTACGTTAAAACAAAAGGGGTTGTCGTTTTGTGAAAAAGTAGATATTTTAGATTAGGTACCATATACAGAGGCGGTATAATTATAAACAGACAAATCTCACAGATTTTTTCTCACAAAAATAATTTAAAATATACATGTACTAAATCAAATAAATAATTATTAATATTAATTTCTAAAAATACAAAAATGTAATAATTTGTAATAAATAATAACATTATATAATTACATAGTTTGCACATTATTTAATTTAACTTAAACATGTTTTTTTCTACAAAATTATGTTTTATGAATTTAAAAAATCTATCCCTTCTGAATAACAGACACCTTAAAATAACGGACAAAATTTTGGTGACCGAGAGTGTCTACTATTCAGAATTTCACTGTATATCATTGCATATCATATATGTATTATTTGCTAAGTAAAAAATACAAATGTACTTCACACACGAATTCGAACACTATTTATATACATGTGGGAGTTGAGTTTGAATGGTATTTTATTTTTAATTTTAAAACTATGATGAATCATCATAGGTATAGACAAACAAATTTGGATAGAGTTTTACTATCTATAATAAGTATAAATCATATTATATAATATTAAGATTAAACTTTTTAAGTTTCTAGCTTGCGTATTCATACAATTTACTTAAGACTATTAGTTATTTTTTTAAATACGATATTAACTAATGAGTTATTGGTAAGTCGTAATAGTCATTAGTAATAATTATTAACAAAGGATTATAAGTTTATAACTGTGACGAATTTCTCAATAAATAATATTGTAATGTAATATTAGCCAAATTGTTTCGTAACAGGTTTTTTTTTTTTTATATAGATATAGCCATTCCAATTTATCTTGGTAATTTAATTATTTACAGTACTTACCGTTAATACTGGTATTAATCAATACCTACCTATATTTGCTAGGTATCTTCTATTTGGCATATGACTGTACATATAATTATACATGAAAGCATTACTTATTTGCTTGTAATGAGCAATGGCATTATATTTCAAAAAACTACGTGCATTTCATGTAAAATAAAGTACTAATATTGGATACAAAATCTATCAATTATAAGTTATAACTATTATAACTAATTAGGTATTGTAAAAATAGCCTAGAATAGAGTAAGCATAGCATTATAATATAGTACTAAAGTACTAATATTTAACTTAATGCCTATAAATTAGCTCGACTTTTTTTACTGTTTTATAATTATCTAAATAGTAGGTACCTAGGTAATTACCTAACTATTGTAATAATATATTATGCTCTAAAAAGTAGAAACACATAACATTTATTCAGTAAAAGTTAATGGATTTTCTAAAATGCATTATTATTATTTTAGACTCTATTCGCCTCATTTAATCTTGTTTATTTACCTGTGGGAACCTTCTTTCTCGATATTTATAACAATAATGAATACATTAAAATATATTACCTGGTACTTGTTCGTTGTTAAATTTCATATCAACTAAATGAATAAGTGCTTTATGTGGTACAAATGATGCTAAAAATTTTTGATTGCCCAAATTTCGGACAAAACTAGTGACATGTCCTCCATTTACAAGAATTTCCAGATTACCAGAGCCTGCTCCTGATCCATCAACTAGACAGTAAAGTTTAAAAATGTTAGAAACCATCTTAAACATTTTTATTTCTAATTCAGATTCAACTTCTGTATTTAATAATTACTTTCAAATTCAACTGGTTCACCCACCACTCCATTAGGTATATGGCCAACTTTAATAGCGTGCACATCATATGCGTGACTCCTGAGAAAATAGTGTTTAAATAAACAATGGTAAAATGTTTTGATAAACAAGGATAAAACTGAATTTTTTAGCTATTGTATATCATTACTTAATATTAAACATTATGAAGACATTAAACAATTTTCGTCAACACAAATGTTTTATATATTTTATTCTTATATAGCTATATTGACTTTAAATTTACCTGAATGGAGAACCAGTAACTTTAGTACCATTAATTTTCACATCAATTGAATGTTCTCCAATTTGTTCAGCTGTAAACTGTGCCAAAATATGACCTTGCGCAATGTTCCTAGACATTCGTACAGGAATCATCTTATTTGATGGACCTATAGCATTTCAAATAAATGATGTAAAAAAAGAACGAAATATTGTTGTTACCGTGAAATTAACATACCAATCACTGTGACATTAATATTGGCAAGTGCCTCGTCAGAATTTATGTAAATCGTTGAATATCTATTTATGGGCATGAGTTGCATATTTTCTCCAAAAACTATATCTGTAAAAAAAATAATAGATTTATAAAAATAAAACCATTGTTAGAAATAAATAATAACACAAGCTATTCTTACCATTATTTTTTGATTTTGACGGAGACAAAGCACCTTTTGGTGATACATAACTATGATTTGGAGATAGGGAACTAGGAATATTTAAATGTAATGGCGCTATGCTATGAAATCCAGATTCCGAATGATTGGTTGACTATTCAATAAATATCAAAATAGGTATATCAAAATATATATTTATTTATTATTATTAAAAATAAAACATACTTTATACACATTACTATGCAGATGATTAATAGGAGAAGAAGTGAATTTTGGCGATTGCAGAGGTGAAATAGGTCTAAGAAGGCCAATTTTATTATATTCACTAGAAGAAGTAAATTCATCTAAAAAATATTAAAACATGATTTATAACCTTTATATCATAAGTATGAAGTTCTAAACATCTTACTGAAAGCAGAAGAGCTGTTTCCATTGACTAATTTTGTAGGTGCTGAAAAATAAATATATTTTCTTAAGTATCTATAGTACCTATTTCCAATTCCTACATAGGTAGATCATGTAGGTACATATATATGTATTATAAAATATAGGCATGACCTACCATATGTATGACAAATTATTTAATATTTTTGCAGTTGTACATCATATGTAAATATATAATATAATTTTAATAAAGATACTTTTACAATTTTAAATTTAGTTTAAAAATAAAACTTACTCATGCTTCTATGTCGCTTTATGTCTTCTTTTGTACCCACTCTTAAAGGAAATGGACTTCCTACAATATGTTTTAAATAAATAAATAACATTGCATGTAGGTACAATTCAATATGTTTAGTATATACCTAATCGTATTTATAAAAATAATTATAAGATAATTTATAAGTTATAAACATTTCTAAAAATTATAACAAAATATATAATAGAATTTTTATTAAGTACATATAGTCTGATTCAATAATGATGATAATAATCATCATTTTGCGCAACAGATTGTTTTTTAATGCATTGTCATTTTTTAGTTTTAATTACCTCACCAAAGTTAAAAGACAAAAGTTATTATTTTACTATATTTAGAAGTTTCAATCAAATACAAAAAATTGGTTTCTATTATTTATATAGTATATATGTATATATTTAATATAATAAAAAGTATTTTTTTTTAATGGTTATAATCTAAGTATAATTATTATAAGGTTTAATTTTATAAGAAATGTACTCCTTCATAAGTTGATATTGTTAGTTTTTATGTAGAAATGTACAATACAGTTGATAAATATAGGAAATGAGTGCATAATTTATTTAGTGTATATAGATCGAGTATCGAGGACAAAAATTAAAATAGTTAATAGATAATACAAGAAAAGTAATAATATAAAATTTAATTTATAGAGAAAATTTGAAACTAAATTTTAGATGATTTAATCGTTACTTGGATGTTCATTGAGAATAACAGTTTGTTCACATTTTTTATTAGTTTTTCGATCTCTTATATATTATACTTGCCTTTAACAGTTGCCCCGTTGAAGTAAACATAAATTTTGTATTTTCCTGGTCTTCTAGTATGTAGAGAGACGTTGTAAATGGAATTTCCTAAATGGTCAATCGTATGTGGAAGCGACTGTTTATCGTGAACGATGTCAATTTCAATTTTTCCCAGACCACCCGTTCCTCTGGCGTCTAATGTCCAATTGACTATGCTTCCCGCAATGGCTGGTTTGTCCAAACCAATCAACTATACAATAAAATAGTGAAATCCAATTGTTTAGTCATTCGACATTTCCTTCAATTTTTTTTACTTTAATTCCATTTGGGTCGAACACAAAACATGTGTATGGACTACCCTGAATCAACTGTCCGCGGTGTTTCACGGCTATGGTCCATTCTCCCGGTTCGTCGGGTTGAAACGTCGTCCGGTACGCGTCTCCCGATTCTTTTACCGGACATTCCAATTCTCGGCCGTCCGGACTCATTGCCAATACTTGAATATTTTGAGCTTTGGCGCCGTTACAATTTATCTGACGACAATAACGGAAAACCACACAAGTAAATACGTCAGGCTTTGGGTGCGCACTTTCACGAACGTGCATTGAAAACTCACCTGGACTTCGACGATAGATCCAACTGCACATGGCTCCATGCCCGAGTGCTTGATTTCAGATACTTCAGGCATAGCTCGTATAAACATTGGGCACCCTTGGATCATATCGTCGCCATTGAAAATCGTAACCTGTGCGATAAATACAAACATTAAAAAATTAAAACCACGAACCGTGTCGACTACGTATATAATAATATATACATGCAACCGGGGGAAAACAAATGCATACTTTATACATTCCAATTATGAGTGGCACGAACGTGCATGTGCCACCATTGGATTTTAAATTCAAATTACACGGTATGGTATTGAGTTCCGGTCCAATTATTTCCACCGTGACATCGTTTGGGTCTACTTCTGCATCCAAAAATGTCACTTTAAAACTAGTCTAAAAAAAAAATGTCGTAGATATATTATTACGTTAATAAATTCTAATTTGCATTTACTTGTGATCAACGTAATAATATTGTTTTTATTCAATTAACCTACTGGTTTATACACTCTGGTGGTGTGGGTGTCACTATGGGCGCGTACGGTATGCGATGGTCGGGTGCGCGGCTTTACCCATTGGAAATTAGACACGTAAGACATCATTCCTAAATGTGAAGCATTCAGACCGGACACGTCTTTGGCTTTCAACAGCGGTTCGACCCCTAACTTTTTACCAGCATTCATTCCTGTATGTACGAATATACTAATAATTTTAGCAAAGAAAATACAAACAAATAACGTTTTACGGATCAAACATCAATACACCGCGATATGCATACCAGCGTTTAAGTTGGACTCCCAGACATCGGGGTCGTCATACTTTTGGTACTTTGCCGGGACACCGAGAGATTTTGTCAATTCACACAATACAATACCGTCTTTCCAGTCGGTCTGAAATACAAATCAATGAATTTGCATGTTTATTTTCAAACGAACGAAAAACACTTACCGTGAAATTAGACACCGTGTGAGTTTTCAGTTGACTATTCACCCAGTTCAGTGTGGCTTTAGTACCAGGACTCTTATCTTTCATGAAATAGGACAGATACGTCATACCCGATAGTTCGTCTAAATAAGGCGAAGCTAAATATTCAGGCTCTAGCACCATGGGAATGTTGAAACGATCTCGGGCTAACTCCATAGCACGGCGACAGTTGTTCACGCTATCGTTGGGGTCTAGATTTTTCCAATGCGGAAACAGTCCAGGTTCACAGTAATCCAACAAGGACGAAAGACATATTCCGGAATTCCAATCAGTGGTAAAATTGTTCACGCGGCATTCCGGTAATACAGACTATCCATACGTAACAAACAGATTAATAATCATGATTTAACAGTTTTTAACGCAATATGAACATATTTTTAATTATTGTACATTCTTAGGCGTAGATATACGCGACTACATAGCTATTATACCTTGAGCCAAGCCAACATAAGCTTTTTAGGTGGAAATTTCGATCGCCCGATTTGATAACGAACAATCAATGACCAAATAAGTCCTAAAATTAATTTCAGATTCCCATTAACTATGTCTTCGTTTCCTAAAAAAAAAAAAACGATTACACCGTAAAACAAGAAAAATAACCTGAACCTATAAGATGAAAATATAGTAAGTACATTTTTTTCGACTTCCGATAACACGGCTAAAGTTTATACTTTATAAATTAAAATATTAGGTAGCTATTTCGAATAACCCGATGTTCGAAACATGTATTATATATTTCAAGGTGCCTCTATTATCATCTTTTTAGTTAACGCAAGTGTAATATGTGTAGTAAAAAAAAATGGGGATATGCTCCGCCTATAGTAGCTGGTACCTATAATGTGTCCGATATCGTAATATCATTCATATATGAAAAATTATCCGATCATATTATTATAGAAGCATGGCGATTCTAATATAGCATGTGAGGTCAATACACCCACATGATTAACTATTGCATACTTCGCTCAGTATTTTGTATAACACTCCCTATTTGGCGATACAACCCAACACCTGTTCGACATAAAAAACAAAAATTCATAATTCAATACGAAAATAACCCGCAGAGTGCAATTGACGAAGTTAACTTAGGTTGTTTGCGTTCGAACTATTATATTTAATGCTATGTTAAAGTTAAATCGAAAGCATATATAGGCGTAACACACGACGAACGTAGTGCATGGTATGCAAATGCACCACCTGCGGCCTACGCCTTATCACGCAGAGAAATGCGACTTACAAAACGGGTTAATATATAATTTACAATTTGAGAAATTTGTAAATAATTATATCCTCCGATCAGAATCCAAAAAAAAAAAAAATATTAAGATTTGAGAAAATCGTCTGAATTGGTTTGAAAGTACAAAAAATGGTTTTGTTGTTTAATAATAAAACGAAAAATATAATAAAACTTGAAAGCACGCGTTGTTATTAAAATTTTTTTCTAAACTAACAGTACTAATTTTCAACGGGTTAAGACTCTTATGAGGGTTTTTTGGTAAGAGATTGGGAATGGAATGTACCACCTGAAGCGCACGCCTATATATATATATAATCGAAAGAATAAAATATAATAATAACTCATGTCGCGGCGCCTAAAATCTAATACACACACGACACACCCAAAAGTTAAAAGGAAATCGCGAGGTTTTTCCGACCACCTGCATCGCAGCCTGCGCATCCGATAAAAGGCTCGTCCGGAACCGACTGCAAAAGATACTCCGATAATAATTAGGTACATATATAATATTATATACCGATGTAAGCCAAGTGTATATCGTATTCGAATACATGATAGTTGACGGACGGAGGTACGCACCTATGTTGACCAGCTTGACGCCGTCGTCGGCGATCGCGGCCAGGGCCTTGGACACGTTCTCCAACATCTGGTGCCGGTTACCGGGGTTGTGGTTCCACGCGAACGCCTTGCGCTGCTGTAAGCTCTCTACCAGCTCGCAGAGGACTCGGCCGTCGCACAGGTCTTCCGCTAGGTTCTCCACCCGGTCGGCCGCCGGCACATGCTCGTTCACCCAGTTCCTGAACGTGTGCGCCTGTATGTCCACCCACTGGTCCTCGTGTCCCTTGATCTGCATCGTCTTGGCGGCGTGGCCCTCGGGGCTACGGGCCACCAACCCGATGTGTGACGATATTCGCGACGGGGCGGCGGAGTCGGTGCGCATCATGTTCGGCGCGCTGCTGAAGTCGTACTGAACCGTCTATGATATACGAACGGCCGTCGCGCCGAGAGAAATCGTTAACAACAATACATGAAATGATATTATTATTCGGTTGGGCGTGGGTCCCGCCGCCGCAGCAGACGAGATAGGCACAGTATACCTGCCGGTCCGTCGCTCGAAATGGAAAGTGAACGTCGCTCCCACCGCCACCACCACCACCACCACCACCGCGACCGCTATTACGTACAGGTGTTTGTAATATATTTATTGTATACAAACATGCGACAAGAGACGTTCGCGTATGTGTGCTTGTACAGTGCATCACCTATATCGCATACTATATACAGTATGTGTCGCGCAACTGACAGCAGCTGTCCCGGTCGTCTTTGACTTTTTTTCTGCTGCACCCGATGTCTTCGAAAAACCCTTTTTGGAAAACTATAATAGTATATAATATTATTAATGTATAAAAACCGACCCCTCGTCGTGTTTTTATGCGGATTGTCGACGAGGATCTATCCTCTTGGACGCATTCACACATTGCAATTATCTCCGGTATACACAGTATGCCTATATCGTAAATTATGAATTATAATACGCATTATATAATAATAATTAATTTGTTACACACTCGTTAGTTGCAAGGCCGGCCTGATGTTTTTTGCCACCCTAGGCAAATCTAATTTACACTGCCCCTATTCAATAGTTAACTTTTGGGGACAAGGGGGTGTGTAAAAGTTTCCTCTCCTAAACTAGTGCCACCCTATAGGTGACTAACTGTTTTGCTACAACATTGGGACTGGTTAATTGTATACTTTTATATTATTATAACTATTGCATTATAAAACTATAGAATATCGTTACTTGTGCTTTCAAATGTAACGTTTACTTTACTTTGGTTAACAGCCAGTAATTTTGAAAATAAATTAATATGAATGGTACGCGGGTAAAACGGAATACGAGTAGATTTGGCCGTCTTCCGATTATTAGGCAATCTGGTAACTTGTAATTTTCTACGATAGTTTTTGTCATAAAAATATCTGCTTTTCAAATTTTTTTCCCATCTTAATAATAATAATTATCTACGACAAACACAAAAACCCATCACAGTCAATATGTACGCACAAAAAGTATACATTTTTTTCGTTTCCTAAAAAATAGTAATTTAGATTTATTCCTTTTCAAAAATGCGTCATTAATATTTAAATATTTTATTGATAGTATTTTGCGTCTTCCTATTGTAAATTTCTGAACGAAAAAAATGTACCTTAATATTTGTTTTCACGTTTCTTAAAAATTTGAAATATGTACCTACTTGCTTAAGCTAATAAATGTATATGAATACATTATTATGTATTATTATGTTCTAATACGATTGGGAAAGTTTTGAAGTTTCCGTAAGAAGCAGGCAGCGGGTTAGACTGGTAAACATAAAAATAAAATAATTACAGTATAGGCGAGTCGCGATTATATATGTACCTACGACTGACGAGTATTAGGTATACAACAAGCACGATGAAACACTCTGTATACAAGGCTATTTTTTACCAGCATACGTTCATGGTGTGTTTTTATAGTATTTATATGCATACAGGGTGTATAAAATATCAGTAACGCTATATATATATATATATATATATATATATATATATCTGTTAAGTTTGGCGCACATATACTCATATAATATATCAGTTAACAGACTTTTTTATGAGAGTACAACGATCATGATGAATATAATGATTATAATAATTTGTTTATCAAAGAAAGCTAATTTCAAAAGTATATAAAACGATAGCGTTACTATTAAATTATTTCCTTAAGTTTCTTTCATTTAAATGACATGTCGAAATAATTCCGCACTCAGAATAATATACAGGTGTCAAAGGATTTTTTAATCTTCCGAAACTCAAAATTTGTATTTAAAAATAATAAATTTAAATTTCTAAATAAACAATTAAATAATACATAATCGACTGTCCTGAATTATTGGAACATATTAATTTTAAAATAAATACAATAAGATCACACAATAAGTCTTTATTCTATCTGAAAAATATTACAAAAAATTACCTAATCAATTCTCCACGCAATGTCCGTAGGTAATAGTAGAAAAGAGCTCGATTTTTTCAATTTATCTCTAAACAAATTTTCTTTACATTATAACTATTTAAAACTATTATAGTATTATTCGTTATAATTTTATTTATTCGTAAATAATTTAATATTATATTCTTATACTTAACTTATTGTTTGTCATATCCATTATCATATGTTACATATTATATACTAACATTATATTTTAATTTAAAATTATTTATTAAAATGTATATGTTAAATATTATGACTTTACACATAATTTTCTCTATTACACTTGCTTAGTAAATGAATTGTAATTGTTATTATTATTATAATTACATTTAATTATTATAATTATATTTTAATATTATTATTCCATAATATGATGAAAGAACTATAAGAACGGTATATATCGGGGCACGTTGAAGAAAATTACCAATATTTGTTCGGGTTTTTTAAGTTAGAGTGCAGATGTACTACGTAAATAATAATAATGATATATGTCGCATTGTCGAGACCAGTGCACACGAATAGAAAAACAAATAATAATTGCTTATGGTTACTGCAGTTGCATCTGAAACATACGATTATTATTTCAAAAATATTGCATTGACATTATAATGTTATGCATATTGGGCATCGTGCAGGGACAATGATGAAATTTTAAATGATGGGCGTAGTTGCGGATACCTATATTTACCTATATCTATTCATCTTATAGATTTAAAAGTTGAGGAAACGTAGTGTTACAAACGTACAATAACGTGGCAAATTTAATATCGGAAGAATCCATTTCGTGTCGTTCTAATTTCAATATAATTGTGAATTGGCCTATTGTAAAATCTAAATGTAAGGCAATTATCTAGAGCCGATGTGGTGATAGGCTTTTATTAATATTTTAAATATTAAAGCGAGGTATCATGAGCAATTTAAAATCATACGTAATATTTTTCATAGCTATAATTATAGTTATATAACTCATTGAAATTAAAATATCAATACACCTACGAAATTCTCTAGTCGATGGCTATAGATAATATTCTCACAATTAAAATTTATAATGGTCCGTTTCACTATAAAATTTAGACACAAAACGAATACCTCTGAGTGTAAACTTACACTTTTTGGTACTTTGTGGGACGGCGATAACCAAATGTAAAATATACATTAATATCCTTTTCGCAGGGACATCCTTAGGATTTGCGAAGCCTCGGGAGAAAATGCTTATAACACTTTTTAGCTATTGTATCTGCCTATAACTATATAAGGACATCAATCATTTTTATCACACAAACAATTTGGTAGGCAATTACAATTTACAATTCACTAATTACAATTTAAAATAAAGATTTTTTTTTTATAAAATATTATAATTTAGATAAAGAAAATAAAATAATTTTACAGTAAATTTAAATAACACGTTTTTTTTTAATTTACTCATCAATAATTCATTAATCATCACTTATTGATATTCATACAAATTCGCTTTAATTTAATAAAATAAAATAAACAAATATAGTAAAAATCATTTTGTTCATCAAAAACTAATTTTCCCAGCTTTTATTTCTGTGAACTTTTTAATAATATCGTAATAGTTTACATTTTCACGAAATAGTCTGTCGATGGCCGCTACCCGCTACCCGCTCAACTGTTGTGTTGCGATTACAATAATGTTATTATTGGATAAATCAATATTTTTTTACGTTGAACCTACTTCGTTGTTTCGATATTATTTTTGATATTTACTAATTATATAGAACATACAATTTAAACGCTACGAAAATCAAACAATTTTTAAAACCAATATTATTACTTTTTTTTAAACGCGAGGCTTCAAATTTAACCAAAAAGTACGAGACCCGGGGACTAGACCCTGCTCGCCCACCCCTAAGGACGGCCAGGCCTTTTCGGATCCGAACCGACCGTTTTTGAGGAGTTCAATGTGAACAATTTTCCAACATTTTCCACCAAGAGTGTGCATAATATCGTGTGGTTGTGTACTTGTGTGAATGTGTATATGAATCCAGTGTCACAACTACCAGATGTGCAAGGCGTGCATTGCACATCGGCTTCAAACCGATAAAGGTGTGCTAAAATTAGTAATTGTATTATAGCTGTGGCTGTAGAAATTTGAATTTAAGTAAAATAAAGAAAAGAAAAAGCAAGCTTGATCGTATTATTAAAATATTATATTGTAGTCATATAACACACCTAACTGTTTACTAATTAAAATACGTTCTTATACACTTCGTACACACAAGTTAAGTGTGAACGAGTATTTTAAAAACTAAACTTTGATCTCCGATAAGCCATTAATATCTAAGGATCCTTTATTTTGTCCTTTGTTGAAGAATCCAGCATTGAACTTATAAACAAAGATGAAATTAATATACGAGTATGTTAGAGGATCTTCCACTTCCCAACAATAAATTAAAGAAACTAATATTTCTATAATAATTTATATGTGATTTATTTTATTTATGTTTATTAATTTTTTTTTCTATTTTATGTGTAAAAATTGTAAAAAAATATTTAAATCTTATTGATTAAAATTTTTATTTTTTAAATTGATTATAATTACAAATGGTTTTAAAGTAATAAATTATTTTTGATTAAAAATTAAATTATCTTATTGCGATATTAAATGTCAGTTAATTTTTATTTAAAGTTTCTATAAGGAGTCGGGGCCCATTAAAAATTACTGTGCCAGGAGCCAAATCATGAGTCAGACCTACACTGCTACTTCTGTAGTGTAAAAGAGTTGGCATGAAGCTAATGCACATGTAACAGTGATCGACAAATAACATATTTTATTACTTTAAAGCATTATATGTAGTTACTTTTTGTCCGTCGCAATACCGAAAGTAAAAGAAATGTGAAAATTTATTTAACATTTTACCTATTCAAAATTCGAAACATATTTCAATATTATCATCATTATATTATATTATACTATAATATTAAAATCTCAAATATTTTAAAATAATTTATTAATATACCTATTATAATACAGGAATAATACGTACATATTATTTATTTTTTTATTACAATAATGTATCTATTCCCGAGTCATGACTAAGCCACTAAGGTCAACTTAACTTATTGCGGTAAGCAATATATTTTTTTTATCTGATACCTATTATGAAAACAAGTGATTTGCTTTACCCATCATACAAAAAAATGTTTTTTTATAATGGTCAATGTATTTAATTTATTAAAAAAAAAA
>JACXSJ010000440.1:0-342796 GCA_014851325.1 Pentalonia nigronervosa | reverse complement strand
ATTTGGTTTGGAACTGGGAGACATGAAGTAATATGAATATCACTTGACAAATTTGTCAAAGTAATATTATGTTGCTCCTCTCCAACAGTTTTTATAAATGCATTGCAGTTTTTGTTATTGCACCTCCATTTTATTTCACCAGACGCATATTTTATATTTTTATTATACTTAAAATTGTTATATAAAACCAATAAATTGCTTCGTTGGCCAGTAATTAATTTTATATTAAAATTTTGTTGCGACATTTGTTTGGACATATTTCGTTCAATATAAATAGTAAATACACTTTAGTAGAGTAATAGACACGTGGAAATACGAAGAACACAACGAATGATGTTGAAATGTTCGTTAAAGTATACGTAAATTACCTACTGCCGATATTATCATTGGAAATTTTGTTTTCAGATATTATGAAAATAAAATTATTTTTAAATATTAATAAATGAATGGATCTAGATGTCAACATATTAATTAATGTGAGAAGGCATGTTGCACTGTGAGCTCCAGGTAAGAAAATAAAACTGGCGGAGTTTACATATACCAATTACAGGTAAGAAAATAAAACTGGCGGAGTTTACATTAGACCTTTTGATTACCTTTTTATCTAACCGGTATTCTGGCGGAGTTTACAAACGCGCATTTTTATAACCATTTATTATAGGTACTTACTATAATCTGTACCAATTTGTACCACCGATTTCAGAATTTGTACCTAAATATTTCCCTCGAAAAATCAATTTTACCGACAATGATACCAGCAGAGGTGCCAGGATAACGTTATCCCAGCACCACCATAACTAAATAATGCATTTTGTTAAAAAAAAATTATTTTCCGAGGATATCACAATACAGTGAAACCTGTATATAACGGACAGTCACGGGACCAAAATAATTGTCCGTTATAGACAGGTGTCCGTTGTAGACAGGTTTCAATGTTTTAAAAATTACAATTTTTACGTACATTTGTATTGTTTTATATTTTATAATATGTATTAGGTATAATCTTTATTAATATGTATTATACACATACATTATAAATTTAATTTTAATTATTTATTATATGTACAATTATGTATGTATGTATTTGTATAAATTTATTAATTATTTCTTAAAAAATGATTCTATTGATGTTGATTGATGATTTTATTGATGATGGCAAAATCATCGTTTCTATGCAACGGAAGAAGCTCCATTAATTCAATCAACTCATTCCCATTCACTTCATTTTCGATTTCTGGAGGTTCACTGGACGGAAAATCTGCTTTTTTGAAACAATTTGTGATTGTTAATGAAGAAATTTGTGTCCACGCTTTTTTCACCCATGTAATCGCTTTTAAAACATCAATTTGCTTTGCCAGGTCGTGTGCATTTTTAGTATCCTCCAGATTTGCAATAATGTGTTGTAGTGCGAACTTGCGGTAAAAAACTTTGAAATTTTTTATTATTCCTTTGTCTAAAGGTTGAGAAGTTGATGTTATATTTGGAGCTTTTTTACATGTTTGCATTGTAATCAGTAATTAATAATTATAATTTGATTTCATTAATTTTTTTTCTATAATAAATTAATATATTTTAAATTGTAGTTTTTTCCGATTATCGTTTGCGAGTCATTACTTCCGGTCCGCGTTAATTGTTTCCCGAGGATTGCTCATAGCAGTGTGTCAAAGTATGACGCACAATAATAATTAGTCACGTATATAATATCATTGATTATAGATAAACAGTATACTATATACAATCTACTATCTTTAATGAATGATAATATATGTATAAAGCCGGATTTACACGATGATAGTAAAACACGATAGTTGCTATCGTGATAATGCCTGATAGTTACTGTCATGAAAGTGAAGTATCCATACGCTTCAAAAATTATAGTTTACTTATACTACTTACTTTATCAAATATAATATCATACATGATAGTAGATTATGTATTTGTAATATTTGTATATTATAAAAATGTGTTTTTTTATTTAAATCATAGTTTTTTAAATGCAATTTATAGCTTTACATGAATTGTATTAAAAATCAAAATGTCAGATGAAGTGATATACAGAATTATTCACGTGATTGAGGAGTTAATTGCCGTTAAAAGAAAAAATGAAAAAAAATAGAATATGGGTAAAGAATTGGATTCTTAGAAAACGAAGTTTAGGGGCCTTAAATATTATTAAAATAATATTTTGAAAAATACAATCGAACACATGGGCTGATGGGCTATCACCTATCACGATAGTATGGCTCAATGATAGTTTACACGATGATAGAACGACAGGACTATCACGATAGAACTCCCAACTATCAAGCATGCTTGATAGTGTGATAGCACTATTGCAATAGTTCGATAGTTACGATAGTTACGTTTACACGATGACACTCTCACGAGAGAAGCTATCACGATAGCAACTATCGCATTTTACTATCATCGTGTAAATCCGGCTTAATGAACATTATTCACAAGTTACTCGTATTAAACGACCATTAGTTGCAATTTATCGCAATTGTACATATTATAATAATTTGTATAGTATATTTTAGTCAGAAAAAAAACTAAAATGATAACATAATCAATATAATATAAATAATACATATTAAATTATAATATAATTTCCCAATTTCAGTTATGGAGTACCGCTCAACAAGTATAGACATATGTAACCAGTTTCCTGTCATCGTTCAATTACAGCTGCATCTAACTCACAAGGTAGTAAACAATTTCTTTTACACGACACCTACAATCAGAAATGCATCAACACCAGCTTCTCATTCAACCAAATCCTTCATCCGTCACAGAATCTACATCACCAAGACAAACCTTTGCAACAATGGTATACCAAAACGTTTTCTCTAAAAAAGACTAGGCTATAATTTTCAATACAATCGACAGAGTTCTTCAAAAAACGTATTTAATCGAAAAGTAAAATTATCTCACCTAAAAATATCATATTTGCAACCCAAAATCTCAAAAGGCCGTTATTGTAGTTTTCTTCCAGAAAAAGATTTGGTAGACTAACTCATGCAAAAACAACCAACACATTACGATTGGCAACCAGACAATCAAATTAAGAAGGTTACAAAATCCCGACAAACGAATAATATTACTAAACGTAATATTCCAAACAGTCCTATTTTAGACCAACCGTCGAATTATAATGTAATGCTCACAAGCCTAATTTCTTTTCTCCGAGCCAGTTCAATTGCTAATGGCCTCGACTACGTACTAAATTTACGAAAGTAAAAACCACACATCCGACACAAGTTTAAACCCCCCAATGAAGTTCAAAACTGTTGAAACCAATAAATATGTGCTAAGCTCTACAGAAAACCAAGTACTTTCGATAATAAACCCGAGTGAAATGGACACAGTACCATGTGATACAGACATTTCATTTGACAAGGACAATAAAATTATACTCTCTATAATATCATACAAGTCATAATATTATACACACCGATAGAGGCTATCAAAAGGCCAGCACCATCGACTTCATCGTCTATCTCATCGCCACCACAATCTCCTTCTGTCCACAGTAAACTACCAAAAGCTCAAAAAAGTAATCAAATAAGCAATAATATAACTAAAGAAAATATTATAAAAGGTGATACAAAAATAAAACTCAAACTATCGTCAATCGAACAATTTATAGATTTGATAAAGGAACATCTCAAGCCATGTAAAAAAGTATTCAATAAAACAAAAAATATGCCAGTCATCTTCGACCAATTCAAATTACTAATAGAAAATTTTCTAAACAGCAATAACTTACGAAAAAAATGTATACCTTTTAATATCAGTGCTGTAACTATGTTCAAAATAATTGATTTAGTTAGACTCAAAATTACTCTGCGTGATAAAAACAGATTAACTAGAATACACAAGACCTTTTTCAACACATTGTCTGATAACGAACTGACCACCTACGATAATTACGACAATAAAAATCCATTCGATTAACTTAATTGTCTACAAATTCAGATAGCTCAACAACCCATATCAACATCGATGATTTCTCGCAACTACATATATTTTAATAAATTTCATGAATTTTAAATTTTAATCTAAACAATTACACCCGCAGTCATTAAATACAAGAAATTAATTTTAAAAACGACTACGTTGCAAACTTAACTTCCTATATTGCAAATAATCAACATTAATATTTAATATTAAATAGATGTGTAAATCATATAGAATTTCTGAGGTTTATGTTTCAATATCTACAAACTATTATCTAGATATCTAATAATTTAACGATATTGTTATTATACTAAATTAGGAATATTCAATTATAATTATTATTTAATTAAAACTCAAATATTTATATGATATTTTTATGCTATATGGGAATTATTACAATAGCTATCACAAAAACTGTATACACAACGATAGGGCTAGTGATAGTACAGCAATATTTGTACATAAATCATATCCATCGATACCTATCCCAATTAATTCTAATTTAGAAGTTACAGCCATAAAAATCACATTTAAAAACATAATACTATCTGCAATTTATATCTCCCTAATAGCCGTAGTATCAATAAACATGATATACAATGTAAATAATAAACCAATTACCCACTCAGTTAATTTTGTTGGGCGATATAAATGCACATAATACAATGTGAAGCTCCGAAAAAATCGACACTTAAGGTAAATTATCAAAACTTTATTAGACACCAACGAATTAATTTAATTTAATAATGGCAAGCCTACCCACTCAACTCTTTTAATGGTAAATATACTCGGCAATATACTTATCTATTTTAACCTTAAGTAAAGCAACTTATTTAAAATGAGACATTCTTGATAAAATACTCTCAAATGACCATTGACCTATAATCATAGACATACAATTCGACAATAGTCAAAATGCAATTGAAACTACCGACAGTTGTAGACTCAAAAACCTTAAATGGAAAATCTACTCGGAAATATTTAATAATGAAATAGAAAATATAATTAACTCAATAACCCGTTATTCCGACATTAATGACGATATTACAATATTTATTAAAGCAATAATTTACTCTGTTATTCAGCAATAGAAAAACACAATACAAAAGGAAAATATCGCCCGTTCTTTGATGGAACTCCAAATGTGACAATGTCGTAAAAGAAAAGAAGAAGACATTTAACAAATTCAAAAAAAAATTATAACCCAAGCGACCTAATAATATTAAAAAAAGTTAGAGCAAAGTACGTAATGTACTTAAAACTAGTAAAATCAATTCATGGCGAAATTTAATTTCATCTATTACATCTTAGTCAAGCTCTAAAGAATTGTGGATCTAGATAAAAATATTCAAAAGCTCACCCTTACAACAAATTGAAATATTAATAAATTACGGTGATATAATAACAAAACCTTCAAACATATTTAATAAGCTACAAGAAAAATTCCAATTAAACAGCAGTAATGAACAATTCAATGATAAATTTATAACAATTAAAAACAAGTATGAACAAGATAATTTATTAATATACGTACCCAGTATCGATAGTAATAGAGACTGTATTAAGATTAATGATTATATTCATATGTAGAAATTGCGTTTATAAACATGCCATAATTCTAACTGTTCTGCAGAGAAATAACCTAAATACATCTTTGAGTGATACTCACAGCCATCCAAAGCATTCACTATACCGATGATAAGAAATACCTTAAAATGTCAGATTCTCTAAGCACTTTAACTAGCATATATAATGTAAGCATATCTCAACCAATTATTAGCCATATAATCAATGAATTTAATGCTCGTAAAAATGAGTAAGGTCGAACTGCACTTATTTTAGAAAGGTAAAAAAAAGGTAATGGTCGAACTGCACTCTGATTCAAAAAAAGTTATCAACAAAAATGTCATGCATGAAGGGGTAAATATTTTGAAAACACTTATTTCTCTTCCCACTTACAGGCTTAGGACTGACAATGATTATAATTATTGGCATGGTTAAAAATGAGTTTTTATATTATAAATATAATTATGTTAATATATTATGCATGTTATGTAATAAATGTGAAATAATATTTTTTTGAAAGCGTTTTTAAACAAATGCATAAAAAAATATATATATATCAAATTATTACTAACTATTATTTTAAATTATTTTTTGTAGTAATTACAAAAAACCGAATTCAAAAATTCTAATCTGGTAAATGATTTTTGATGATATAAGCCAATATATTTTTCGATTTCGTTCTTTTTTTTCTAGTATCTTGTAGATGAAGGCCTCGTGTCTGTGTTCTGCATTAAAATATTAGTATGTATTTGTAATTATTGTGTTAAAACATCAATAAACACATATACATTTGGATGTGGTGACGAAAATGATTTGTTAAACTTTGCGTAAAAGGACTTTCATGCATTTGTAGTCCTTTGACTAGAAATCATATCCAAAGCCCAAATATGAGACAAAAAAAGTGTCTCGTTAGATATATAATTATCTACTAAATAATCACTAAATTCTTGAACAGCGATATTTTCTGGGATAGTTAACATAAAATCATCTGTATAAAATTCACCGATTTCAACTGAATTAAACAAATTTAAGTCAAATATATTACTAAGTTATCTTCTAATTCCTGTTTTAGATTTATACTCAGTAACAAATCCCAAATTCTGTATTTTGCGATACCATGATTGCGATAAATGGAATCTACAACTTATTACGAGTATTTTACACAAAGAAAACATTTTATAGACAGTCAAAAGTCAATCTGAAAAAAATATCTTAGTTTATTAAAAGATATTATCATACTTTTTTTATTAAAGCTTAACAAATAACATAATATAATGGAGATCTTCTTATTTTTTAAAAATGTACTTATATACTTCAATCAATTATAAAAATCAACAAAATCCCTATGATTATCTCTATAGTCTTACAATATTTTTGTTTAATAATAATATCATATAAACAGATTTTCTGTGAATTAGCAAATTAAATATTATAATTTATTTCTTATAACAACTTAATACTATATAGTATACATTATAAATTATATTAAACCTTTTTTGTTATTTACTCGTAAAGACGTAACTAAGTACTTATTACGTTATTTTAATACCTATTGAAATCTCAAATACACAGAAATAATGCAAAACAATTGCGACAATCTACAGTTTAGAACTTACTTAGAACACAGAATAAAATAACATAAATAGTATTTGATTTTTGAGACAATTATTATTTTTTTTTTATATAAAAATAAATTATAAAAATCAAAATATAATTTTAAATCTATGAAATTTATATTAGGAAAAATAAATAAATTAACTCGGCAAGTTAAAAATTACTTTTAAAAAAACAAACTCGTTAAATAGACGTTACTTATGAAATTAGAAGTAACTCGTTAAGTAACTTAATTAAAATTAGATATTTAAATGAAAAATAACGATATTATTTATTTCGTTTTTATTTAAAAATATTTTTTGAAGGTTTTTGAAACTTTTAAAGTATATTATTATATTTTATACACTTAATTAATTTTTCAAATCCAATATTTTCTGCAAAAATGAATTCAACCACTATATTATAATAGTAATAAAATAAATTATTTTAATCACAATATTTTAAAATACACTTAGTTTTGTGGCTAACAGATAGTTTTTGCTCAGAATTGTTTTTCATATACAATGATTTATGTATATCATTGAATACAAATTTAAATTTAAATTAAATTATAAAAAAATATTTTAAATATTTTTAAATTTAATTTACATTTACGAAAGTAACCCACTCGATACCTACTGTACAGCAGAGCGATACCCACTTGCC
This sequence comes from Pentalonia nigronervosa, assembly GCA_014851325.1. Classification (NCBI taxonomy): domain Eukaryota; kingdom Metazoa; phylum Arthropoda; class Insecta; order Hemiptera; family Aphididae; genus Pentalonia; species Pentalonia nigronervosa. The sequence continues at coordinate 335,011 of JACXSJ010000440.1, read as the reverse complement.
GACCTTTTTAATATTTATATCAGTGAATTTTATATTATTATTATAACGTTAAAATTTGTACTGTATTCATATATTAATCTAGAAGTGTGTACATTTATTGATTTGCATTATATATTGTTTAATATATTTACATTAATTTTTTTAACCAAAGAATCGGAGTGGGAAAAAGGCACAAGGATGGAACGTTCTAGATTCAGACGACTATCGATCCGCTAAATATTTACATTTGCAGTTAATTCGTAAAAATAGCTATCACTATTTGAGTTATGTTACTTTATTTTTTTAACGAATTTTACATTGTCTTTTAATGTTTTTTTTCTGCCATAATAAAGTATATTACCTAAACATTTTGTAAAATAATTTGTAAGTATATAATAATTATAAGTATGTATAATGTTGATCAATTATTATTAAATAAATAGTCGATGTAATCAATATAAACAAATATTCAACGGAATTGATATAAAACCCAGTTTACTCGACTCCTACTGTATATCAGAACGGTTATCTACTTTCCCCGTTTTTTGTTGTAGCCTTATAGGGATATATGTTGTATGACATAATTCATATTTATCGTATGCTTTATAATATACAAAATTAAATTTATCGACTTTTGAAAATGTTTAATGACGTCATACAAAAAAGTGAAAAACACGGCGTTATAAAAAATTTAATTATGTAATTTCCTACAAAATTTGTTATTACGATAGCTCCAAAATATAACATTAATCATAGAGAAATAATTAATAAAAAATAACTCAGTCAGAATATTTAATAGGTGCCAGTTATTAATAAACTTCAGTTTACAGTCTTGTATAATTTATCTTACCTTGTTAGATTAAATATCTTAAAATCTATATTAATTCCGCAATATTCAATTTTTTTTACACACCTACTAAATACTTAATAAATTATCATGTGAATAATAGAGTTCTGTAATTTCGAAATTTTCAAATATTCAAGCAATTTTGAATACTTAGAGAATTTCGCAAATACTTGAGCAATTTTGAATTCTGGAGTACTCGGGAAATATTGAGTAATGGTCTCGACTCGACTCGTTTTCAAAAGAACAATTCTCGCCTTACTCTTAAATTTATACTTTATGGTACGTATAATATTATATATATTTTATACATTTATTATATAATTGACTCCGGGCCGGTGAGCGGATTCGCGGGCAGCAGCTGCTAATGCGTGTGCTGCGGCGGCGGCGTGGGCCGCTACGACTGCTTACTTGCAGCACGCCCGTCGCCCCGTAATCTAGATCACGGTTTCACATATTTTCCCCATAACCCCATTCCGTGTCCGATTTCCGACGCCGCCGCCTCGAGGATGTAAATAACAACAACACTGCCCCGGCAACGATGGTGGGGACTGCAGCGATTGATTGTCGGGAGTGAGGGGGCATGCCGGTGCGCGTTGTTTTGTCTGGTCTGACGTCCGTGTCGACTCCGACGCCGCCGCCGCCGCCGCCGCCACCGCCACCACCGCCGCCGCCGCCGCCGCCGCCGCCGCCGTAGCCGACGAGGTGAGCGTGTGCGCGCGTTTGCGTGAGCGAGTGTTTATTGCGCATTTGCTGAGGACTGAGGAGTCGACTGCGTTGTATTTTACTATTTTATAGTTGTGTGTGTACGCGAGCGAAGCACATCGCACTTGTGTCTGCGACGTATCTGTATGTCGTACGGACGGCGTCCTATGATATTGTATTGTAGCTGTACTCTATAATATTATTATCGTTGTTGTCGTAACGCGTAACAACATCGTACAATATAAAACATTGTTATTAAAATATATTTTAAAGTACTGTTGTAGTTGAACATATTTTTACATTTTCCGAAACCGCGTCCGAGTGCACCGCAAAATCCGTACGTCCGTTTCTGTCGCTGTTACATATTATTCCGTACTGCGAAAGTGTGCGATTGCACGTACGATATCGACAGTCGAAATGATATATAGGGTTTACGTTACGTCTGAGATTTATATTGTATCGTAATATTGTTTATTCGCGTACACGGATAATATTATATATAAATATACGTGATAAGTACGTATTATACTATTACCGCAATATTATAATTGTATACGACTGTAGCAGACTGTACCGGATATAGTACTATTATAGTCCATAATAATACATAATAGTACAGTTGTATTAATAAAATAGTGTGTGCAAACATAAGAATAGCAGTAATAATCAAACTAAAGAGAAGAGAAAAAAACGTGACATACGCATGGTGTATGGTAAATGGTATTGTTAAAAACGTTTAAGAGAATATTATTACCTTCATCGCGACGTATATCTGATATAATATTCTCATTCATTATAACAGCCGAGCGCATTTAATAATAATAGTAAAATAAACATCGATTTCGTGGACGGTCGGTCGTGTCACGTCGCCGCCGTCATCGTCGCCAACGCCGCCGCCGTCATGATCGACGTCGTTGTCGTCGTAGTATAAGTCTGTAGTCGCGTTTTACTCGTACTCCGTATCTCGCATTATACGACAATAATATTTTAAACGATAATAATATCGATTGTTATTATTTATTTATTGTATACGATTAAACACGACGAGAACACAATATAGGTAATGACGAAAAACCATAACATCGCAATATCGTATTAAAAAGTATTGTATTATTATTAATTGTTATTGTTATTAAAATATAATATTAACAGTTCGTAATAAAAAAAAATAACATTAAATTTAAAATCGCTTTCGCGTGCGACTGTGTTGACGAATCCGGGTTTTTCCGTTATGATATTATTTCGCGTTGTTTTGATCGCATCGGGCTCCGGTGTCATTGACCTTTTCTCCGTGGTGCGTGTTGTGTTGACAATGGCGGAGCGACGCGCTTGCTGTGCGCATTTTTCTGTTAAAAACGTCCTCCGCTGAGGGCGATATTCTAGCGTTGCTCAGTTTATGCTTGGTTTTTGCGATCGTTTAATGACAACGTATCAGTTGCTCCGATTTATCATAATATTTTATAAGCAACTACCGTGTCGACAATAGATGATGAATGCAGTCGGCTGTATTGTAGTTGTGTTTCGCATTCGGTTTATATAATATTATAATTTTATCGTGTGCGTATTACAAAAACTGTAAAGTGTAACGACGACAAGTGGTCAAAAAATTCATGATTTAATATTGTACGATATTTGTACGCGATAGTGTAATAAATATTAAATTTTTATTTTAATAATATTATTGTGAGTCGTCGTCGCCGCTGTTGTTCTTCTCCGCCGCCGAGTCGAGTGTTTTTCTGATCGAAACGAAAAAACAAGTGTGTGCTCGCGTCCCGCCGCCGCCGTGCTTCCGAGATTCGAACAACGGATAGTGCGTCACAACAACACGGATTTAGAAGGTAGGTACTACACAGTATACCCTATTCTATCATAAACCAACTACCTACGTACACATCAGTTGTAGGGTGCAATAAATCCAATAGTAATTATTACCGTAAATAATAATAATATGCGAGTCGGGCGTATAGGTCATATATGTAGGTAATAATTAACCTACCTACTATAGAGGGTGTGCGGCCAAACGTCTCAATTTATAAAAATACCGGCAACAATTTAATACTGATGTTATGATAACTGTTATGAATGACATTGGCCTGATATAGTTGTGCATTTGTTTCATCATTCCGTCAATGCTACTACCCTATGTTAGGCGTCGTACGTTAGTTAGCGCGGGAAAATAGATATTAGTGTCACGGTTGTTAAAAAAACTAACGAATTCAATTAATACAATTAAACTGTTTAATAGTGCTGGAGGAAAATTCCGTTCAAACGAAACAAATCTTTGGGTTCTTTGGTCGAAAAAATAAAATACTGTCCGGAACATTTTTTTCTCTGCGAACAGTTCGTCGTGATAAGTAGTCAGTGCAAAATTATCAGCACTGATAAGAAATGTGTTATGTGTACCTACTATAATATATTTACTACCAGTTACTACTACTATTACTACTATTACTACTACCTACAATCAACTATTATTACTAACCATTGACTCGTGAATAACAAATTGTAAATCGGGTGTGCACTCTACTTTTCAATCGACTTTACTTACAGTTTGTTTTTTTATTCGTAATTGCTTGACTGTCCACTGTTGTTTTCATTGCTCGTTTAAAATATCTACTCGATTTACATTGGTGTGCAGTGCATGTATGTTGTATCGACGATCATACTTCTTGGCCGGTTGATTATGCGTAAGTGATTATTGATGTTATTACAAAAAAATTCTACTACAGTACGTTTCTGTTTGTAAACTAGCAATAGGTATTTTTGTTTGTCTAATTTTTTTTATTTATTTGCACAAATGTCTTGTTTATAAATCAACTAGAATTGTGCACCCACATTATGCATTTTATTATCAACATTTTTATATTTATACAAAACACTTATTATATATTTTTCAATATATATTTAAGAATTAGATTCATATTTTAAGAACATTTTAATTTGTTTATCACTATTGAACCATATTATATAAGTTCAGTTTATTATTGATTTGGTTATCTCCAGAGTTATCTCTCATTAGTCGTTACTTATACGGTCCTACTTTCCCGTATATTCAATATTAGTTTTCTAATGTTAGCAATGTTTGCTTGGCTCTAGGTAGTTCTATTTAAAACATTTAATGAAATAAGTAGGTATTTATTTTGTGAATAACAACTTTTTTATTTGCATAGCCTATGATGTCTTGTCTTAAGACCGTTACCTATGTGTTTTTAACATTGATAAAAATAAGTAGGTATTTTACTGTTAGGTAATATTCATTTCTTGATTTTAGATTAATTTAATAAGAATATATATAAGATATAATAGGAACTTACCTATATCAGTTATATTTTTATAAAAATTACTTTTGAAAAAATATGTTATCAACTGTTAAAGAATTTAAACTAGTTACTTTAAAATTGGTAGCTATTTATTTATATAAATTGTTCATTTTTATGTGTGGCTAGTGGCTATGTGTAACAAAAGTTTTTGTATATAGAATGTTTTAATAGGTTTCAATAAAGTAGGTATCTACCTAAATAATAATATTTTACCTGTTACATAACTTTACTTATGTGTATGTCAACATTAGAAATCAAATTTCAATAACGCAAGATAATGTCTTATTGATTAATAATATGTATGTTAGTAATATTGTATTAGTTTAATATGCAATACAAGAATTTCATATTAATATGTCATACTAACATTTTTTTTAAATGCATATTATGAATAATATGTAAAAAAACTCAATGAATTAACAAATAAATACCTTACTAATTTACATATAGGTTTTTTTGAGAAATATTAATGTTATATATCGTCATTCACAGAAACAAACCGCCTATGTGAAAAAAGCAAAAAAAAATAAAAATAGTTTTCAGAAAACGCAAAACATTTTAAAAAAAAAATCACATAGGAAAATTAATTAATTATTTTTCATTAATTCTATGATGCAAATAGTACATAGGAGATTTTATCAATAAAGAGCAATTTTTTTCTGAATCCAAAGGTACCAAAACCTCAAAATCATAAATTTGGCACATAAGAGGTTTATTCACATGAACGACAATATAGGACTTAATGTATTTCATTCCAAAAGAGAAGTTCTACGCACTATTTTCTTTTGCCATTAGTAGTGACTAATTGAACTAACACTAGTTGATTTAAAATGGGATGTTGGAAAATTTTAATGAGACAATGGGTGGCACATTGTGATGACAATTTATGACAGTTAAAGAGGAGATGAGAAATTTAACAGTTTGTGTTGTATTTATTGAGTTTGTTAAGAGTGCAAGTCATTCAACACAAATTAACAGGAATAAGGGGGAAGTAAGATTTGGGCAGATGGAAGAAGGAGGTTATTCATTTTCTAGGGAGATTAAGATTGTTAATCCATAGTTAAATTGGTTTGGGAAATAGTTCTATATTAAGTGGCAAAATGACGTATGAGCAGTTTTCCCATGATTAAGCCATAATTCTTTAAACAATTCCTGAGATATGGCTGAAGTCAAACTATGGGATTTTTGTACTAGGAGAGCATTTTAAATGTAGTTAATAGACATAGAATGAGTCTGATATGATAGATATGTCAACTCTGAAAACTGAATTAGGGATATCAGCTTACATCTTGCTCTGGTGTTGCATATTACTGTGACATGTGTCGCCAAAACAAATCTTTAATTTATATTGTAATAAAATAGTAACATGTTAATGCAATAATTTACATAGGTTTATAATTATTAATTTTCAAAAATCCATTCACTGTTTTAAATGTGTTGCTAATTTTATGTATCTAAATTAGGGTGTCTACATAGGATGGCTTATATCTTATTTATACAACACAACATAATAAAATCATTATTTCTAAATCTTTATGATTTAGGTATCTATACAATATTTTCTTTCTTTATTATTTTTTCATTTTAAAAAAGCAACTCCTAATGTTTACTTACATACTTAAAAATTAGGTATGTACTAAATGTTTATCAGTATTCACCATATAGATTATTATCTTTAAGTATTTATCCATAGTCAAGGACATAACTGAAAAAAAATTTCGGGGGGTCCAACTTATTTTAATAACTTTATTCATAATACAATTATAGTTGATAAACTAAATTCACTACTAAAATGTATCTATTTTGAAAATTTTTTTTTTTTTTTGGGGGGGGGGGTCTGGATTCCTGGAACCCCCAGTTACAGCTTTGCCTATAGTCTATAAATGGTAATAACCAAGAAAAAAAAGCTATAGTAAAAAAAGAAAATTTTTTTCAGGAATTAAGTTTGGTTACATCTTTTGTAACACAATTTCTTATTATTTGTTGTAAAGTTAATAACTTCCATTTTAAAGTATAAAAGTATATAATTTTTAAATACTGTAACACTGAAGAGACATTTGTTGAGACACTAAAGACACATTTGTGAGATTGAAAGATTTTTATATAACAGTTTATACCTTATAAAGGTTCCACAGCAAAATACCAAGATTTAGAGTCCAAATAGACGATTGGATTTTGCCGACCAATCATCGTGTTCTTCTAAACGCAATCACAGGTTGAAAAATACATTGGACCCAGCAAACTGGACAAACTGATTGGTCAGTGAAAAACATGGCTGTCTGTTTACTACAATCTAATGCCATATACTTAAAAATATGGGTGGTAGACAATGGCTAGCAAAATCCAGTCGTCTGGACCCTAATTGTTGGCATTACAATGTTGTAGATAAACAACACATCTTGAAATCAATTGTATTTACATCTTACATTTAGATTTTATGTTTATACCACAATAAAAAGATTAAGATTAAAACAGAACTAGGTTAGTTCTAATTTTCATATTATGTACTTAACTGCAGGGTGTAACATTAATTTTTTTTTAAATGTAAAATAATTAAACCTACCTAATTATTATTTCAAAAACTACTAAAATTTATTTGAATAAATTAATGTTTATAAATAGACAATTAAGTATTTTAAGATTCCTTAAAATAAGGATGTAACCACGACCCATAGTGTATTATACATTATATTAAGGGAATAAAGTGTGAATAGGTACTGAAATATTTGCTATACATTATGGTTTAGAAATGTTTACCATACCACTGCCTTTATATCATGGGAAAGTGATACCTAAGCTTATCAAAAAATTAAATAATGCAAATTGATACTAGCCAATTAGGTAATAAAACTTTATTTAGTATGCCATGGCAGGCAATGCAAATAATTCTAATTTTATATAGACAGATGAATCATTGTAATTAATTGCAATTGTACAAAGTTAAAATATATACGTGATTATAATAAACAGTACATTAATATAATTTGTTGATTATATATTTATAATTGCTAATAGTTGACTTTATAATATTATATTTTAATTTTTAATAAATTTATAATGACTGTTGTCTAGCACCTATCTCAAAAACATCAACACTTAAGGAAACTGACATCGTCATGTTTTTTATTTATATATTTATGACTAAGAGGTACCTATTAAATATTGTTTTGACTTCTACTCTTGCAATGATTCATTAGTTCATAACATATTTATTCTATGTTACATATTTTTAAGTTTTAAACTTGGTACCAAAAGACTTATATAAGTATTTTTGTAAAAAGTAATTAATAGATAAATCATTAAATTACTGGTTTAAACTTTTAAAGTAAATTAATAATAGTATTTAAAATTTATATTAGATGTTAATCAGATTATAATTATAATTTATATGAAATATTCTAAAAAAAGCAATAATTAAAATAATAGTATCTATCATAAAATATCAGAAATTAAATGTTCTCCTATTTATGTTGTCTAATATTATTATTTAAATTTTACTTGTAAATTAATTAATCTGAAAAGTTATATCATTCAAACATGAATTAATATGAGTTATCACTTACCACTATTAGAACCTAGTACATATACTTCTATTTAAAAAACAATTGCCTTGTGTGTGTGTGTGTGTAACTAACATATGCATTTAGTATGTTCAATTAAATAGGTGGGTAACAAAAAAATTTATCAAAGAATACTAAAAGCAAGTAGCAACATTATTAATGCTACTTATTATTTTTCTGAGTTCATTACCAATAAAAATGATAAAATATCCTGTTTATTTATTACAGAAACTTGTTTTTTTTTATCTTATCACATTCCACCGAGAATATTTTAACCATTAACATGTTATTATTTTTTTTTCTACATAGTACCTATCAAGCTTATTCCATTAAGTTAAAAACAAAAATTATATTATATCTATTATGTATATAGTTTATTTTTAATATTTTTCAGATTAGCTATGTAAAAACATTTTGCTATAATGTGTGGAGAGTGTGACAAAATACGCTGTTTACGTGACAGCTGCCCTGGTTTGGGCGGATGTCGATTATGTGGGAATTTTTCTTCCAATATTTTCTATGAACATTATAACTTTTTAAGACCTTCAATTCCAACTAAATTTTCTAAAGTCAATCCAAAATATTACCGAAAACCATGGTTGATAGCGTCAAAATCTGTATGGAAATCTGACTTTCTATGTATAGCCTTATGGTGCATTGCTATTCTTAGTATCAGTCAAGCATCTGCTGAACACCAGACACAAATTACAAGTTTACCTCCAACAGCCACACAGCCTACGAATAATAGTGGAGTGCACTTCTCAGCTGGAAGAAGTAAGTTTTGTAATTATTACCTTAAATTATAGATGTTGATAAATATAATTATTTTTTTTTTTAGTATGTCAAAGCAAAGATATTAGAAATAAAGCTGAGAATTTGAATGCTCTTCGTGGTTGTAGAGTTATTGAAGGGTTTCTACAAATAGTTTTAATTGACAATGCGAATGAAACAAGTTATGAATCATTATCATTCCCCGAGTTACGAGAAATTACTGGTTATTTATTATTATACCGTGTTAATGGTTTAAAATCGCTTGCTAAACTCTTCCCTAATCTGTCTGTAATTCGAGGACAAGACTTATTTATGTCATATGCTATTGCAATTTATGAAATGGTTCATTTGCAAGAATTGGGTTTGTATAACTTAATGGATGTTGTAAGAGGAGCTGTTTACATTACTAAAAACCCAATGCTTTGTTTTACACAAACTATTGATTGGATAAGAATTGCGCCATCTGGAAAAGAATCACATGATATATATGTAAGTGTATAAATTATAAAAATTTTAAAAATTCAATACATAACATTTTTTAATATTAGGATAATCGTCCTGTAAATGCATGTCCTGTATGTCCATGGACAAATGACATAGGTTGTTCTGTTTCTAATCACACTAATGAACCTTTATGTTGGAATACTGAACATTGTCAAAGAAGTAAAGTTTTATTGTTAAATGTTTATTTAATATGTTATAATTAATATTATTTTTTTAGTTTGTCCGCCAGAATGTGGTAATCTTAGTTGTACTGAAGATGGCACATGTTGTCATGAACAGTGTCTTGGAGGTTGTTCTGGTGTTAATCATGATGATTGTTTTGCTTGTAAGTATTTAGCAGATGAACGGGATTGTGTAAAAGAATGTCCAGCCGAAACATTAACAGTAAGTAATAATAATTCAAACCAAAAGAATGGTTTTTAATTAAAATGTTTATTTTATAGTATCAAAACCGACGTTGTATTCTGGAACGTGATTGTTATCGCATGCCACGATCAAGAGACTTACAAAATGGGTTACATTTACAATCATGGAAGCCATTTAATAATAAATCTTGTGTAATGGAATGTCCACCTGGATTTGAGGAAGTCCCTACTGAAAACAATTATGGAAGAGTATTTACATGTCAACAATGTTCAGGTGAAGTTTGATTCATTATGAGATTAAATCATTGACAAATTGACAAATTGTTTATGTTTGATATTATTATAGGACCATGTCGTAAAGTTTGCATTGCAGCTAATGTAGAAAGTATACAGTCTGCACAAAAATTAAAAGGATGTGTTATTATAAATGGATCGTTAGAAATACAGATACGCGGTGGTAGTAAGTACAAGTATATTTAAATTACCTCATTAACTTCTAAATACTTCTAGTGTTTAGTAAAACAATATTATTTTTTTGTTTATAAATTTAAATTTTCAAACAAATTCTTTATCAAAATGTGACATTTAAGTATAAAGTTGTTTAATAATTATAAATTATTTTAAACGTTAATTTGATAAACATACAAAAAAAAAATATTTATATTATGATTTACTATACTGGTTAATAATTTAGAACATTTTAGTAAGTTAATATTAACTATTTTACTAATTTTACCATTATGAATATGCATATTTTAGTGAACATTGTAAAAGAATTAGAAGAAAGCTTAAGTATGATTGAAGAAATTACTGGCTACTTAAAAGTGGTTAGATCATTTCCATTAGTATCATTAACTTTTTTAAGAAAATTACATGTCATTAGAGGAGAAACATTAGAAAGTTCAAAGTAAATATTTAATAAAATTTACTGTTTTTTTTTTAAGTTTTAAATTAAACCTATATATATATATTTTCAAATTAAAGGTATGCATTAGTTGTATTGGACAATCAAAATTTAGTTGAACTGTGGGATTGGAATACTCGAAAACCTGATGGTGAATTACGAATTGAACGGGGACAAATATTTTTCCATTTCAATCCAAAACTTTGTATTTATAGAATAAAGCAATTACAAACTAACTTAGGTGACAGATTTAAAAATGTAGATGATCTGGAAGTGGCACCCAATTCAAATGGCGATAAAATGGCTTGTAAAAATTATTTTATATACATTTTTAAACTTTAAAAAAAAAAAAAATTTGTGTCTCCAGGTACAGTTCAAAAATTGAATGTATCAACAGAAGTTGTACTTTCAAATTCAGTTCTATTGAAATGGTCTCCTTTTGATCATTATGACACTCGTACGTTGTTAGGATATGTAGTTTATTATTTAGAAGCCCCATATAAAAATGTTTCTCTGTATGATGGTCGTGATGCTTGTGGTGGAGATGGGTAAATATGAAACATTAAATGGATTGAAAATAGAAGCTTAACATTTTGAAAACATAAATAAATTTAAAGTTTTTAATTAATTTAATATTTAGATGGAAAACTGATGATGTGGAATCAACAGAAATAACTACTGATGATTTAGTTGCTCTTATAACAGGATTGAAACCTTATACACAGTATGCATATTATGTGAAAACATATACAATGGCCTCAGAATCTAATGGTGCACAAAGTGATATAAATTACTTTCGCACAATGCCAGGAAGTAGGTTTTTTTTTTATAATTTAGTATGATACATAATAAATTAATATAAAATTTGTATTTTACAGCTCCAAGTCCTCCACAAAATCTTCGTGTTAAATCTGTAACTTCTGATAGTATAAGCATTGAATGGATGCCTCCTGCTGAACCCAATGGTCAACTTGAACACTACATAATTAAATATACATCAATTAACATATCTGGGGATTCATTATTGAAAAGGGATTATTGCCAGAATAGTATGCATTTTTAAAATTTAAATATATACTTTAATTAAAATTGTTTATATCATTATAATTTGATATTTAGGTCCGAATGTTAATGAAATTTCTGACAGTTATTCTGGTACTAGAAATGAAATGGTTAATAATGATCAGAAAGAAAATTGTAATTGTACAGATCAACCAGAAAAAAAACAATCTAAAATTAAAGATGAACAGCAAATCCAAATTATGATAGAGTTTGAAAATAACTTGCAGAATATTTTATATGTTAAGACGTATGTATAACTAACTTAAGATTAGCTTTACTCCGCTTTAAATGTATGTATTGGTTTTACCTTAGATTTTACAATGATGTGTTTTTTTAAATTAAATTCTTTTTTTTTTGTGTCATCACTAAAGTGCAAGTTTTTATGCATTTGTATATTTTTCGTTTTCACATTTATGGATTTTTATCAGTATTCTCTACAAATCATAAATGTGTAAAGCTTATGACAACTTTTTTTTTCCATATTTGTGCATATTTTGATGAAATTCAAAATTGATTGCATATTGAAGCAAAAAGGTATAAAATAATATTTTGTCAAGTAGAAAATTTAAAATTAACTTTTGTAGGCACTAAAAAGTAATTGAAATAAAGATAAGCTTATTAAGTAAATGCTTAATTATTAATTGTTTAATTTGCTTTTAATTATTTCAATAACATACAAAATTATAAATAAGTAATAATAATTATCAAATAAAAATTGTTCATTTTTTTTTAGTGTATAATCCAATTTAGATCCAATTTTTTTTTTTTTGGGGGGGGGAGAGTAAAAATTAGAAGTAATTTTTTTAATAATTGGAAAACCTAGTATTTGACATAATTGGTTTTCTTATTTTGTTGTAATTCAAATCAAATTTAAAATAACCATAAAAACTTAAAATTTTCACCAAAATGTGTTTATTTAACAATTTTTTTTACGTGCATATTTTTCAAAATAGTTTGACTTTTTTTAAGCTATTTAAATATATTTGTAATTTTTGATGTTTTAGTTATTTTTTCATAAAATTTTAATAAAAACTGTTTTGTTCTGTTAAAAAGCATGAAAATTATTCCAAGGTTCTTCAGAAATTGTTATTACTTGAATTAAAATACTTTTTAGCGTGTTTCAATTATTTTTTATTTTAATAGTGTTTAAAGTTAACTTTTAACAAGATTTGTTAAAATCAAAATATTTTTTAAATTATTTGGTGGTTAAAAATATTAAATTTTTATAGATAAGTCTTGAAAATTTAATACAAAGTTTCTAATAATAAGTTTTTACTGAAAACCAAAAATCGAATTAAAATATAAGCACAATTTTTTTTATAGACATTTGAATTCCAAATTTTGACGAAATTAAATATTCAAAGATTATTGATTAAAAATTTTAGTTCTTTGATTGTATTTCAATAATGTTTATGAGGATTTAAAATGTTTCTGTATATTATTATATTTCATTAAACGCAATGATATTTTCAAAATATTTAGATTCATTTTAAGCTATTACTTGTGATACTATAGTTTCTACACTTTACTAATAGTTAAATAAATTACTAAAATAATAATTAATAATTAATAGTAATATAAATATATGATAATATATACTTTATATACTTAGTAATATAGGCTGACAGACCGTCGTTCCGGCTCAGAATTTTTTTTCTATACATTGATTTATCATTGTATTCATATTTAACACATTTATTATAATAAATAAGTATATTTAACTTATATTGTACAACAAAGCAGTTTCCCACTTTTCTCCTTTTTATTGAAATACATTTTAATGTGTTTAATATTTATTTTTTTAAGTAATAACCCTAAAAGTGATACTTTACCGAAGAAAAAACGAGATGTACCAAATTTTGATCCACAAGAGTTTCCAATCGGTACAATTCAAAAAAATATTTTTGTTTCTGATGCAGATAAAAATTTGGAAAGTATGTAATTTATATTTTAATAAGATAGTTTTATATCATCAATTAATACATATTTTTATTTTTTAGATGAAAATAAGAAAATAGTAGTTCCTAGTAATCAGTTAACTTTTACACTACATGAAAATTTAACACATTTTACTAGTTATAATATTGAATTATATGTGTGTAGAGAATGGCTTAAAAATGAAAACAAAGAGCCAAATCAAAACATTAGTAATTGTAGCATTCAAAAAGCAATGACGACAGCTCAGACAAGCAAAAAAGGTAAACTAATAATTAGTAATTAATGTTCTATGTTTTTATAAAATATAAAACTTCATCCTTATATTTAGATTTATCAACTGTCGTTTTTTTTTTGTTTTGATTCTATAAAATTTTTGTTGGGTGATTGCACATTTTAAAATTTTGAAACTTGTATTAATTATAATATTTTAAAATATCTTAAGAAATAAAAAACAACTCAAATTTATAAAAACTGATTTTTAATTGTGACCTATTTGAGTTTTATATTAAAAATTTAAGGATGTTATAAACTTAAACTGTCCAAGCTACTATAACTTACAAAAATAAATTGAAAATCAAAGATAACTGTGCTTCAAGTTTTTGTTAAAATATGTAGTTTTCAAACCTTTAAAAAAGGTCACTCATTGTGTTATAATATAACATCTACAAACTTAATGTAGATAACTTTTCAAGTAGTAATGCAAAAACTACTTTGAAACTAAGTCTGATCGCCAAATTTTTACTTCACTATTTGTTTATAACAATAACAAAAATTTTCAAAATAGGGCTATTTAACTAATCTAACCTAACAATATACATATAAAAGTATCAAAATATCTAACCTAATTTAAATTGTTTTTTTTAATTTTAGAATCTGCTGATAGAATTGATCCCTTAACTGTTAAAGCTGTTAACCCAAATTCTACTAGTCAGGGTTCAATTAAAATATTTTGGAAAGAGCCTGAAGTTTCAAATGGACCTATTGTTAGCTATCAGTTAGAATACAAAAAAGTTGGAGATCATGTAATATTAATATATATATATATACATAATTTTAATCAAAGTGTATTAACTTTAAAACAAAATATTAGTTTACTAATTTATTTTTGATATTTAAATAGCTTAATCCACCCGTTGTTTGTATAACCAGACAGCAGTATCAGCAATCTGACTACTCACATACATTATCTAATGTAGCACCTGGAAATTATAGTTTTCGATTACGTGCTAGATCATTAGCTGATTATGGGGAATTTACACAATATAGCCATTTTTTGATTCCTGTAAGTGATTATTAGGATTATTTGGATTATTTATTATTAATTTTATATTTAAAGGAGGCACTTTCAATTACAACTCCTCAATTGATGTTCATTATCTTCATGGTTACTGGAATGATTGGCGCTGTAATCATGTTGATATTCTTTGTTTTACATCGCTATTATAAAAATAAATTAGCTTCAACAAGATTATTTGTCACATGTAATCCGGATTATGTTAGTTGTGGTAAGATTAATTATTAATCATGAATTATTTAATAATACATGTTTACTTTAGAGTTTTAATAATGTTTTGTTCTGTAGAATATCAAACTGATGAATGGGAAATTCCCCGTGAGGATGTTGAAGTTTTAGAGCCATTAGGTCGGGGTTCTTTTGGCATGGTGTACCGTGGTAAATGGAAGAAAAAAGAAAATGATATTGTACCATGTGCAATCAAGACTGTTACTGAAAATAACAATATGATGGTTCGACATGATTTTCTTTCAGAAGCTAATGTTATGAAGTAAGTTCAAACATAAACTAAATTATTTTTAAATTTATAAAACAAAGTAGGTACCTATTCAATATGTTTAATATTATTTTTCTTAGATTTATTATTATTACAATTTATCTTTTAACAGGGAATTTTGTTCAGCTCACGTTGTACGCCTATATGGTGTAGTATCACAAGGTCAACCAGCATTTGTTCTAATGGAATTAATGCCTCAAGGTGATCTAAAGTCATATTTGCTTAAACATCGTCCAGAAATGACTACTGATCCTTCTCTTAAACCACCAACATTAAGGGTATTTAATCTTTAGAGATATCTTATAATTTTTATTTTTATTCTCGATGTGTTTAGACACTTGACCGTGATCGGTAAAATAATTTATGCCCGATCAGTGTCAATAAATAACATACACAAGTTAACACAATACAATTATATATTATTTTGACATATAGTCTTAGAGTATAATAATATAGTATATTATATATTTGATTTTGTGATATCAACTTGTAACTATATAATAAAAAAGTTTTCAAAGAAGATTATATTACATAAAAAAATGTTTGCATGTACCATAACTCTATAATAATAAATGTTTTATAATTTTTTTTTAAAAAAACCTTAAAGAAAATCCTGTATTACATTTTTAAACTTTTTTACCATTATATATATATGAAATATCTATTTATGAAAAATAAATAAATAAATTATGTACATACTTATATTTTTTATTATAGGATAATTTACGTATGGCTATTGAGATTGCTGATGGAATGTCATACCTTTCATTCAAAAAATATGTTCATAGAGATTTAGCAGCTAGAAATTGTATGGTTAGTGATAATAACATAGTTAAAATTGGAGACTTTGGTCTTACAAGAGATATTTATCAGACAGATTATTACAGAAAAGGTAAATGTTTATCCTAGTTAATCTTGTTCATATTTTTATTGAAATATAAATTAAATTACAGATTCTGAAGGTATGATGCCAATTCGATGGATGGCTCCAGAAAGTCTTCAGTCTGGTCTTTTTACTTGTTTTTCTGATGTCTGGAGTTATGGTATAGTGTTATGGGAAATGGTGACATTAGCAGCTCAACCATATAGAGTAAATAAACCAAAGTGTAATATTTTTATTTTACAAATTTTAATGGTTGGATAATATTTTAGGGTGAGATTGACAAGAATGTCATATCTTATGTTAGTAGTGGTGGTATTATGGAAAAACCAGACAACTGTCCTGATATTATATATGATTGTATGAAACTTTGTTGGCGTTTTAAAGCATCAGAACGTCCTACATTTTCAGAAATAGTGAAAATGTTCTTGCCATGTGCTCGTGCAGATTTTGCACAAACGTCTTTTTTTCATAATGAATTACAGTCTGAAACACAACGACTTGATGTGTCAGAAAATGGTATCACAGAAACAGAGTCTTTGGAAAGAG
This sequence comes from Pentalonia nigronervosa, assembly GCA_014851325.1. Lineage (NCBI taxonomy): Eukaryota > Metazoa > Arthropoda > Insecta > Hemiptera > Aphididae > Pentalonia > Pentalonia nigronervosa. The sequence continues at coordinate 317,840 of JACXSJ010000440.1, read as the reverse complement.
AGCGTAAGCAAATTGAACGGGACCAGATTACGACAGCATTAGAAAATCAAGCACATTATTGGGGAGGGTCTTTACCTGTTGAACGGTTAGCACCAAAAGCAGATCTGGAAGAAGATGATGATGATGAAGAAGATTCAGATAATGAGTTGCAACGGTTACATATTGAAAACTTTGTATGTAAAAGGCCACCTAACGGATACATGTCCATACATAATGGTAATGGTATAAATACCACTATATGCTGACCATAATTTTATTATTATTATTATTATTATTATCATCATTATTATTATTATTATTATTATTATTATATATATATTATTTTTTTTTTAATAGAAGTAATTTTTTAGATCAAACTTTTTTCTCTTTTATATGGTATATTTTGTTTTTATATTTATATAGTTCCTAATTGTTGTGTCAAATATGCAGAGATGGGTCTATGTTATGTGTATAGAAATCTATTTTATAGCTAAATCACACATTTATATTTTGTATGTAACATATATTATATACATACCTATACACATTTAAATATGTTTTACCAATAATATTAAAATGTGTGTGATTTTCTTTAACTATACATTTTAACAATTCATTCTTTTTGTTGTTTAAAACCATATTTTGTTTTAATATTAACTTAAATAATTATTGACCGTTATAGAACTTATAAATAATGAATAGATTTATTTTTTATTTTGTGAAAAAAAACTTTAAACAAATTAAATTAAATTGTTATATTATCAGATATAAAATTGGTTGAAAAAACATTGGTTTTATTTGTTTAATTTTGAATTAAACCATGACAAATTATTTAAGTATAATATTAACACTTTTTATCTTATTAAACATTTCCCAAAAATATTGAACTATAAATAAATGTTTTCATATTTCTGTTCCAAATCTTAAATTAAAACAATAATTTGCTTGTATTTATGTACACAATTTTTATATTTTAAGTGTAGAATAATTTTTTTTTCAATTTATAAAAAAATATATGTATAATATTTCACCCATCTTTGCAATATTAATTGAACATTTTTTTTAACTTCCTGTGAATTACCCGCCACATGGGTAAAATCAGATTGAACTTGCTCAATGCCAAAGCCAGTGTATTTTTTCAATATAGGTTTAGTTCCTTTTTTTCTTTTCTTTCCACAGGTGTGCAATTTAATAGTCTATAGTTTTTTATTATTATTATTATTATTATTTTTATTATTATTATTATTATTATTATTATTATTATTATTATTTTATAAATCATATTCCTATAAGACTGTCTTTTATAAATAAAACTACTTATGTAGTTTCCATAGTACACAGATATATAAAGTTGAACCTTTGTTACCTGAAGCTTAGATTTAAGTTTAAACATATAATATATATATATGTATGCATTATATATATATATATATATATATATATATATATATATATATATATATATATATATTATGAGACACAATTCTGGTTCAGTTCCAATATGCAAAAAGGAAGTAAAAAGTGAAAACAAACACGTAGATAATTTGCTTATATATGTATTCATTAATTTTAGTTGAAAGTGTTTTTATACTTGTATTTTATTATTTTATAAAGTGGTGTAAATATGTTTTAATTTGATAAATTGTGTAAACTAACATTTTTTTTTGTAACTATATACTTATATTATGTGTTATACAATATGTATATTATATATATATGTGACAAGTATAGCAATCACGAGTCTTGACCAAATGTTTTGTCATAAGTACAGTAATAAATATATAATTATAATTGTTCCTAATTATGATTTGTAGATTCTAAACAAATACATGATTCAAGATGATTCTAGTGATTTTGTAAGTATTAATTTAAAGAAAAAAATGGTTCTAAACATATCTTATTCATAAAAATAAGCATACATTTTTTTTGATGAATAATATTTTGCAGATTTTTTTGGAAATATCCCGAAATTTAAGAAATAATTTTTGATAAAAATGTGTTTTCAACACCATGTTTTTATTCAATTGATATCTAGTGTTATTTACCCAATATTCGATGAAACACTAAATTCTTGAATTTAATACATTGTATTGAATGTTTATCGTATGGACTATGGAATCATATTTTGGCATAATTAAAAAAATAGGAATTTTTGTCAACAAAAAACGTTTGTCTAATTCAATTTTAATAATGACAAAATTTGGGTAAACCTTATGTCCTTATACTAATAGACCGCACATAATACTTCACGTTATACAAAGAATGTTTTGCGGTTGCTCCCGGAGGGAATAGCCCCCGCAGTTCTCCTTGAGTTCCCCCTTCGACAGAAGGCATCATGAAACAGTCATTGGCGAGGTGGGAAATTAAAGCGGTACTTAATGGGTGTACTTTTGTGAAGTTCGGCGGTAAGTCGCCAAAACAGGTTTTCTGGCCATCGGTAATGTTGCAACGAGCTTCGCGGTTGTCGCGCACTTGAGGTCGCAAGCATTTGCCTGAATATCTACCTTAAATTAAAATTATTAATGGTAATTAATTTTTTAGTCAAATTTTAAGCAAACGTTTAATTTTTTTAATGGTGACATAATTATTTGTAATATACCTAATAGCGGCGTATTTCTTGTTAACATCTTATATTAAGTTTTATTTTATTAGATGTCTTAAAGGCTTAGTTATTAATTTTCTTGAATTAAAAATATAATGCCAGCTGCCATTGTTATGATAAGATGCTTCAAGTATCTAATATTTCAATAGGTGAACCATTTTTCTTGTACACAGAGTTCAAAAAGTTTGGAAACTGACTGATAAACGATAATGCGATATAATAATTATTGATGATGTGACTAAATATTTTACCTAATAAACACACAGCAGTGTTATCTTTTATTGCTCTGTGTAGGCATTTTAATATACAAACAATAATTAAACAATTTCCAAACTTTTTAAACACATACACTTGTATAGGCATATATTATTTTAATTAACATTATTTTTATTTTATTTTTTATATTACACGAAAATTTATTTTATTAAAAACAAATAAATGTACGATTTGTAATTTGTGAGATTCAAAACAGAGTAAATTTACCAATTTAAATGGACAAAATATCAGACGGCGTGTACTACGTCGACAGCAATACTTATTACTTCACGTCTTGAATGGTTTGGATTAGGTTTTATTTTTCAAGAACGTGTAACATAATTTTTAAATATTATATATGTTTTATTAATTCGCAGTAGTTACGATGACGCCAACAATCGATATTGATTTATCGTCAACCGTTCGTGGGGGAGGGGGGTCTTACAAAACAAGTTATTTCGGTCGTTCATGATTGTACTTGCAATTTCCAACGATAATTTCATCAGAAGCAAAAATTGCATTCCTAAATGGTATCTAATTGTGACGTACTTTTTAATACTATTTGCCAAATTTATTTGGCTAATGCGCACCCCCGGAAGGGATGAAATCTAGGTCGACGGAGTCACGCCGCAATGTGTGTGGTATGCGTATCACATTATATTCGTTGCCGGGGTCTCGCTAATTGCGGGCAAATGTTAAGTTTTCCGTTATCTTATTCGATTGCCGGAATATTATTTTTAATCAGATTCGAATGTACTTCTGCGTATTGAGAAGTTTTCAAAATTTTCATTTTTTTTTTCGTACATCGGCGATTCGTCTCACGTCAATATTAGTATCGAACACGTAAAATACTTACGTCCCTAATTTAATACATAATAATAATTCGCATGTATACGTTCAAATAATTTTTTTTTAGTAACGGCAAAATGTGGATAAAAATCGCTGTTTCGCAGTTAATCAGGTAGTACGATTGAAAGAAAAAAATGTGCCCTGCTATACGCGTGCACCTACGACCTTGGGTAGATTTGGAATTTTAGCTGAAAATAAAAATATGCAATGACTGTGAACGAAATATTATTTTTATTTTAAGTTAAAGTCATAACAACTCGTATTATATACATAATCTAAGCTATAAAATATAAATCCTACAATTTAATAAATTACATAGATAATAGTGTTTTTTTAATAGTGCCTTAGTCGGGGCCAAATAAAGGTGTTTGGGTAGGTATGTCGGAATTTTTGCCGGGCCTTTTAAGCGTATGGTGTACCTTCGAACTAAATTTCATAAAAATATGTTTGATTGTCACTGGGTGATAGCCACATGTTTAACATGCTTTTGGTGGCTCTTTTTTCACAAGATGGGCATGTGTGTAGTGTATATGGCCTGTTCTGAGGAGATATAATGCAATTTTATCTCTTCGTTTCAGTGATTTTGGATTATTCAATTTTTTTGTTATTCTTTTAATTTACTATTCATTTTTAGCTATTAATCATGCCATTTATTTTTAAATCGGCTGTAGATAATTTTTTTTAATTCTAATTCCATAGGTGGTGTTGATGTGGGTTGTATTTCATTACCATTTATTTCTCAGTGTCACGAGAAAACTATTATTATTACAAAATTACTATTATTATAATACTTATACGATATACCTATTCAATAAAAAATATTTTAATTTTACAATTTACACGTAGGCACGGGTATGGTGAACAGTAATGAATTTTGTTGTAACTTGATTCTACACGCAATGGTGTCAACGTTTATCCACAATTGTGTGTTGATTTTAAGCTGGGCGGAGGGAGTTTGGTGATATTTTACGATAGTTATAATAATTATCACTCATTGATGTGGTAAGATTTTATGATAATTGGGAGAGAACACGGGCGCCCGCAGGCATATTTATTTAAAGAAGCAAAAAAAATGCAAAAAAAGTTTTATAGGTAAAAGAAAAATTGAGAATGCAGCAGTCTACACACATAGAAATAGAAAAGTTGTTTTAACTCTTTACTAGGTTTTTAATTATTAAAATTAAAGTTAACTGCATTTTTTAGTTAAATCTACTGGAATTTAATTTTGAGAATCGATGTTAGTTAGTTTAATGTTTTTGAAGAGTTCAATTTATTACAAGTTTAGGTCATTATCTGAATTCTTTTAATAGTTAAATATATATCAATATGAACGTTGTTATAACTACGTTACACGTACGTACATAATATAATAAAATAATTGTAATATCTATAATATATTTCATGCAGATATTATGGTATTTATTTGTTTACGTCTCAATTTTTGTGAAGTAAAACCTAAAGGTTTGAAAACCATTTTAATCATTTTATTATTTTAGATTTTGAGCGAACCGATGAATGTATCGGCATAATAACGATGAGTGATATTTATAATTTTGATGATCACTTACTAAGGACTTATTTACACGACCTCGATAAAAGCACATAGAAAATTGACTACATTAAACACCATACAAACGATTGGTGTCGAATCCCCAATAATATTAATTCATAAATTATCAATTATTATTCATTTTTAATTATTTTGGATGTTTTAGTTTTTTATTTTATGTATTATCGGTTTTTTCCTGAATAAAAACAATTTTAGTTGCATATTTTGGTAATTTAAATTTCATGTTTAAAAGATTTTCAACTCACATTAAGTTTAGAATCCTAAAATAGAAATTAACTAATTTTCTACTTTTCTAACAAGTACGTGGACTGCAGTCAAAAAAAACAATTCAAAACTATATACTTATTAAGCTATATTATAAATTATTAATTATAATTGTACGTCTAAGAATGTCCAATATATTATAGGTAAATACTTACTTATTTATAATATGGAATATTGTAATAGCCTTTTGGCAAAAAGTAACCTGAATTATCATCCAAGGATACGATCGATACATTATAAACTTTATGTTTTTTACTTTAGTGGCGTAAACTCTCCTCTTTTTAAAAGCCAAAAGTGGTTGCGGCACTACCGTATTAAAAAAAAATATTAAAGTTTAGCACTATTATAATATTGATTGACTAATAATTAGTATCGGCATAAACGTATATTTCGTTATCATGCCGTCGATTGTTTGATCGACTTGTAGAATTTTTCCCTGCAGAATTAGCAATTATATTTGATGGGAATCAAACGAAATCCCGACTTAAATTCGAGATTTTTACGCATTATCGAAGTTTGAGCTGTCGGAATATTTGCAGTTTAACTAATAAATATTGCATTTAGTCATAGGCACAACTAGATTAACATTTTGAGGTAATTTTTAAAAAGCTTGATGCTCGTGCATCTAATATCTAAATAAATAACAATAACTAAATCAATGACCAAAAAAATAATATTTTATATTATTATTATAATTCAAATTTAAAATTATAAAATTCTTTGCTTATTTTCATTTCACATTTTAATGAACAAATCGTAAACACGGACATCTTTGATATAAAATTTGCATTATAAATTATATCAGCTGTGAAATTTTCATATTGCCGTAGTATAATATCTATCATCTATGGTAATTGCCAAAATCGTTGCAGATATCGAAGACGATTAACGATTATAAAATATCATTACGCAAAGCTAAATAGGTTAGGTTCGGTTAGGTTATCAAACATCAGAAGTATTGCTTCACGGCGCTTCCGGATGCCGAGCGTATTGCCGATTAAAAAAAAAAAAAGGTTATCATGAATAAAAAACATATTGCTTTTTTTTTGTTTATATTCTACGATTGCCGTGTATTAGTTCTATAATCTATAATATTTCAATTTGCATACTTATTGTCAATTATTACTCTTGATAAGTTGTACTATGAACTATATCTTCAACAATTTACGATTATACTCTTATTATTTGCATTTATTGCAAAACACATTTTTTGTGTACCATTTTATTCTAAATAAATATGTTGTTTTCTCTTATTGGTATCTACTAGTGGTCCCTATTACACGTGTAGTTCGTGTAGTTTTGATATACGTGTATTAGTTCGTGTAACTAAAATTACACGTGTATTTTTAATACACGTGTATTATTACACGTGTAAATAATAAATATGTCATAAATAAAGGCTTATACATTTTTATAAGAATACAAGTAAAAATACAAAATTACAGGTAAAAAGACTTTTTCGGCGGAGTCTATAAACGTCCGAGTTTTCAGGTATTGAATAATGTATAAAATATGTACCCGAGTGATGTACGAAATAATGTCTTATAAAGTTATAAATAATATTTTTATTTTTTACCAATGTATATCCAACAATAGGTAAACTTGCTAAAAAGTATATGGCAATTACTGCAACACCAGTGAGTGCTGAACGTTGTTTTTCAACTGCTGGTAATGTAGTCACCCGAAAAAGTACTTCCTTATCTCCCGAAAATGTAAATTTACTTGTATTTTTGCATCAGAATAAACACCTGATATATTTTAAAATTATTTGTTTATTATTATTTAATGCTAATTGGATTATTATTAAATATTTATTTTTAGCTACTAAATAGATATTTGTTGTTTTCCTGTATTCATTTTTGGTTAAATTATTATTAGTATTAATATTGTTTTAAATGTTATTATTATTGTTGGTACTGAATAAATAATTATAAATATTGATAAATTATGAAGCGTAATATTGTTTAATAAATATAATCAATTACACGTGTATTTAAAATACACGAATCATTTACACGTGTACTTAAATACACGAATCATTTACACGTGTACATTAAATACACGAACTTCGGGTACACGTGTATTTTAAAAACACGTCTATATATAATCGTTACCACTAGTATCTACATTAGTATTTTGTGATGAAAGCCAACTGGCATAAAACTCTAACAAATAATTAACTTCAAAAACATGGAATGTTTTGACAGGAACTTTAGTTGCCCCGCTATAAACCATATAATATGTATAAACAAGAACCTCATAGATCCCATCGGTCTTGTGGACTTGAACGGACAATTATCGTCAAAATATTATATACACACTAGTACATTATTAGTTTCAGATTACTTTTTATATGTTATAGAAAAATCTTAACATAATTTATTATATATAAGTAAAAGAGTACTCGTACGTCATTAAACATCTTATAAATTTAAGTGTTTTTTTTTTTCTTTAGATAATAATAATACGTATGTCACGTCATAAAATATTACCCGCTGGATCACTGTCATATACTCGTATAGTTTAGTTTTCATTGTGTCTAAATACATTATAATATCAATTTTGATCATGGCCAATCGCTGACAATGTTGCTTTATATAAGAAAAATTATACATACTGGCGCGGCATCGCCTGCAAAATTAATAGATTCGAGTACCTTCGCGCTGGACTTCACGACCCTCAAGTTTGTGCACATTGGAATCGATCCAACAGACGAGTGCAATATATCGCCGTCCATATAAACATAAACGCGCCATGTAAATATTACTGTCGATTTTCTAATGCGTATATTTTCAGATTTCACTGATTTGGAGAATATCCTATCATTCATATTAGACCAGCCCCAAAAATATAATCGCACCATGTTTCTGGAAACGTACATGTATAAAATATCTAACATAGTATACAATGGAAAAAAAGTGTTAGTGATAGAGTTAAAAATAATATAATGGATACAGAGTACTTTTGAATCGCACAGATCTCATTCAGCTTCAGAATTTAGAAAATTCGATCTACGAAACACTTGTTCAAAAAGCTGTGTATATCCGTTCATTAGTTTCAAAACAAGTAGAAGAGTGGCGCATACTTGGATGAAAAATGTACTCGTGTGGATTCACCACCACAAAATATGAATGAAAGGAAAATTTTCATCAGAAACGTGCAAGTCGAGCAGGCCATTATATCTATACCTAACCTAGCTAGCCAGCTAAAAATATACGCAAATACCCAATTAGCCGAACTTTGGATTAATCGAAAGAATACAATGTTGTATGAGGTAATTTAAAAAAACAAATTATCCCATAGTTTATTAACACAAATATTATATATATATATATATTGTTATAGAGTAATACGCCACCAACAGAAACCGTTCGTCCCACGTCCAGTTTTATACTATTGAAGTTCGTAAATAATACATTTTTTATTACAAAAAGAGAATGGATCAAGAAAATATTTTAAACCAAACAAGACGAACTAACATAAAGAACAATGGAATTATTGTTATATTATAATAATCAATATATACATCTCTATTGTGATTGTAGGATTGCTTAATACGTTTCACAATCTATTAGAAATTGAAAAGCAAAAGTAATTAGAATTTTTACTGTATTTTTTTTGGTATATTACAAATTTGATGAGGAAACAGAAATTAAAATAAGTACAATTTGCGTATACATATTCAGTGGTGATGGAGAAAGGATTATGGTTAAACATTTACCCCATCATCAGATCGTACTTAGTACACATTTTGAATAAGATCGTGAACAGTTTTAAACAATAATCTAAGCTATTTATAATAAGATATAAATTGATAGAAAATATTTTTTATTGACTTAAAATTATGTAAAAGAATATTTTTAAAATGTTAATAGTTTATAAAATATTGAGTTTCTTATGTTAAATGGATCATCCGGTATACTATCAAATATTTGTATATTTATTAATTATTAATTAGAGTTAATAGACACATTTCAGGTACATTTTGCTCAAAGTTAAAATTAAATACTTACACTGAAAAATGAGTTTTTAATGAAAAATAGATAATTGGACCAAGATTTGCCTTTTTAAAGGTACCTACAATTGGAATAGCCATGTCAGTTTTACTGGTTTGTGAACGCTTATTTATAAAATGAAAGCGAGGCCAAACTTTAGCATTAAAATGAGACTTTTATGATAATTTTTTAAATATTAAGATAAAATATTTAATATTGGGCGTTTTTAAAAACTATTGAGGAATTTTTAAAAATTATGTTTTTAAAGTACTAACTAGATTCACTTCCCCAACAGAAAAGATATTGTTGAAGAAAATTGAAGCACTTTTACAGTTTTACTGCACTAAAACATGATGACAGATACAAAAAAAAAAACACACACAACATAGTAAAATCCCTCGCTTTGTCCACAATTTAAAAATTAAATAATTTAAAATAGGTACCTTAAAAACATAATATATGTAGAATACAATATAATTTAAATTAATATTTTAAATAATAATAATATTATTTACTTCCTGCTAGCCAATTTTTGGAGAAAATATTTGACTTGTACGTTTACAAGCTCGTGGTATAGGTGGTATGGTATATGTAATGTATTAATTGTGTACCTACATGTTATGACTATTTTAATTATATTATTACTACCAATAGATACAAACTATTCGGCATCTTAGTAAACAGTAAAAAATATAAAGGTTAATCGGTTGGTCAGCAATAAAAGATTATTATTTATCAAGGGAAATATTTTATTACAATTTGTTAAAAATAGTTAATATTGTAATGCTATTAGTGTTATACATTATAACTAATCAAAATTCACACCTATATCTATTGGTTATTATGCCTATTCGTATACCTATTCAAAAATGTGATTAAATTAAAACTGATATACTGTGTTTGTAAGTAATACTTAGTAAAATGCTACTAAAAAATGTTCATTATATCAAGAAAAAATATTGGCCAGGGATCAATTGTCTGTGAATAAAATTATGATAAGATATGATTGCCTGTACACTGAATTTTAGTATATGTCTATGTTATAGGTAAACATGAATTATAAATACAAATAAATACTACATTTTTTTATCACTTTTATTAACTTTTTGTCTTCACTTTACTTAAATTGTTATTAGATACGACAACATTTGATAAAATTTCACTAATAATACCAGTAGCTACTGTTCTTCCATTTTCTCGCACAGTAAATGGTTGTCCAATATCCATAATCATCTTATTCAATAAAGTTATCATAACTTCAGCATGTTCTCCAGGCATTATCATGGATACTGCAGAATCCAGATCAATCCTAAGAGAAAATATAAATAAATACAAATTTACAATTTTATGAACAAACGAAGTACCTGCAAACAATGTTCCATGTATGACTGAATAGTTGCTGTTGATAATTGGACGTAATCGGTTTTGATCGTCCACCCTCAGAACGCGAAAGAAAATAAATTGTTGCTTTATAATGATTGTTCAGTGTCAAAGTATTAATTGGGCACAATATCATACCCTTGCGTACAACTCTAGGCTTTATACTTCTTAACAATAAACCAACATTTTCTCCCGCTTTGGCACTTTTTACTGATTTATTGAACACTTGTATATCACCTACACTGGTTATTTTTTTTTCATCAAATCCTAATAACTCGACTTTATCATTTCTGCATACAATTCCTCTCTTTAATGTGCCAATAACAACAGCCCCACGGCCAGGTACTAATAAACAATTGTCTATAGGCAATAAAAACGGAGAAGTAAAATCACGTTTTGGAGTTGGTATGTTATTGTCAATTACATCCATTAACTTTCTTATAGATTGTTCTCCTAGTTCGGATGTGTCACCATTTAATGCAAGAAGTGCTGAGCCAATAATGCATGGAACCTCATGTCCTTTAAAACCAAAATCCGTTAATAGTTCTCGTATCTCAAGTTCAACAAGTTCAATAACATCCTGTTCTATTAAGTCACATTTATTAATGAATACCACCACATGTTGTACTCCAACCTAAAAATGTTTAACTATAATTAAAATGAATAAAATAAATAATAATTTTAAATATGTAAGAGCAATTTAAACATTACTAAGTTTTTTTTTATATATTTGTATTATTTGGTAATTACAACATATAGATTTTGTTGAAATTCATATACTGATTACAAAATTAAAAAAAATAAAATAATACGAGTCAAAAGTTTAAAATACTTAATAATATAAAGCCATGTCCATACAGAGATAACCAAGTTAAAATAAAACAGTGTTTGTGTTTTTCAAAGCGATTAAGATGGACTAGTCTGTGATGGAAAAGCTTAAACAATTTATGTAAGTTTCAGTCTATAACTGTTACCAATAATTACTAATAATATCAATGCAAAGATAATTTTTATATTAATATATATTTTAACTACAAGGTTATTTACTTGTTTAATCAATAGCAAATGTTCTCGAGTTTGGGGCATTGAACCATCTGTAGCAGCCACTACCAAAATAGCACAATCTATTTGAGATGCTCCAACGATCATGTTTTTGACAAAATCAGCATGACCGGGACAGTCAACATGGGCATATTTACGCTTTGACGTTTCATAACCTACATGTGCTATATTTATAGTTATACCTCTAGCTTTCTCTTCAGGAGCCTTATCGATTTCATCATAAGCTACAAATCGTGACAGACCATCCTTTTCAAGAACCTTGGTGATTGCTGCTGTCAGTGTAGTTTTTCCATGATCAACGTGCCCAATCGTACCTATTTAAACAACGCTAATTAAGTATGACTTAGTGTGAAATCTTTCTAGACTTGCCAATATTGCACGTTGATTTAGTATTTGTACTGTATAATTTAAGTGTTGTTCGATTGACCCTGGATATTCTGTTATAAAAAAATATTTTTCTGCACCACGTAGTGTTTAACGAGCAAAATGATTTTAAGAACATTTTATCCACAGAACCTATTAGGCGTTCTTACGAAAAACATAAATAAATAAAAATATAAATATACAAAGTAATCTGTCTCAGTTATCGTTGAAATTTTTTTATTAATATACGTTATTATATATAAACTATTTTAATAATTATAGGAAAAAATTACTTATAAAAAAAATATAATATCACTTGATTATTATAATATTATATATTTTATATCATTGGACATAGATGGATAAAAAATATTTTAACATTAAATAAAAATTAATAAATACTATGGTCAAAAATTGAGATTCGAGATATTGATACTATTATCATTGATTATAGAATCAATATAATCATAGAACAATATAGATGGAGTAGCGACACTCTATTTGATGGACAAAAAACACTTTTTTCAAAATTTAATATTACTGATAACATGTTGAAAGAGCATTGTTGCCAACATCAAAAAATAAAAAATAATAATTCAATTTTTATTTAAGTAATTTATCCAAGTACAAATGTAAAAAAGTTCAAAAAACTTCAAAAATCCTTACGTAAAAAGTATTAGATATTTGGATGATTTCCAAAAAACCTTAACAACTGACTATGAAAGGACTCCAAGTAATTATTAGTTTTTATTTCACTACCAAAGACACTAATTAAAGCTGTTCCAACTTGATTCAGCCAAAAATGTCGTATGTATCTATTAATTAAAACATTCATGATAATTTAGTAAAAAATATGTGAATTTGTGTAAAGCCGTGAAGACACTCGTTAAAATGGTAAAAATATATCGAATTTCATACTGGCGTGAACGTTGTGTCTTGAAGTATTTTACGAAGAGACTGCTCGAGTGTGATTTTTGAACAGTTCTTATATATGGTCAGAGAAATAGTATCTCTTCTACTGAGTTCTATTATTGATGAGTCGGATGTTGTACTATCGGTTTTGAGGAACTTTTGGTCTCTATGATGCGTTCGTATGTTATTACCTATGTGTCTTTTGGAAATTAGTTCAGGTCCGTAAAACGTTTGCGTTATACCACCACATTTTATTTTATTTTTGAGTTAGTAGACAAAAATATTATCTTATTGATGACAACAGTGATAGCCATTGTGTTCATAAAAATTAGTATCTTCTAATAACGTGGTCTTATATAAGTCTTATAAGCGATGTTTCCACATTGGCTTCCGTTTGTCCGCTTCGGCTCCCTCCTTTTACTTGTAGGCGGCCGTATCGGCTTTAACTCGATGTTAGCGGTAAGACGTATCGGCTTCCAATCGATAACATTTTCTTTCCAATTTACAGGCTTAAGACTGACTATAGCGATAGGAAATTCTCTGTAGGCACAGTTAAAAATGTTGTTGACGTTTTAAATAAGTAAATCTAAAAAATTGTATTGATTTTTAAAAAATATAAATAAAATAAATCCAAACAAAGTGAACTGATTGAATACTAAAAAACTTGTGGTTTGAACTCGAAGAAAACTTTTTTAACATACTTTGCTTTGGCAATTTTAGATTCTGAGCGGAGCGAGGAATGTATTGATTTTAGTATTTTACAATGATGGTATGTTTTTTCTTCTTTTTTGTGCCTGTCACCACGCTTAAGGGCAATAAAAATGCTCTGATTTTCATCATGAGCATCTTTTTCGGTAGGAAAGTGAATCTAGTTTGTATTTTGGGGAGCCAAAAGTAAAATATTATCCATAGATTTTAAACGCGTTGGGAAAAACAACAAAAAATTAAGGGAAAACAGCAATTTCTACGCGAAGCCAATTTTTAACAAAAACGATTTTGTTTTTTTGGTGTAACACCAAATGTAATTACAGTATATATTTGAAATTTTCACAGAATGTTTATATAGACATGTTTTATACATCATAAAATATTCAAAATATTATGACTTTTTGAGCTATTTATAAACATAATAAATTTTCGGGTTTTTAATTTTTTTTTTTTATTACTGCCGATAAAAATTTTTTCAGTCTGTCAAAAAACTTGAAATTTTAATACAAATTTTTTCATAACTTGTAAGTGAAAATTAAAAAGAAAGTTGAGTGTAAATTTCTTAACAGTTTTTTATAAGTGTCTAAAGTTGAAATTTTGAGAAAATACGTAAAAATCATGAAAATTTAAAGTTTTTTTTTATTAAGAAATTCATAAAAATTTTTATATTTAAATCTAAGATTTAAAAATTCAACATAAGATTCTCTATAAGTTTTTCTACCTTTCTAAAAAAAAAAAAATGTTTATCGGAAAATCAAACTAATTTTTTATGAGCGTTTGAAATCAGACATTGGATATTCACCCGTTTTCTCTGAGAACGATTTTTCATTTTGACGTAATTCAAAAAAGAATAACCGTAGACATTTAAAAATGTCACCAAATGTTTAAATTACCATTTTATATACACCAAAAAAATTTAAAAACATTTTGACAATTTTTAAGTTAATTTTAAGCCTAAGAAATTTTAGGTTTATTCAATATTTTTTCCTTAAAACATCAATAAAAAAATTTCATTGGGTCAAATTTTTGAAAATTTAATACAAGATTCTTCATAAGTTTTTAAAACAGTAGATCAAAAATAATAAAAATACATAAGTACAATTTTTTTTTATAAGCATTTAGATTTTGAATTATGACCGAAAATCACCATTGAAGATTTGCAAATTGTTTTTTAGTTAAACATTTATAAAATGTTTAGTTTTTATAGCTGAAGATCGAAAATTTAAAATAAGTTTTTTCGTAAATAGTTAAAAGTGTAACCAAAAAATCAAAAAATATATTAAAAAAATAATTTTTTATTGATATTTTAAATTCAAATTCAGACGAAATTAAGTGGGGCTTTTTTTCCGAAAAAAATTAAATAGGACTTTTTTTCCGACTCCCGGAGCCGATACGGTATCATCCCTTGTAAGACCGTGGCTTATGAGTGTATCACAAATTTAAGAATCTACCCCGTACCACAAAATAGATAAAATTTAATCTATTCTGTGCCCATACTTGTGATTTTGGCCGTTATATATGAAACTATTCAGTTCATTCTTATTTCGTTTTGACATTAACGGTTGTCAACCAAGAAAAAAAAAACATTTTTCCAGAGCGGCGGGGAGGGTAACATACTAAAATGCCCCACGCATGTAACACGGGCATTTTTAAGTACGACATATCGTATACGACTTGTCGATGTATAATATTCTCACTCATATGAGTCGTCCCATTTATTTTTTAATGGGTGGCATCTATTATAATATATTCATAGACATTGGACGGTATGCAACATTTCTCATAATTATTATTTTTCAATGCACGCGATTTGAATGCTTGTAAAATATTCAACGCTGCGTGATGGACATAGTCACATAGGCTATGCTAGGTTATTGCAGTGCCGCAGACCGCAATGGATCGTGGTAGGTTGTTTTTTCACTGCATTGGTATCGGCGCTCGGCCTTACGGTCTACGTTAGTATAGTATTAAATATTAATTGATGACCGAAGACGACAACCGAGTAAAGGCTTCCCACACGGCACACACTGCAGCGGTGGCTGCAGTCGTGTCCGGTTATTATGAACTATATAGTAAAAAATTGTGTTAATAATAAAATAATTACTATGTCTATGTCCCGGCTACATTTATACCGCCCACCGTCATCGCCACCACTTTAATGTATAGCGACAGGGGCCTTAAAAAATAATAATACTTCGCTTGTCCGTACTCTGTGGTGGGGCCTTATCAACAATTCTTATTGATATCAATTATCGAGCTTGTTTCGACACTTGACACTCGGCAATCGACAGTCGGTAATTTATTTGACTATGGCCTAATTGGCCTATGCCCTCGTTGACTCGCCCATTAAAAAAAAATAACCGATAACTTTGATTTTTTATAATACCGATTAAAAAAGAATTATATCATGGCTATTGGCTAAATAACATGTTATTTTTTTAATAATATCAGTACACAATAAACATAGTTCGTCCACGTTAAACATTGCAGACGTATGCGTGCTACACTGGACCCTACACTATGTCGTCGGTTTGCAGTGATTTCGACAACGATGAAGGCGGTGTGCCTGAGTATGGCTGGAAAGTGGATTTCGATCATCAGTTCCCTGACCCCAGAACGTCGTCTTACATACCGAGAATAAAGCAGATCTTGCAGTTACTACCACTGATTATTAGGTAGGATATTTTTTGAATGTTCCATAAGCCAAGCCGTATCAGGTCAGATAATCTACGGACTGGATAGGTCCTAGGCTCTCAAATTTGTTTTAGTTTTTAAGATTTATTTTTTATTATTTCCCCCTAAACAATACTTAGATAAGGATTAATTGGTATCCACCTCATAATTTAAACCAATAATTATATAATTGCAATGGCAAGTGATAATTTTCATTTTTAAAACTCTCAAAAAATATCTTCGGTTACATTATTTGGCATAGTTTTGAACATCTTAATAAATTAAGAGTTAAATTCATTATTTAGATTTGAGTTAAGTTACTATAACAGTATAATTTATATTTTTCGTTATTAATAATGTAGTACTAACATAAATTATAGTTATATTCATTTTTGGTTAGATAATGGTCCTTAAACAAACAATGTGTTTAGTAGTCATATTCTTGTATATACTTTGATTTCTTTATATCTAATGAAGAATGACATTTTATTTTATTTCTGTATTCAAAGATAATAAATACAATTTTAACTATTTAATTTAATACTTAGTCTTACATAACTAAAAGATTTGATGTTTTCATAAACTGTCTGTACTTTTAATTAAAGATTAAATATACATATTTTTATGTTTATATTTAATTAAATCTTTGATGTTTTATTATCACTTTATTTATATATCACTTTTAAATAAATATTTTTTTTTGAATTATTATAAATTGATAGTTAGATAATTGATGATCTTATAAGACAGTATGCCTGTTAGCGTTTATACAAAATAGTATTATGTAATAAGAAATATTCATAGAAGAAATTAAATAAACCTCTCAATCTACCAGTATATTTAAGTAATAGATATTGCTTTACTCATAAGTCATCAGTAGTCATATTCATTATTAATTGTTCTTTAAAATAAATATTCGATTAATTTATTAGGTATTAACTATATGTAGTTACATTATTTATGTTATAGTTATTGTCAATAGTACTGGCCTAGACCATTAGTCCACGAAGTTCTTTACTATTTTTGATGCTACAGTTAAAGTGAATAAGTCTGGTGGTATTGGGGTTTTGTTTCAATGTCTTAATTTGGAGTGGGGTTAGATAGATGGGCATATGCCAATTCATAATAAAAACAGTTTGATAAAGAGTCGCTATTCAGCCATTTTAGATGAAATAATGAAAAATTATTCCTATTTTTATAATTTTCAGGAAACATAATATATATTTATGTATTGTGTATGTATTTTGTCATAACAGTTGAAACTTATAGATGAAGTAGTGGATATGTGTCCAAGAATGTAAAAAAGTTGATATGCAAATAATTCTCTAATAGGTTGAGAAATTATTGTTTTATTTCATTAAAATTTTTTAAATTTCCAAGTGTACTACATTATTTTGAACTTTAAAATCTGTATAAGGAGAAAAATATATTGTTTTCATCAAGCTTATAGTTTTTTATGTTTGAATACATTTTTAGGGTAGTAACAATGATCCATATATACCCTTATAAAACTTTAATTAAATTTTCAAGCTTAAGCTATTATAATTGAAGATGTTATACATGTTTAACCATAAAATGATTTGCACATTTTTGTGATTTTGAAGAATTATGTCAACTTTTAAAATTCAAAAACTTTTATAAAAATATTAAATATATTTTTTTAAAATTACTGTAAGAAAAACTCGTGTGGAATTTTGTATTAAATTTTCAAACTTTTTGACAGGGCCTAGAAAATTTTATCAACACTTAAAAAAAGTGGGAAAGTAAATACTGCTTTGCAACTGTTACTTTACTTGGAATTTTAACTTAACTTTACTCTTAAGTACCAACTTTTTTTTTTGTCCGTTACTCATTACGATTTCTAACATTGAATTTATTTACATTTTCTTTATGGACATATGTGGTATACTCATATTTTGTTGACAATTGTGTGTAGTATTCGAAAAAATAAGATGTAAAACTGGTAGTTAAGTATTTTTAAAATGATTGTATGACTGTACCTATAATGCATAATTTGGTAATGGAATAAACGATAAAAAAAATGGTATATCTTTATCTGCGTTGATTGGATATGCTTTGTACACAAAATCATTATGAATAATTTCAACAATAGATACGTTACTCATTTATAATTAAACAATATGAAATGTCACCAGACTGTCTTGAACAACCATCAACACACCCACCTACCACTTATTATCATATTATAATAGGGGGGGGGGGCAATCGCCCCTTTTGAAAAGTAGGTTCGGCAGCACCGTTGTATTGTATTTAGTAAAAGCAGAGGGGCGTTTTATAATTTGTTTATTATTGTCTAATAGTTTGTAGTTTAATAGATGATGTCATTACTGTTGGAAAGTGGAAACTGAAATAATTAGTGTCAAAATTCAAAATAATAATTAATTTTATCAGTTTATAAGTGTTGATACAATTAACATACCTTTTTTACTGGATATTTTATGTAACTAATGATACAATTTTTAAGAATGAAGTATTATGAAATATTAGGTCAAATTTATTCTTCTTATTGTTAATATATTATTCTAATTATTTTTTTTCAGGTATATATTTTACATGCTATTATGTTTTTTAAAAGGCCAAAAACCGATAATGGATTTTATATTTCCAGTTAAGGCCAAGCACATGTATGGTAAGAATTTTTATTAGCTTATAAGTCTAAAAATGATAATTACAAAACAATTTATTTTGATTATTTTTTATTTTTTAGGTGTACCTTTGGGTGGTATTGGAGGTGGAACCATAGGCCGTGGATTTAAAGGCGAGTTTTGTCGTTATCAAATTGTGCCTGGCATATATGAATATGAAACTATTCAAGCAAACCAGTTTATTGTTAATATTCAAAATAGCAAAAATATTACTATATACAATAATGTTTTGTCATGCTTGAAGTAAGAAAAAATGTGTACAATTTAAATTTGATGTATTTAACATTTTTACCATTACATATTGTATATTTTAGGTGTAACAACAAAACATTGTACAATTGGAAATGGGATTTTCCATCAAATCAATGTAAGTATACAGGTCTCTATCCAAGATCATGGACCGAATATTTGATTCCAGAATTTCATATCAAACTAATTTGCAAGCAAATTTCACCCATTATTCCTCATAACTATAAAGTATGTAATACCATTGTATTTTATTTAACTTTGTAAAAATATTAAGTATGATAATTAGGGCTAGGGACTTCATTCCCTAAAAAACCTTAAAATATGTATGTATTTATGCCTTTAAAAATCACCAAATATACACTAAAAAAAAAAATAAATAACAGTATTTGATAAAAACCTATTTATTTTAATATGTTGACATAATTTATAAAATTTTAATTTAGAGTAAAAAAACTTCTCATAATAAATAATTGGTTTTCTTTTAACACCAGAGTTTTAGTCTAAAATAAAAAAAAATACTTTTTTAAAAAAACTTTTAAATTGAATATATTTGTAATTGTTTTAATTAATATTGTATTTATTACCTTGAGCATTACATTGAACCATGAGATATTTTTTTAAGTTGGAAAATTCAAATGACCTCCTGTTATCAGCTAAAATATTTTTATACTTCGAAAAGGAACGTTCCACGTCAACAGAACTTATTGGTGCAAACTTGAAATACGGAATATCAACTATGCACTTATAAATAAAAAATGGTTAAATATGCAAAATATGCAACTATAAATTTTAAATATGAACTCGTATTACCATGAAACAAATTTTTATATTACTTAGCTATGTTTTGAATGATCATTGAAAAACATGTAAACTCCTAGAAGTCCCTAGCCCTAATGATAATTATAATTTAATACTCATTTGGTATCGTATAACCTATTATTATAGGATAGTTGTATCCCAGGTGGTGTTTTTATATGGACAGTAGAAAATAATAGCAATAAACAATATTCAGTTAGTCTCACATTTACGTTTGCAAGTGGTAACGGTATTTCAGCATATAATACAGGTGAATACAATATTGCATATTTTGAAAATAAATATAAAAAATCAAATTTCAAAGTCTTACAAATTGATTTGTGGTAACTAGAAAAATATGTTTTCTTTAATTTATAGCTACCTATATAGCCTTCATTAAAAACTGTCTCTGGAATAAATGTAGATACTTTAATTTCACTCATATTTTTAGATATTTCTAACATGTAAATAGTAATTATTACCTGAAGATTGTACTACTATTGCATGATAAATCCTATAAAATAGTTATTTTATGTGATTATTTTGGTTTACTGTAATATAAATATTATTAATTTCTCATTTAAATATGATTTATTTTTGTTTTTATATTTTAGACCAAGCTAGTTGTGAACCGTTTAACTTAAATGAAGATGGTACTGAGGTTGCTGGTACATTAATACATAATTGTTTTAAAAAAATGAAGTGTACTTACGTTATTGGTGGATTAATAAAAGTAATTAAATTAAATGTTCAAGTATTTGATGTTTTATATTGAATTTAATGAAACATTTTTGCAAAAGGAAGGTGCAGCTTTCAGCCAATTAAATTTTGACCCAAAAAGCAATGGTATGACCATATCAAAAAGCTTAAATTTATTTGGGGAGTTGAGAGATATGCAATTAGGGCCTAGTAATATATACAGTAAGTAATAAATATCTAATCATCTCATGAACAAACATTGAATGGGTAAATAAAAAAATGTGAATTTTTTAATACTTTTTTAGTGAGAGATGAAGAAGTAGCTAGTGCAGTTTGTTTGAAACAATGTATACTCCCAAACACATCAATGACTTATGAATTTGGGTTATTTATAGATATGCCTAAAATTAAGTTTCCTAAATCAAATATAGAATATTTTAGGTAAATTATATTTAGTTTAAATTATTATTAAATATATTTTAGGATACTAAAAGGATTTTTATATTTTTTTAAGGTATTATACTAAGTTTTTTAACAATGATAGAACAACTGGTCCTAAAATGATGCATTATTCGATGCAAAACTTTAAAAAATGGGAACAAGAAATTGAAAAATGGCAAAATCCTATTTTAAATAACCCGTAAGTACATAATATAAAAACCTATATTATTTATATTACAGTAGAACCCCTCTCGCCCCCCTCCCTTGACTAGTCTGTTACTCTGATTATTATTAAATCCATAGTTTGTAAATTAGAATAGTTGCTTGAATTATTCGAGAGTAATATTTTGTTTAATATCTTTAATTTGAATAAAAATGTTGATCCTTTTTATCCCCTGTAAAATTGTTTGTATCTAATTAAATAATCATAAAAATTCTGCAATAAATAAAAAAAAAGTTGTGAATTATTTATAATTTAATATTTAATAAACAGTAAATAACAAATAATTATATACATAGTTGTCTACACATTTTGTATAGTTTCTGTATGTTTTTCTTTGTTTTCATTATTGATGAAATTGATGTTATTTTCAGTTTATATACGTTTTAAATTTCTATTCCAGTTTACACACATGTCATTGATAGTAGCATGCCTAATATTATAAAATTATGTATCATTCATTCATTACACGTAGAAAGAATTTCGTTTTAAATGTCCTAGGAAAAATAATCTGAGGCAAAAAAGTCTAGTACATATAATTTGGTAGAAGGAAAAATACTATACGATGCATAAATAATATTCCAATAGGTATCAATAAAAATTTAATTAAATGATTTACCTGACAAAATTAATAAATAGTCATGAAGATGCTAATATCGGACTATATCATAACTTGTTAGTAATAACTATAACTGAGTATTAGTATTTTTTTTTTGGACTTTAAACACTGCTCAATTTTTGGAGCCTGCATACCAATTTAAGTTTAATTGTTTGTACTGAAAGTGTTGTAAAACAAACAATTAGAAACCAAAGAACTAACAATAATCCTGCACAAAAATGCATAAATGATTTTATAATAGAAGATAAACAAAATTTATTTTTAAAATATGGCAAATATTTCTTTATTTGTATTTTAATTTTTAATTTTTCAATCATTTCAATAATCTTAATTAATAAAATACTTATTATAATTTGTTTAATATGAAAAAGTTCTATAATTATACAAAATAAATTAATTTAATAATAAAAATATTTTTTTATATATCATGACCTGGTAATTTTAATTATTTTTTTATAAGGGCAGTGTTTTTGTATAAATAATTAAAAATTTTTTTTTGCATAACATAACCTGAAACAAATTATTTCAAATATTATAATATAAATTTATATAATATATAATATACTTGACTTTTTTCCTAGAAGTTTTTTACCTCAGACTTTTTGGTAGTCTATTGTATAGAAAAGATTGAACTACACTTGAAAACTATTGAATTCAGATAATAATCAGTATAATAATTTGATATGTATTCATTATACATTTATAATAATTTGGATTCATTATTAAAGTTGGATAATACATTTAATTAACTATTCATAAAAAATACCAGATTAATGGACATGAACTATTGGCCAGATTACTGCGATTGTGGTGTAATCTGTATTGTGTATTTATTAATTATTAACAATATTCTTTATTGTAATTTTGATTTTAGATTGTTACCTGACTGGTATAAAAGTGCTATATTCAATGAAGTTTATTTTGTAGCTGATGGCGGAACTGTTTGGTTATTACCTCTCAAAGAAGATTGTGAACGGTTAGATGTTACAGATCCAAGATATCAATATGGATATTTTGCGTATTTGGAAGGTCATGAGTATCGAATGTACAATACATATGATGTACATTTTTATGCATCTTTTACATTAGCAAAACTGTGGCCTAAATTACAGGCATGTATACAATACAAGTTTAGAGATACAATTGATAATGCATTGAATATTACAAGAAAACATTTGTTCTGTGGTACCAGAGGTTTACGGAAATATAAATATAGTGTACCACATGATCTAGGTGATCCAGGTTTGTTTTAATTTGAAAAGATATTAATTTCATGAATTATTATGTTATTTTTTTTTTTTTTTTTGATAGAGGAAGACCCTTTTAACTTAGTGAATGCTTATTTAGTACATAATGTATCAGAATGGCGTGACCTTAATTTAAAATTTGTTTTGCAATGCTACAGAGATTACATTATGTTTGGTGATAACAAGTATTTGGCTGATATGTATCCACAAGTAACTAACTTAAAATATTTATCTTAACAGTAAGTTTATTCTTTACTGATAAAGGAAAAAATATGCTGTGTCTAGATACCTGGGTGCCCGTGTCGTTAAAACTTACACAGACCCATCCGTGTATATATTTGATACCTAATTAGTTAATGTGCATGCTCCTTAGACACCATAATATTATTTCATGTTTATATGCTCATACATACATTTTTTTAATGCTGTACCATAAACAATGTGTTAACGTAACACCCAAAAAGAAAAAATTGAGTTCTTCATTCTGCTTAAGTTGTCATAATTTGAAATCAAAAACTAACTGATTAGATCAATTTCAATATAATTGTATTTATCATAAAGAATTGAATCCAATGTCTTCATTATTTATGCACACTGCCTAAGATAAACTTCACTCTCAATTCAGAATTCAATCTGATGGCCTTAAAAAATCTTGAGTAGGTATACTGTACATAATACTGTCATAACTAAATTTGTTTTCATAATCTTGTAACTTAATATCACTTCATTTATTATTTATGTAAACTTGGATGAATATTAAATAAAATATTGTATTTTCTTTTGACACCCTTTAAGTTAGTGTATGTCTAAATTTTTAAAAATTTTCAAAAATTATTTAGGGGAAAATAATGTATTAAAAGCTCATCACTCATTTTTATAATTTTATTTATTATACAATTGTATCTGTTATAAGTAACTAGTAAGTCTATCAAGTCAAAGATTTATTGAAATAGATATGACAGTGATGATACTGTAGATACAGTATACCTATTATTAGTAGGCTACTAACTTACTAAACTAATCTAAAAATATATATCTGCTTAATAATATAACATATTAAGTTGTTTATTGGTTTGGTGGTTTGGTCTATTTCTCAAAATCAACTAATCCTTATTATGAGTGACACGATACATTGACTTAATTGCACAAATATCTGAAAAATTGTGTTCAGAATATGGAAATCAATATCATTCATTTTTAGACTTGTATAACTGTAAAAGATACATTTTAAAAGTATTTAAGTACAGATATATATTATACTTATTTTAAAAAGTATTTAAATACTCAGTAAAAAATTAATTTAGACTGCAAATACAAATACAAATACTTTGAAAAAAAAGTATTTATAGATACTTTCAAACAATTTAAAATTTTTTATAAATATTTTTTTTACATTATAAATGAACTGTACCTATTTTCATGTTTTATGTTAATTTTATGTAGCATTTTATACTATATCATTTGGTGGAACTTTGAAATACTCATCTGTTTTCTTTGTCGAAGTACCTACCTATTTGAATTTTTGGCCAATTATGAGTCACCGTAAAAAAAAATGTATTATTATACATTATATTTTCAATTTGTATTTTTCTTTTACATGATAAACGAAAATATATAAACTAATAAGATATTCTGAGATACTTTGAGAAAGTTTGTTAGTTTGTCTTGCCTAAGTACATGAATTTGTAGAGAATTTTAAGTTTATGTACATTTAAGGCATGTATGAGCATATAAATATGAAATTATATTATGTTGTTTAAGATGTATACACATTAACTAGTTGGGTATCGAATATATACATGGATGAATCCGTGTATGCTTTATCTATATGGGCACCTTGGTATTTAGATACAGCGAAAAATATATTGTGTTGTACCTACGGTTTAAGTTAGAATAAGTACTATCTTAAACCGTAATTGTATCTACAATAAATTAAAATAATTGATAATTTACTTATATATAGATTAAAAATGTGATGGAGAAATCATTATCTTGGGATACTAATGGTGATGGAATGATTGAAAATTCTGGAACAGCTGATCAAACTTTTGACACATGGATAATGACTGGCATTAGGTAGTAATTATTTTATAATCTATTCAGTTGGTTAAAAAGTTATTTAAAAAAAAATATTGTCTTAAAAATGAACAAAATTTTTTTCCATAAACTAAAATATTTTATATTGTCTTACTAAGAACCTTTTTAATGTTAGGGATGAGGGTAAAGATTCTTATCTACCTACTTATTTAGCAGTGTAATTGAACATTTTTGGAGGAACAATTTTTTTTTTTTTAATTTAATTAGTTAATAAATAGTATAATTAGGAACTCATAACAATTTGTAAAGTTAAAATAATAATTTCTTAAAAATATTAACTTTTTGACAAATGCTTTTAAATTTGATTAATGAGTGACTATTAAGTATACAAATCTGGGGAAATAGATTTGCTGTATAGTAAGTTTCAAGTGTTTCTCATTGTTGAGTAGGTTACTGTTATAGATGTATAACTAAGTTGTATTAAAGTTAAATTCAATAATAAATCATTGCATACTTAAAATATTTCTGTGCAAAAACTTTATGTCAGCTTTTATTTCTAAGAGTTTTTGCAAACAATATTGCATATATTATATAACAATTTATTATTATATTATTTCATAAATTATTGTTTGCTAGCATAATTTAAAATGGTATAAAATCTTTAAATAAGTCTAAATCTTTTGAATATTTTGTTATTTACATTAAAAAGTGTAAAAACCGTAAAATATTGCTAAACTTTTTAATCAAAAAAAAAAAAAAAAAAAATGTAAAGTGCCTATAAATTGAACAAAAAGAGTATTATTTATTTTTTGAATTACAACAAAAAAATTTAATTGATATTCTCAAAAAATTGTGTTGCATTAATAAACCCATTTTCGATTGTTTCTAATAGTTTATCCTAATTATTGAAAAAGTATTGCAAATTTTCTACTCTTGACATCCCAAAATATTAATTATATAAAATTTTATAAATTTTGTTTTTGATTTTTAGATATTTTACAATATTTATGTTTTTAGTGCTTATTGTGGAGGTTTATGGTTAGCTGCACTTTATTGCACTGTTCAGATATCAAATATTCTTAAACAAGAAGATGTCAGTGAAAAGTTTTTAACTATATTAAATAAAGCCAAGGAGTCATTTAATGCTGCTTTGTGGAATGGTAATTTTGTTTTAGTTGTTATCATATTTATCCTTAAAGCATTGAAATTTGTGATGGTCAGATTTCTCCATTTTTGCGCCTATGTCTGATTGCAAGGTTTAAAATAGTGGTTCCCAACCTTTTTTATTTTATGCCCCTCTTGTAAATTTTCAAAAATCTTATCCCCCCCCCACCATTAAATTGGAGCTTAGACAATCCTTTTTTTTAGTGAGCCGTACAGATAAATTTTACAAAATAACTATATAATATACAACGAATGATTTATTTCTTTTTTTCATTATTTTAAAAATAAAATATAGGTAAATCAACTTTATAGTTAATAATATTATTTTTATATTAAATATTATCGGTAAAATTAATTTTATGAGAAATTTGAGATTGTATTTTCTCACCAAGTCCATAATCGGAGTATGTTACATAAGCGGGGTTTGTTACTTCATCATCATTATTATATTATATTATTTTTTAAGTGTTTTTTTTATATGGAGTTAATGTAGTGTTTTTATTGGGAATTTATTCATTTACACCTAATCAAGATAAATTCTATCTATTAGTTTTTGGATACATTAGAATCAGTAAATGTGAAAAGATGACAAAGTTGTAAATATTTTGACATGAGAAAGTCTTTTGGCTATGAACTTATCTGAAATTAGTTAAACACTTTTTTTGCTTTTCTCGGTAATGTTATGAGTTGATATGGTGCCATAATTTGTTACTATGATGAACACGCTACTAATATAATTATTATTATTTCCTTGTGTTTCAAAAGAGATATTTATAATCTAATGTTATTTTCATTTTCAAACAAGAGAGGAGATTTATGGTTTTTATAAGCAATATTGATTAATGTATTTGTAATAAGTAATAACTAAACAGAGCCTCCCTCATCGTAATTTAAAAATGGAAAGAAAAAAGGTTTAATAAAGATAATAATTATATATATAAGATATATAAGACTAAACTAATATTTGAAAAATTATATATTTTATTAAATAAGGGTTAAAACAATGTCCTGTGGTGTATTATTTTAAATTACAATACTTAATTACAACAACAAAAAATTATATAACTATTATCTAAATTCTATAATAAAAATTTAAACTAAAATATAAATATAGATGTTTTATTTCCTAATTAAATATCTAGTTAAAAATTGGTTAATATTAATTTATTTTTATTTTGTCACAATTATTAGTGTATTTTGATATCTATGGATTATTTGTTTATCATATGTATATCAATTAAATATTTTGATACTAAAATAATTATAAATATACTTAACATTTTGTTATAGAATACTGAATAGAATTAAAATACTAATACATTTATGTTTTCAGGTGATTATTTTAATTTTGATTCTTCTGGTCAGTATCATTCAAAATCAATTATGGCTGATCAATTATGTGGGGAATGGTATTTGAAATGTTGTGGTGTAGACGACGAGGTAATGGATTATAAGAAATGTTTCAGTTTAATTTGTATTTTTTTTTTTTAAATAATTATAATTATATTATTTTAGGTGCTCCCAGTTGATAGAGTCAAAAAAACTCTTCAGACAATTTACAAGATGAATGTTCTTGGATTCAATGGTGGAAAAATGGGAGCTGTGAATGGCATGATGCCTGATGGAAATCCAGACACGTTTTCTGTGCAAAGTGAAGAAGTTTGGACAGGAGTTACATATGCTTTGTCCTCTTTAATGATCTCACACGTTAGTTTTATATTGTGAATTATTTTATTACAATGAAATACATTATGTTAATATCAATATTTGTTTATAGGGTTTGCGCGAAGAAGGTTTTAACACGGCTAAAGGTATTTATAATACTGTTTATAATAATATAGGCATGGCGTACCAGACACCAGAAGCTATTTATTCAAAAAATGCATATCGCTCTGTCGGTTATATGAGACCACTCAGTATATGGTCTATTCAAGTTGCATTGGATAATTTAAAAAAAGATTAACTACTAAGATAGAATTATATTTATGTTCAATATTGTATAATGATATAAAAATAAATAAATTTTTTAAATATACAGCACATAAATCATGTATGCAAATATGACTATGACTAAATTTATTGAGGGTAATGCTGCT
Organism: Pentalonia nigronervosa; assembly: GCA_014851325.1. Lineage (NCBI taxonomy): Eukaryota > Metazoa > Arthropoda > Insecta > Hemiptera > Aphididae > Pentalonia > Pentalonia nigronervosa. Next base: position 288,995 of record JACXSJ010000440.1, on the reverse strand, counting down.
GAGTTTTTACAAATATTTAAGTTGCATGTTTGGTTATTTGAGGTTATTGCATTGAATTGTGACTCAATTGGTTCCCATGGACATGTTCGGCACTCATCTTTACCCATCGGTATGCCATGTTCGTTTAGTAAAATTGTGGCCTTATTTCCATCCCTACATTTGTAGAACACTGCTATTACATTTGACGCAAATGGATCTATGAATGATGTCCTCCATTTTCTAGTTTTCATCTGTTCAAAGTTTGTACTCAGTAATGGAGTATTATCTTTTCCAATGCCCAACCTGGCCACTACACTCAAAATGTTAGGTGAGTGTCCAAAGTAAAATATTCCTAATGGTCCTTGTTGCCCTCTAGCAAGGTTCCTATAAAATGAATAAAGTATATTGTAATTACATTATTATTTGTAATGTTAATTTTGTATTATACTTAGCATGAGATTACAATATATTATAAATTAAGTTAGGGTATAGGTATGTTGCTATTTTTATATACATAAATATTATTAAAATATTAAAAACTAGGTTAAGAAAATATTTATGCATTGTATAACATTTTATAATTAAGCGTAGTCAGTGAGTTTTAGTAAACTAAACAAATTTATATAGCAGTAGCAATATAGACAAATAAGTTAAGCTAAAATATATAAAAGATAGAAAAAATATGGTTTTTTGTAATGATCACTTGTCGAGGTTACAAGAACAAAGTATTATTAAAGTTTTACATATTAATATTGTGTATGTTTCATTTTATTAGTATACTTTGTTGTATCCTCGAACTATTTTTCGCCCACTCTTACATTTTTTATGTTTCTACACAAATATTTATAGTTTACTAAAACTTACTAACTAGATTTAACTATATATTTTGTTACATATTACACAAATGTTTTCTTAATCTTAAACAATGAGGATCACACCTGCACCCTTGTATATCTTAAACTTAATATAAAAGTTGAATCATTTTCAAACCAAGTTGTTTATACCTGAAATTGTCTATCATGTCCTTCACAATAGGGCATCCCATGCGTTCTCCTATGGAATTTCCATACCCATTGTCATAGTAATATTTTAGATCTTCTACGTATTCAAGGATCTCAAGAAAAAAAAAACAAATATTGTCAATAAACTTAAGATCACCAATAGTACCAGGTGGTATTATTACATCTATATCATTATTTATTCTATAATATAATATTGTGGACCGTGGAATGATACATAGCAGTAAGAACCAGGGTTGATATCTACTAAAATTTAAAATGTTAGTGTTAATTAGTAATCAAATAAATGTGAATTATGATTTTAACACTCGCCTTCAAAGACTCAGGAACACTTTAAAATTATGATTCTACGATTTGAAAAAAGTAGTGATAAACTGATGACTGACTGATTAGTCAGTATCATTTGTGATCATATGTGATCATTGGCTATCATTTTGATAGTAATGTTAAGTGCATACATAGTAGAGGAATGTTTTGGCGGGTTTGTTAATTTTATATAAATTATGTAAGGAGCGGGTAATAGGTTCTCGGTAGGATTATAAGTTATAAATTAAATGTCTACATATAAGGTAATGGATAATTTTGATAATTTTAAAACGACTGAATCACGATTGACAGTATGATTGTTCTTTGGTATCGTCTGTAGTCGTGACTATATTATTCTAATAGGATGGAGGACGGCCCTAAATTGCCTATGCAGAGCGCCGTCCTAAATTCGAACGCATTTTGGTCATATTATCGTAATATATCGATAAATCGTTTGTAAAATGTTCGTATAACATAGCTATTTTTTTTTAACCAACCAATAAAAATATATAAAACCATAGAAATATCTCCCAAACTCAAAAATTATTTTTTACAGCTATACATACTACGTGCAAAAGCTAACAACGCACTGCAACGTTGGTCGTCGAGACAGACTCATGATCACAAGTCGCAATATAATAAGTAGGGTATAATAGGACAATAGGAGGTACCTTCCGGTCTAGATTCCGGTGACCTACTACCTACCAGTATCGATAATGTACTATATAGTTACTAGTATAATGTACTAATACGCGTATAATGAGCGTGGTGTATGGTTGGGGTAGGGTTTTCTCGTGGATAAAATTAATGTTTTCGTGGAAATTGTAAGTGACGAACGACTCAGTCGGGGGGCATGTTTTGTTCATATCGCGTCATACAAACTTCATGTTTACACCAAAAATGGTTCTTTTACTCGAGTACACAAACAATTGAAGGCTGTGGAGAATTCTCAAAAAAAAAAATAGATTAAACGTTAAAATTAATGGAGTTCTGTCATAATTAGATGGTCGATTTAAAGAGGAAATCAATATACGCACACTATGAAACCATATACGACGACTCCTTAGCAGATATGGAGGATGCATTTTGTTAAACAGACGAGTAAGGAATAGGTTCTACGAATACATACGACGAAATAAAATCGAATAATGTCGGTCGGTCGGTCGCACACTAGACTGTTATCCAATAAAATGATACTGAGCGTAATGCACACGCAGTGTACTAACACTACACACATTACGTACATACTTCGAGATCGTATTGCGTGAACACGGAACACCACGCTGGCCGCGACTGTATGTACCAAGCTTTCTCATACTTGCACGACTCCAACATCAGCGAAACATTTTCTAAAAAAAAAAAAAAAATAGTGAATCTAATACATATAATATAAACACGCATTGCGTGTGTTGTGGTGACGGAATAGTGTAAAAATTAACATTATTTTTGGATTTATTTATTCTTAAATTAAAAAAAATAAAAAAAAATATTGGTTCTTAATTTTGGAAAAATATTAACTTAGTTTGAATGTTAAGTACTGCCGTTAACGAGTAAAAGTTAATGGTCATTCGTCTTCTAAATTTTCTGTTCCGTCTGGTATCCCACAAGGTGGTCTCGTTTTATCTCCTTGGTTGGTTTTGGTCTTTTCAACAAATATTGGTTCGTGTTATAAATCTTGTCAGTACCTACTGAGTATCAGTGTATTCACACAATTCCTAATACAACGGGTTGCTTTAGCCTTCAAGATGATTTAAATAAAATTTAATATAATTTATTTATTTTATATTTAATATTTATTTATTTAATTAATTAATTAATTAATTAATTTATGTCGTAAAGTTAATAGACTAAGCCTAAACATTTCTAAACGTTTACAAATTGTATTTTGTCGAACAAAGTATCAAATAAATTTTGATTTTAAAATTGATGAAATTGGTCCTTTACTTTATGTAGAGATTGTACGTGACCTTGGAATTACCTTTTTCAATCAAATCTAGCATTTTTCATTCATATCTAGCAAATTAGTTTAAAAGCAATAGGGATATTTAACCTGTAGGGTTTCTAATTAGATTTACTTTATATTATTTAGATATACAACACTGTCTTAATATTATTTTTTGCGCTTTGGTTCATAAACTATTAGAATGTGGATGTATTGCAATATGCATCATTTATAAAAAATCGAAAGAATAAAAATGAAATCCATTATATTAGTTTAAAAAAATAATAATAATTACTGTAGGTATCTATTCTATACTTCAATTCAAAATGAGCTCAATCTCAAACCTTTATCTACTCGTCGAAAGTACGCAGATATTTTCTTCCTTTCTGTAAAATTATTGAACTGTACAATTATTTCCTTCCACATACCTCAGTGACTCAGTACTATTACCGGATAAATGACGAATCTATAGTCTTAAACTGGAACTTAATTTAAATTGTTTCTATAGTATATACGTTTATTCTTGTAAACAACATTTGTGTTTGTTGATTAATCGATTCTAACATATTTCATAAAATCAAATGACTATACATTTTTTAAATAAAAAAAATCTAGTTGTTTGATTAAAGTTGCAATTTTGTATTAAAAATATACAAACATATAGGTACACATTTAATTATCAATTAGTGTACCCAGTAGTTAAACATATTATTTATATTTTAAAGATTTTTTTTTTGTATAACTTTTTGATTTGTATCTTATCGAAAAAAAGTAATGTGTTCCCAATGATATTTCTAAGTAATCAGGAACTTTATATTGCGGATAGCAACGAATTTATATATGAACTTTATTATGTGAACTTTGTAACATCACTATTGAAATATAAATTTAAAATAATAATACGTATTTTGTATATAAACAGAGGAAACTGCTATGAATCGGCAATATATAAGTTATTGTTCCTGTAAACAAATAAATTTATAAAATTTAATAAAATTATCAATTAGCAAAAGTTGATAAGTTTAAATTTGTAGATAAAGTGTTTGATGAAATGTAAATTACATAGGCACGTCATACAAAAATATCTTCATAATTAAAAATATTATAATTTACAGTATTCTACTGTACTAAGGAAAAATTATTATCGTACCAAAATGTTTTCCAAGTCCTAACATTTACGGGTGTAATACGTTTAGTCTGTTACATATTGCTATGTTGAAACCATTAAGTCCTTTTCGATAAAAACGATCTGTCCACGTATACAATTAATTAGTTCTAACATATTATATGATTTATACATACTACTATATTGACGAGAGCAAACGGATGTTACGATAACGTTTCATTTAAAATCATTATTGGAATCGGGTATATACAATTATAATATGATATTTATGGAATCGTGTTCGTATATTTTCGTTCTTCTTCTCCATTTTCTCTTTTTCTTTTGATGCCGACTATATTGGGCCAGCTAACCTTAACCTATAAATGCCTACGTTCTCTCCAGAACTCAAAAATGGGCGTTGTTTATCTATTATGTCTAGTGTGGGAACTTATATTTACCCTATTGTATAATACACTATGGGGATATGGCCAAATAATAAATAATTTTTAACAATCCTTTCCTACTGCAAGTATATTTCCAATAATGTATCAAACACTGCCACTCGGGTGTCTAAATAAAATATTATGTTTACTGGTATTCAATATTTTTTGTGTTTTAACTTGTTTTTACACGGAAATTGTTAATTAGGTATAAAAACAATGTTCAAGTTGTTCTACTTCTTCGCACAATAGCGTATCCTAATATGTTGATTCAATCATCATATTATTTCCGTATGAAAACCATAGAATACTAAATATTTTAGTTACCAACAGGTAACGCGTGTATACCTACCTACTTGGCTATTTATAAATATTGAAAATTGAAAGGTTCAACGCCCAATAAATACTTGAACAATAGTACTTTTGTCTTTAAAACACTCGTTGACAGCAGTTGACCGACTATGTAAACAAGTATTCGTTAATATAATATTATATTGACAAAACTATTATAATAAATCCACTATTGTTTAATAATGTAAAATAGTTTTTAATTTACGAAATGTTTTAGCGTTTTGGCGTGACGATCACAACTACTACTACTGCTGGTTTTAGCTGGATTTAACGGAGCAAATATGAACGTACCCTAACTGGGCCCTTGTTCGTGTAAACCCCTTGGATCTGTCCTCTTATAATTTATTTTTAAAACTATCAAAAATAGAACGGGAAATTATTCGAACTAATAATTTCGGGAATGATGTTTCATGTGTGCATGGTGCATCGTTCGTGGCAACAATAGTAATAACTAAAAGTAATAGATGACTTGAGTCTCAAACGAGTACCCGAATATTGAATTTATTTTTAATGTATATAATATTATTGCCTACGATTGTATATATTACTAATGTCAGATAATTGATCTATAACACGAATGCAGAAAGCATGGAAAGAATGAATATTTCACTTAAACTAAAACTCTATAGTCACAATTTTGACTGCGAATTTTATAAACAAACCCAATTTTATAGATAAACCTACCCAATTAATTCGTATAGTTAATTTTTATATAATTCAATCTCAATTAAGGTATTTTAACCCAAAATATTTATTGCAAAACGATAATGTTGTCTGAACCTTTGTAATGTTTATGGACTATGAGGCTTTTCTCTTAAATCCGCCACCGAGTACGTGATTAATGTGTTTTACAGCTGCAAGATTTTGACGAGTCGCTATTAATATAATGAACGACTAAGTTCTTATTCTAATTGAAAAATGTTTGTTTGAACCGGTGTGCGTTATTTATTAATGTACATTGTACGAATAATTGATGAATACACTTAATAAATGGCTATTAAAAACAATAATACGCTTGCAGGGATCTGCGTGTCCGGGGAGAGGGATTAGTGTATTAAAACCGCTATTGTTAATTAAATAATTAATCGAACGAATCCGTTCAATTATATTCGTTTAATTAATCCAATGACCTCGGTCCTCGGGTCGCGGAAATATGGATAATTACGTTAGTGATTATTCTGTGGGCGGTAAGTACAATAGGTACCTATAATTACTTAAAAATGAAGACACGTGAATACACGATATTATATATATTTTATAAATGATAGGCATAATATGAAAATGAATGTTTGTTCGTCCTCTATAGACTGAAAAACTACTGGACCGTTTTCAATAAAAGTTATGTCAATAGATTCCTCGAGACTCTAAGAATTTTTATAACTCATTTGTCCAATCCCTATAAAGGCTGCTATGGAGTGGATCATGCATTAATTTAGTTTTGGCTCACGAAAATCAAATAATTTTTGATTATTTAAACGGTTGCCATTAGATACAAATTATATTCCTATAATAATTGGTAGAAATATGGCATAATAAACAAATTTTTACAAATAAAATGAAATCTTAATTACAATGACGAACACAATTACAATGATTACATTTATGATTTGATTTATTAATTCTGGACATTTTTCGACGTGAATATGTAAAAACGAATACCAATTTTAACGATTTTAAATTTACGTCGGCTTTTAAGCATTTGTTGAATCTGTCTCCAATTTTTTGTCTTAACATAAAAAATATATGCAGAATATTAAGAAGTGGAAAATCATAGAAACAATTATAGTAATCGCTTCTTATTATAAATTTCAACTGAAGCAAAACGAAAAACAATAAAAAAATAAATTAATTTTAACCCTGGCGATGTCGGGTAATACAGCTATTTGCATATTTGCAATAATGTGCCGGCGGAGGTGTAAATCGAATTTTATGCACACATCGTAAATAAATATAGCACACTGTTGAACGAAAACGCTTTACCGGGGTCGGTAGCCCTTTTATGTATACTTATGTATTGTCCGTTGTGTAGGTACTGGCATAAATGTAAAGTACAATACGTACCATAATATTATAATGTATTGTAATTATTATTATGTTTGTCGTAATTAACGACGAATGAAGACAACGCAAAAGCTATACATAATTAGACATATTATATTATAATAGGTTTATGGATATTGGGTACTGTACTAAGTAGCAGGTAGGTTATATAATTATGCATGTATATTATAATATACTTATATGATTGAATGGGTTTCCAGCAGCGTGTAAATGCCTAATTATAATTGTAAAAAAAAAAAAAAAATTAAAAAGCGTAATGAAATATGTATGTGATTTTGTTTTTAATCATATAATATTATACTTATTATGCCTTGTAGGCTAGACTGTATATTTAAAAAAAAAGGAAAAAAAAAGAAGCGTAATGCCGTATAATTACTATTTTTTGCACACTCGTGAAATATTGACCTCTTTGTGGAAGAACTTACCATAACTGAGGTTTTGTTTAAGGCCCATCGCCATAGATACCCGGGACACAACGGACCGCACAAATGGGCCGTCCTCGAACTTTTTCACTTCTCCTTGTCCTTTTGTATCGTCGTCGTCGTCTTCGATTTGCTTGCACTTGGACAGCTATTACACAATATTATTATTTAATGTACCGTAACCTATTTAAATCATCATCATTGGGTGTACAGTTGCGTGCTGAAATTAAATTATAATAAGCCATTCCCACGTACCTATTTTTGATTTGTTAACTATTAATCATTTAGATTTATATTCGACACACGTCACACATTGCTGTCTGTTGTAGATGCGTACAAGTTTATGAAATAGGTAATACACATTTGAATAAAAAAAAAATGCATATTTGTATGCATATTATGAATTATAATAAAACACGAGTAGATATACACCGACCTCATTCATCCAGAGTCCACTACCATTGCACGACCTAAACGTATGGCTTTATTGTCTATATTATACCTGTACGAATGACAACTGCAGTGGCGTACCTTTCCTCGAGTGTGAAGAGTCACTGAGTTAAGAGAGCAAGATGTGGGGTATAACAATTGTTATAATGCATGGATTCAGGCCGATATAACGTATTGAAATACGTTTTATTGAATTTAGCCATCTAAATTAGCAAATGTTGTTAAAACTAAAATAAGAATTTCAAAATTCTAAAAGCTTGTTTGAAATCATTTGCAAATTATTCTCAAAGTATTAATGGCTTAGAGATGTTCAAACAGCACTAGGAGGAAGAGCTGCGTGAAGGTTTCCCTCTAGATTTCTACGGTGACATTATTTTAGAACTTGCACATTTTAAATACTGGTTTGCAAATATTTCCAAATATTTGCGAATGCTTGTAGATAATATGTCAAAATTACAAGTGCTTAAATTAAATTAATCATACAGACGATACGGTTTCAAAGGCTACGAGCGTACCTATTGCCTAATCTATAGGTAGTGATATATTTTATACGCAAAACATTATCCCACTGCAAATCGATTACACTTTGAACAGAACTGTGTATAAGGAAGCATAAATTTAAACCAAATATTATCGAAAAGCCTGTGTATCAGCAATAATTAAATTAACTTCATTCAATAATGTATTATTTCTATGTTTTGATTTGAAATATTTCTTTATGGATAATTAACTTTGACATATTATTATATATATGTTGACACAAATATTGATTTTATTTGGAATGAGTGACTTTTTTTTTATATTTATACAAAATGTTATGTCTGGAGGCAGTGAATTCCAAACTTTTACAATTGATAACTTAATATTTTAGAAATAATAAATAATTTTGTTTTTATTTTTGTCTTTCACTTAACGATTAAAAAATGAAATAAAAAAATTTGCGTGCTGTGAATATTTGGCTAACTTTTCTTTTCTTTTTTTTCTTTTTTCTTATTTTTCCACTTTTGGCACACGTGCCATAGGTTCGCCACCCCTGTTATATAGTAAAATAATAGTAAATAGGTGTTAGATTTTATAATGAATTTTATACTTTATCTTAATTGCATTTCATTGTACATTGGTAATCTATTGTTTAGTTATCTTTGTTGGGTTTCAGTTTATGACATAATTGTAACACTATATAAAAGAATCAGTTGGTTTTTACATTTGATTAATATAGGAGGGAAATGTCCGCTACGGAGGTAAAATGTCCGGTATTTGTGGGTGGTCAATTTCTAGGAGAGAGGGGAAAAATACCCTAGATTTGGAATAAGGCATTTTTAGATTGCTTATACTGCCTTAAAAAAGTTATTATATGCAATAATAATTTTAGGTGATACTAAAGCTGTTAAATTCAATAATTTTACCTAGTGGCAAAAAAACCATTAAAACGAATAATCTCTAAAAAAATCTATCATGATTATGAAAATAAAAGTTGTATCCAGCCCAAATAAATATCTATGTTAAAAAAAGTCCACGGAGGAACAGATCCCCATACCACCCTCTCCCTTGTTTACGCCCCTGCACCTAATCTACATAATATTATAATTATTAGCCTATTTTACTGTGTTGGTTCTAATAATAAGCAGTATTGTTATATCATTATTGCGTGACGTCTCCTATACTTACATAGAGTCTGTCATCGGATGTTTCGACGATCGGTAATTCATTTTCAGGATTTCGATTAAACACCGATTGGTAAAACACAATGGCGCTATCTTTGGCGCGTTGTTTATGCGAAGTCAGAAACTGTAAAAAAAAAAACGATCGAACCACTTTTATATAAATTATAATACCTATGATGATTCATTTAACGTAAAACGGTTAAGTGTAAAACTCCTACATTGTGAAATCTATAATATTGTTATTATTTCATATTATGTTTCAGTGGGTCTCGCGTTTAATGAATCACTCAGTGCCGATTTACACTATGCCATTATAATATAATGCTAATACATTACCTACAGATCTAAAATCTATTTGAACATTTGATATATTTATTTTATACTGGGTGTGCAATTTACATAGGTAAATTTACTTAACAAATAATAGTTTACATTACATATTTTATTTCCACATAATTTGGTCGCGGTAAAATAAGCCTGCGTCATAAGAATGAAGTCATTTTGATCGTGAGCAATTTAATCAAGTAAGTTAAAAGAGAGTCAATTATAAGAGTGCAAAGTTAATATAAATATACAATTACCTGTATAATATAATTTAATCAAAAAAATATTATTCAATATTATTATTAAATAAAAAACAACTTGTCTGAATATTTGATCACTGATCGTAACACAAACTTAATTATTGTTACCTATCGTGCTATTTTAGAACCACGATTTATCTGCTCGCGACCAAATTATCTCACTCTTATGACGAGCGCTCATTTTATACCGTGATCAAAAGACGTAACACAATTTTGATTAGATAAGAAAGTATTAAAATTAGTTGAAATGTGAATAAAATTCAATATATTTAAAAAGAAATTAGTATAGTGATAAAAAAGCAATCAATTGTTATTTTATTGTATCTCAGTACCTGTGAGCATTTGTAAGACTTGCAAAAATATATTTATAATAGACTAAGACAGGTGTCCAACATTTTGTTATCTTATACATACATAATATATCTCATTATTTATGTGAAAATTTGAGTAACTGCACTATACGTCTATATATATATAGGTATATAATAAAAATATGAAAATATATACCGTTCATGTTTAAAATTATTGGTTATTGGTTTAGACTCCTAGATTTAGGGGTTTAAAATAGTATTAAATAGTAAAAGTTTACAGTAAAAAGAAACTTGGTTGTATCGTTTATACTTTTATACATTTTTTTTTTATTTTAATATAATATAATTCCAATCTATATAGGTAGGTACATAATGGTACTTATATACTGCAATTACTACTAATGATTTTTGTTTAAATAAAAATGTGACATGACTTGCTTTTATATAGAGAACGTCCACTGTGTCCAGTGATACAACTTCAAAATCAGGACTCATAATTTTTTTTTTTACTAGGTATTAATTTAAAAGGTCATCTCTTAACTAGTTGTGTTTTAGGCAGCGTGATTTAAAGAGTATGATCAACAGAGATCATTGGATTTGAGTGGTTTATTATTGCTGCATGGAGTTTTCTATGACATCGAAAGACTAGTTCATGAAGTGTTTCTATTTGTAAATCATCGTGAAGAGAGTGGTTGCTCACGTACCATGGCTGTAATTATGCGTATATTTATTGACTGAAAGGATTAAAGTATATTTATATTTTACTTTTAAGCTGTATCTCAGAGTTGAATATCATGGCCTTCATGGCCGGTTTTATAATTTGTTAGTAAATAAATTAGGATTTTAGAATTTAGTGACAGTTTTGATTTTTGAGCGTAGAAGATTTCGCAATGTATGGAGACATATATACTTTAAAGTTAAATTTATTATTTATTTGAATCGGCAAATACGTACTTTGAAGTTGGCTTCGGTGTATGGGTTGTTGAATATCTGTGGGAATTGTCTCTTCAATCGCATGGCCAGCGACTTGAGTTCCTCAACACCCTGTCTCTGCAGCATATAATGGTCATTCTTGGTCAGATTTGTATTCCAGTTTTTGATGGCCACAATATCCTCTGGGCACATTGTCGATTCGGCTGTTATCATTGTCTTAAGCTCGTTCAACTTTTTAAATTCTTCGATCTTTTTTCGCGATGGATACCGTGTACCGTGCCTGGATACCAACCACACCTGTATCGGCCGGCAGTCTGTAATCATGTTTATTACAGCCGTAAACATAATATTCTAATAATGTTTTTTGGTATTTATTCTGATGATTAGCTAATTCTATAGGCTGTAATATTTTTAATATTTTTATCTTTTATTATAATTAAGATATTAGCTACTTCGAGAAGAACTACTTTAGGCGAATAAGGACATTCAATACGACTTTTCTAAATGTCGATAAGTAATCAAAATTTATCAATCGAAAAGCATTATGATGGTTTTACGTGCCTATAGTCATTTTTTTTAAAGTTTGTCAGGCAAATATAAATTAGTAATAATTGACGAGTGATAATTTGTGCCGTCAATGTAGTTCTTAGTTTGAATACAAATTGGAAAACTTGCCAAACATTATATTTCTAATATCTCATTATTAGTCTTTCATAGAGGTGCAGTGTACCTATAAGGTATAGAGTCAACACGTAGGTATATATATTTTTTAGTCAACAATAACTAATTGTCCTAGTGAATTTCTCAGAAAAACATAGGTAAATAATAGAAAGTAATGGTACATAAATACGTTAGAAGAAACATATTTGTCATATTACTATCATTATGTATATTATTACCTATGTAGATAATTATTTGGAACATTTTAATTTGATAAAATAGTAAAGAATAATATGGTATTCAAATCGTGAAAAAGTAATATTGGGAATTTAATACAATATGTTCATTTAAATTATTTTTTTAATAATTCATGAATTGAGATCTAATAAGAATAATAAAATACTATTTCCTAGATTTTATCAATAAAATTCAAAATCTTAAAACTTTGGAAATCACTGGTACCAATTAAGTTACATTGTTTATATTTTACAAGGCTGTTGTCTTTTTTCATTTTGAAAAAAAAACAATAATTACATCTATTTAAAATATTATTAAATTAGTAATTATTTTACCTACAAGCTATAGGATACAATATTCTAAATTATTGTACTAAAAAACAAGCTGTTAAATGAAATGCGATTATGCAAAATGATGCAAATTGTGCTTATAACCATTTGTCAATATAACGCCTATAATTAATTTTATTTATATAATTTCATTACTAATAGCAAGTACCTATTATTCTGTTGTAGATAACCATAAATAACCAAAAAAGATAACCAAAAAAGATAACCAAAAAAGATAACCAAAAAGATTTGTCTTGTACTTAATATTTTTTAACAGTATTTTTTAGCTTTCAATCGTCAAATTCACCAGATAAATGACATATATAAAAATTAGAATATTTGAAGAAATTATGCAGTAAGAAGACTTTTATATTACTAATTATTATTTATATAATACTCTGTAAACAAATAAAATATTGTTATATAAATTTACGTATTAAAGATTAGTATGTTGTAATAATTTGTAATAAAATAGAATAAATACAATTTTGTATTGTTAAGTATACAATATTTGGATATATTAAAATTTTAAGGACTCAAAATATGTGTCAAAAATTACTTTTTTATATTGTAATCGTTGTTGATATTACTTACTTTATTAGCTTGATGACACAGTGTAACTCAGTACCTATAGTCAGTACTATGTGCACTATATGTATTAGGTACATAATTATTATATACTATGTTATAAATTTAACATTTATATTTTAAATTTGCTTTATAGCCCATGTATAATAGATATAAAATTGGACATACTTGGCTAATACATTGATTTCTGATAAACAAAAGTGATCTCCCTCTTGGAATGTTAATCATGTGGTACTAATGGCGGTACTACTCTAACAATAATATAAATATAATAAATAATATAAAATAATAACATATTAAAATATTAAAAAAAAAAGTTTAATAAAGTTTAATATATATATAATGAATGTAGACAGAACAAAGAACACAGAGAGGAACTTGAAACACTATTCATATTATTGCTGAAACTTTAGTTCTAGATCCGACCAATGAATGCTACCATTCAGTTCTTCAAGCAAATACAAATATTGAATAAACTAGTTATACGTTATACCAGTGTGTCTCAACTCCCAAAAGTCCCTATCACTCTCAGTATCTCCGTGGAAAATTAATATCTTTAAAAGCAGTTTTTTTACAGTTTTAAGTAGGGAAATTCTAATCGAATGGAATAAAATTCAATATTTTTTTTATACAATTAAGTTTTTTAAATTTTCAAGATAGCCATTTTATTAGTTATATTTTTTAAACCAGTTCAAAAAAAAAAAAATACATTAAAATTGAGTGAAAATCGACCAAGTTAAAGACAGAACAAAAGTGAATAATTTTAAAAAATTCCATAATAATATCATGTGTATTATTATAAATCACATTCATAACTGTTACATCATTTTAGGCCACGGCTTCCATCCCATTTCATAATTTTAGTTCATTTCACAATAATAAAAATACTTAAAATTAGATGACCAGTTTTATTGTACAGTAAACGATAAGACACAACTATTGTTATTGTTATTAAAATCAAAACTTTAATTATAGGTATGTACTTACTATTTGTTTTGTCAGACTGAAATATAAAACAACTAATTATTTTTGAATTATTATAAATTTTGCCAAACAAAATAATGGTTTTAAAAATTGAATTTTTTTATCCGAACTGAAAGCTTTTTTAATAATTAGATATTTACAGATTGTCATAAACAAATCTGCGTTCTAATCAATATTGATTAAAGTGTGTGATTCGTGTTTTGTTAATTATTATTTTTAGAAATTCAAAAACCTAAATTGCTTTACCTTTGTCAATTTTCAAAAAAAATTGTTTTTAAACTGGTTAAAAAATGGTTTTTTTTGAAAATTAAAAAAATTTACTAGATTAAAAAAAAGTTGAACTTTTGAAAACAAAAATAATTTCCTGTTATTTAATTGGAATTTCTATATTGAAAACTGTGTTTAAATATATTTATTTTCCACGGAGATACTAAGGGTGATACGGGACATTTGAGACATACTGTATATATTTATTATTCATTAATATAATTTATATCATCACTATTATTACCATACCATACAGCAAACTAACTTTATTATTAATATGTAATCACACTACTCTAAATTTATTTGTATATAAAACATCTATATCTATATTCATGTAACATTATTTTAAATCATATTATTTAAACGCTATAGGTCAATATACTAAATATTTTTATTTTTAAATGTCATAATATATATACATATTTATATTAAAATATGTAATGTTAAAGGCCCAATCGCCAAAATTGATTTTTTTTTCGTGATCAATGAAAAAATTAAAAAAAATATTCGACAAGCGTATGTGGAGCTCAATAACAAAAAAAAAAAAAAAATATCATCAAAAGCCTTTTGGTTTTTTTAATTCAAGAGTTCCTGTTTAAAATATTTTTTTAAACATTAGGTAAATACATCTCTTATTAAAAAGCACATGATCGTCACTAAGTCGCTTAACAGAATTTTATAAACTGCACTTAATTTAAATTTTAAACGCATTATTCATGTGTCCGACTTTCGTATTAAGTTTTAGGAAAATTAAATTATTTTATAAGGAAAATGACGTTACCATGCTATGCTGAAAATGTTGATAATATATGTCGTTCGGCGTTCAATCGTCCAATTAAACGGGTACAATATATGAACAATCTCAATATCATATATGTATAGGAATCGAGGAATCGCTGTACCTGTAACTACCCAGTGTAGAATCCACATCGGCCAGTGGTAAGTAGGTAATGCATTTGACTTGAATAAGATGGGCCAGTGGAACAAATTAATAAGCATGTCATGTTTGTTATATCTTATATTATTTTATATTTGATTTATATCACCGCATTGCTACTGCACATTTGTATAAATCTGATGTTTCGAGTGTAGTTATCTCGTCATTGAATAAGTCAGTGTAACACTGCAATGGCTGTGGTTTAAGTATATGTTAAATTTGAATTCAACGATAAATCATTTTATATGAAAAACACTTCTAAGATTGTTTCTATTTCTAAAACTTGTAACGTTACTAAATTAACCTGTGTAGTCTAGTGAGTTCTGTTTATATGGAACACAATACGTAGTATTGTTTAAGTCGAGTAAGATAAACCGAACCCAGAGATGCTTGTATACACACACCGATATTTCTCATAATTAACATATTATCGCAATCAAATTATATCGACAAACACCAAAAGGCTAACACCACGGCAGTGGCCAATTAATTTCTCAACCGCGAACGTCGACACGGACCACATACATTATTCATAGTAGCCAAAGTGATGACTTCCAATATGGAGTAAGCTTCCCGGCTCGACTTGGGTCCTTTACTCGAAGGACTGAGAACGGGTATTTCAATGACGATAACGACAACAACAATCACAATGGCGGTGGCAGCGATCATGCTACGGTGGTGGTGGCCTTGCAGGTGTCGAGTAATTTCAAAATATGTATAAACGGTACTTGTATCCGTATCGTGTGATACTTTTATGTTCATGTTATTATTAGTGTAAATAATAAGAAAAACAAATTACATTTAACCCGTTTAAGCAAACTCTATTGTTTTTTTTTTTTTTTGTAAGTATTGTATTAAATCCAGGCTTCTTCGACCTAGCCGGTCTCGGATTCGTGGTTAGGTTAGGTTAGGTTAATCTTAACAATGGCCGATCGTAAGGTGAACCTCACAAACTATATTAATTATTATAATAATATTTATATTACAAGTTTTATTTTATAGACATACCTAGAATTGTGTAAATAAGTTAATATAAAGTAATAATATTAGTAATATAAATAGGTTAAATTGAGATAGATTAAATTGAAAATTTAATTGTGTTTAGTCGTATAGGAAATAATAATAAATTAAAGGTGTATAAGTAAAGGTAGAATGTACAAGTTTCTAAAATTAATATTTTTTGAATTAAAATATAGAGAACAACATAATAACTTATGATATAATCTCATATTATAAATATAATATCTTGAAATATTCAAATAATGAATTTACTTAATAGGTATATATATATATATAATCATTCAATCATTGATTTCAAAAATCACATTTGCTAATTTCATTGATATTTTAGGAAGGTCTTAGGATGGCGAGTAGGAGATGAAACTACCCAGATAAACTTTAACTCTCCCTTCTACGAAAGTATTGAATAACTTAATCACTAACGAAAAATTGAATCATTATAAATGAATTTAAAATTGGTCTACTAGAATATTTTTAATGTTTATTTTTCTTTTATTTATTACCTTATCGGTGTAAAATTAGGTATGCATATAATAGGCTATACTCTAGCCATCTTAAGATAATGCCATACAACCATTTCAACAGTAACATTATGTTACTCCGACCACGGTTTCAGTTTTAGTTGATTTTTATATACATACAAAACTAACAAAAAGAAGAAACTTTTGAGAAAATAAAAATTTAAAAAATATTCCTCCTCTCGGAGAAAATTTTTCCGAAACGACAGAAACAGTATCACACTGTCCCCCTATACTCGCCCGTCAGTCGGGTATCAGAGAGATCAGACACCAACGTCTTCGGGTATTGATATTTTATCAACAGCCAACGATTGTATATTATATTATTTTAACAGCGAACATTGGAATAGTAAAAGCCTCGTCGTATACACACACACCTGGCGGAGTCTGCAGGTCGTTGCCGGCCACCGCGCCGTAAGTGGTCTTTGTGCCGAAGTACACGTACGGGTTTTGGGCGGTCCGGTAGCACATTCGGCCGTAGTCCGTCTGCCGCCCGAACGACGACGAGCTATGCTGCCAGCCGGCAAAGGCGGCCGTGGACGCGGCCATCGCCAAGAACAGCAGCGGTACCGCGAACACACGTCCCGTGACCAACATTGTCGCGACACTGAGCAGTGAGCTGCGAACGCTACCGCAGACATCGCGATTCGAAGCCGTCAAAACCGCCGCCGCCGCCGCCGCACTGTTGCTCTGCTGCACTGGTAGTTAAACGTTGGGCGGTGGTGGTGGTGGCGGCGGTGGGGGGGAGGACGGTAGGTGGATTTTTTTCTTCTATTAAATGCATTTTTTCTATGGTTAAATGGCTCACATTATATGCATTATGGAGTAAAAAAAAAAAAAAAATAGCTAGTACCTAATTTAACATGAATTTGGTTACACGTCCATACCACAGAAAATAGTACTTAGGTATACTTTGCATAGGTATGAAAAATGGTTCTGAGCAATGATGGTTTGCCAACCTAGATAATTAAGAATATTTTATAATATATTTATATTGCTATTAAAGTAATTTAAAAATAAAAGATCAGAATAAGTTAATTTAATTATTTTGTGAAAATTTAAAGTATCTAGGATTATTCTTCTTTGTGTTACACCAACAAAAACATAATGATTCTGTTTTAATAAATCGATTTTTTCAAATATATATATTTGCGTAAAAATTCCAGTTTTTCATTATTATTTTTTTTTTTTTTTGTTTTCACTGGTTATTTTAAAAAGTATCCATATAAGATATTTTTTACTTTTAACCTACCAAAAGTTCCAACTTGTTCAAATTCTGTACTGAAAACTACTCCTTATGTTGAAAAATTTAACTAGTTTTACTGCCCTAAGGGCGACAGACAAAATAAAAAACTACATCATTATAAAATTAATACATTTATTGTTCCGCTCAGGATCTAAAAATAAACACTATATACCTAAATTCTGTATTAAAGTATATAACTTATATGAAATACAACGAACTGTAAAGTAGTAATGCATTTATATATTAGTACCTACTAATAAAAACAATTTAAGATGTTATGCGGATAATTTAGATATTCGAGCTCTAATTTTTTTTTTAACAGAGAGCTTTATGATAGTAAAAAAAATAAAATATGTTTATTAAACAAGTGAGAAAGAGTATATTCGTTGTTTTACACACTCTGGAAGCTAATGAATTTTCTTCAAACGTGCACGACGGGCTTGAAACAATGGGATCAAACAAATTTTCGATCAACGTCCATGGACACAAAATACATCCATACTTCTCCACGACCATCGGAACTTCATTGACAAAAAATGTTACTTTGTTCTCACCGTGGCATTCATAAAGTGCGGCCATTACATTCGCTGCAAAAGGACTCAAATATGATGATTTCCATTTTCTATCGCGCATATCATTAAAATTTGAACTTAGTAGAGGTGAAGTGTCTCTAGCAAAACCAAGTCTAACAATTGCACTAAACACGTTCGATGAATGGCCAAAATAAAACACTCCTTTTGGCCCGAGTTGTGTTTGAGATTTATACCTATGAAAATAAAAAAAAACTCTTGTAACAGATAAATAGTATAAAACCCATCTAGATAAATTTATCGAGATTTATTTTAGCTAAATATTTCACTTATCTAGATAAATTCACAAGATAATTTTTTTTTTTGTAAACTTTTTCCAGAATAAATTGTATTATTTTTGCCTCGGGCGCATCTTATAAGTAACATAACACGAGGTTCATAAAATATTAAACCTGTATAAATATTATTTCTTATATTATTATTGCCTAATAAGTAATAGTTATTCCTAATTTCATAGGTTTTTGAAGTTAATGTTTAGTGACAAGCAATATGTAATAAATTTAAACGAAAACAATCATATTGTATAGAAACAATGTACATTAATTTAAATTTTTTTATAGACTTAATTAATAATTATCTGTAATTTATCTGGATAAAATATTTTTATCTTTTTTCTTTTAGGGAGATTAATTTAATATGATTTTTCTTTTATTCATAGAAAATAAAATAAAGTGTAGTTATCTTTATCTTTATCTAGACGATTTTTTTTTTATCTGATCTTAATTCTGCAGATAAATAAATAAAAATTCATAGTTGCAATTGCATGGTACGCACTTGAAGTTATTCATGAGATCTTTTACAATTGGACAGCCAAGTCTTTCGTTGTGTGAGTCACCATACCCATTTGAGTAGTAATACTTTAAATCTTCGTCATACTCAAGAACCTATAAAAATAAAAATATAGAATGATTAATCACTGAAAATAAATTACTTGGTTATAAATATCACTGATATATTTACGTCTAAATCTTCTTGAGAAAATACGGCACACCAAGCTGGGTGCGAATTTAAGTTCAATGACCTTTCGAATCGACATGAGTTGTAAATAGTTTTTATTGTATCTTTAAAAACGTTATAATACAAATTACGTTTTTAAAACCAAATATAATTTATTTTCTAAGATTTACTAAAGGTTAGATTATGATCCAGTCCCAATGTCTTCGATACTCTGACAATTACCTCTTGCATGTGTATACTACAACGAAATTTCTTAACTTCCTTGTCATCGTTTATATTTTTAAATTTAGATATCTAGAAATGAAGTAAGATGTATTACTAATTTACTTATATTTAAATAGAATATGAAAGTATTTTTTTTTTTTTTTGTTTAGATCTTGAACAAAAGTTACGTTTAATTTGATATCGTCGCTATTTATTAATGGTACGTCCGTAACATTCACATTAAAAGCAGATTTTAAAAAGTAAAATGCACTATCCCTTGATCTTTCTTTAGGCGACGATAACACCTGAAAATACATGACTTTTTAAATTTATATTTGATATTATATATCGTTATAATCGTTAAAATAATAATACAATTACACTGTATGTTATGGAGTTATAAGGTTGGTCGAATATGTCTTCGTATAAACTTTGAAGCCTTAATCCCAAAGATGACAAATCATTAATACCTTGACTATTGAGTTTATCTCCATCTTTTTCGGTCAAATTAAAAATCCACGTTTTAATCGCTTCGAAGTCTTCTTTGCATAGACTTGAATTATTGGTTAGGTTATTTTTATACTCGTTTAAATTCGATATGTTATTTATAGTAGCGCTTCCGGGATGTCGAGTACCATGCCTGGACAATAGCCACAATTGCAATGTCTTACAGTCTATTTAAAAATTATAATATATTCATATTTAATTTATAATTTATTCATGAAATTACTAGTTATTCGAAAAATTAATTACATAGACTATATAAAAGAGGAGAAAAAACATTATTTATAAAATAATAAAATATATAGTGTTAGAAAATTGTGAAATATTTTAGTATTTTAATATTTTTTTGTTTTTTTTTTTTAATAAGGCTTATTTTTATATATATTTGTCATTACTTACTTTCTTAATTTTATAATATTAGGGAAAATAATCACCAACTGATTAATATATATCTTATAATTAATTATAAATTATAATTAATATTTTATAATATAAATAGTTTTAATTCAAGCGTTATTGTTTAATATATTTATCATATTGTATAGATACTATTTTCATTAGATATTTTTTCAGAGTTAACTTTACCAATCATTCATGCCACATCTGATGTTATAACTCTAAAATAGTCATTTTTATCTCGGCGAGTGTACCACTGGTAGCTACTCTTCTCAAGTCTCATGCCTTGTTTGTATCTTTTTTTTGTCGTTCCTCCTCTAACTCCACATATGCTTATTGTAAATATTATTACAGATTGTATATTTCTAATAAAAGATATAAAAAAAACTTTACCGGATATATTTTGACCGGGATTAGGCTATATTATAACTTATAAGAAAATCGACAACACTCAGCCGGCTTCTTCAACCTATAAAAGAAATATAACATAGGCACTACACTGTATTCAAAAACACACTAGTACAACTCTGTATACTAATGTGTTCTCATGTAAGTCGAGATCTTAACTTTTGGTTTTTAACCCTCGTGAATTTATAATGCTATCTTGGATCATGTGAGCAATGCAGATAATACGTGTAGTATACATCCCTCCCATCATCATTCACTGTTATAACCTAATATGGTTATTACCAGAATCCTTCACAACACAATTATTCTCAGCACCGATATTTCCTATATTCTATTCGGCGAGAGAATACGCCATGGACCGATGAAAATCGGTTCTTCTACGCATCCCCGCGCGACACTCTGCCGAAGGGGAACCGGTTTCGATGGTAGGGTGACGCGGGGGAATGCGAAGAATTTGTGTATTTTCTCGCTGAACAGAGTATATGCTCTAGCCGAATTGGACTATTATTATTATGTTCATTATGAACGTAAATAAACGGGCATCTGATACATCTTCTTCCGTAAACCTCAAATCTATTAATAAAAAAAAGGAAATACTCAACCTATCATCATCAGACAGTTTTCAAAGAAAGAAATAATGGAAGTACTCTATACAACCGAGAAAAAACGTTTCTTCGCAGTATCACAACTGGCAAGACTAGGACACACTTAAAATTCAATTTATCGCTCCTATCAGAATCTAAAATACACAGCGTCCTTTTTTAATTCTTCACATTCACAATAACACGTTGCATGCCTCTATTGCATCCAACTACAATAATATCAAAGTAGACAATAAGTTTAATATTTAAATTTTAAACATCGTTATTAGAATTTCTTTCCGATCTCACATCATTAATTAACCCTATTCTTTCTCTTTTTACCTACATATTACTATTACATACCTAACTAGTTATATCCAAAAGCCTCAAAATAATTAATTAAATACCTACTTTTTTATTCAATTATTTAAATACCTACCTATTAAAAATACTTTTAAAAAATATTTTTAATAAAAAAATAAAAATAATGTAACTACACTTATAGTATGTTCAAATCTTAACACTGCGCACTATTTGTATAATGGATAGTCTTAATCTATATAAGCTAGTTGTTAGATATCATAGTAAAATAATCATAAATTTAATTAATGAAACACTTTTAGTTGTGATTAGTACCAAGGAGATTAGTTTATGTATATGTGTGCGTATCGAATCAATATAAAATACGTTTTTTATATAAAGTGCATATTCTTCGTGATTTTTAGGAGGATTTTATTAACATGTTAAAAAAAAATCAGTAGTAAACGTACCGTATTAATTGGTGTTTTTTCACTGCGCGGAAAAAAAAATCATTGAGTCATAGATAATATGTTTTTTAAATTATGATTTTAAAGTATTAAGGATGTTGCTGAGGTAATGCAATTATATTATCTATTCTTTAGTTGTTAGGGGTAACCGCATAAAGAAAAGTTGTACCCGGATTTTGCGTTTAGGTTTTTTTTTTGTTGTTATGACTTATGGTAATGTTGTTATATTAAGTGGTGGTCATCAATTTGATTTTTATTTCCGCCAAAACAAAAAAGGTTCGATTTTTGTTTACGCCAAATATTTTTCCACCCGCCTGTCTTAATTATAGTTTGAGAACCATAAAGACTTTAGAGTTACCCAGAGGCCACCATAAGGTGGTTCTTATTGACTCCCGAAAATTGTTTAACTTAATTTTCAGATTAAAGTTCAAAAATTTGAATTTGAATTCAATTAAGATTATTTTAATTAAATGTATGTTGCAACATATATATACATATGTCAAATATTTTAAACAATTCTAGAGTAAATTTCTATAATAAATTTACTATTTTGAATAATTGTTTCATAACTTTTTTTTAAAAAGTCATTGTTAAAAAAATTTTGTTTTTATATTCTTCTGTTGCGTTTGATGTAGGTATTTAATGAATCGTTTTTTTAATATTACATCTAATAGGTTTTTGTATATCTAAGACATAAATTGCAACAGTTGATTTTAATGTAGACGTTGGTTTGAACCTTTGAAATTAAAATTTTTCCGTTATATACCGATAACACTATTATAAATGGACTAACGGTTCTCAAATCCATCACAATAATAGAAGTAGAATCAAATTTGGCGGAAACGAAAATCAAACCTTTTTCGTTTTGGCGGAAATGACTAACGCCTGTTATATTATTCATCGATTACCAGGGGCAATCTAAAGGCATTGTAACACAAAATTATAATATTTTATCTAAAAATCCATCACGATTACGAAAAAAAAAGTTGTATTCAGCCTAAAAATATATTTGAGTTAATAAGTCACCAATAAAACTGTAGAATTGAAATTTTATATTTTACTTAATTTTAACATAATCATGTTTTTTTTAGCTAGATAAAACTTTTTTTTTCGACATTTATAAGAGGCCAATTTTTGCGACGCTTACGTCCAAATTTCAAAAACAAAAAAAAAGATTTTGAAGAAAAAAGAGAGGTCTTATTTAAAGACTATATTTTTAAATTCTTGAAATTTTTTCTACTACTTAAGAAGTGTCCTATGGAGATACAAACTTTTGTTTTTCAAATGAAACTCTCCCTCCTTTTTTCGCTGTAAATTATTTAATAAATAATTCTTTTAATATGTTGGCGTATTAAAAGAATCAAAATACGAACTAGTAGTTTTTGAGTTATTCAACTTTGTGTATTAAAGATAATAGGTCTATGATAATGGGTTTAGAAGATATTACTATTTTTATATTATATTTATAATCAATTAAAAAATGTAATAGCTATCAGATAAAACTTAACCAAATAATTTTTATTAGTTACCTAGTCATATTATATTATAATGTTTCCTACAAATTAATTAATAAACAATATCAAATTGTACCTACTTAGTTTTAATATTTTTATTAGTGCAACTTACTTGGTTGAGTGAAATTTTGTTTGGCTGATACATAACTATATGCAGTTTTTGAAGCAAAGAATGGAAAAGGATGATCGTCACGATGAAAACATTTA
The DNA here is from genome assembly GCA_014851325.1 of Pentalonia nigronervosa. NCBI lineage: Eukaryota > Metazoa > Arthropoda > Insecta > Hemiptera > Aphididae > Pentalonia > Pentalonia nigronervosa. The sequence goes on along the minus strand of JACXSJ010000440.1, from coordinate 264,514 downwards.
TCTGATTCACATTTAATACAATTCAATATTATTAGTGGCAGTATAATCACGATAAATTTCATTTTTAAATAAATTTTTTGTAATTATGCATAAAGTACTAGGAATAAAAAATAAATTATAAGATGTTTATGACAATGATTAATGTAATTTATTGCCTAACTAACAGTTGAGACTTCATTTCAATGTTTAAAATCACATTCCATTACACATAATTTCCTATTAAAGATTTAAGATTTTAAAGTGGTATTGTGGTAAAAATAATGCAAACTCTACACCCCCACCATTTTAATTTGATTAACTCCCGTAGGATAATTTGTATACGCACGTAGATGTATACGTACGCTGCAATCAGGAATTATTATTGAATTATTTTAATCTACTGTTGTTTGCTTTGATATTAACTATCAAGTAGGTAATAGATAATATTATTTGAAAAAGATATATATTATATTGTATAAATACTATTCAATTATACTTACATATACAATAAATTAGTGATAAAATTTAAAAAATAATATTAATATTCATATACACGAACACAAATATTTATTAGGTACGTAATATTATGTCAGTCATGATATGCTTAATATCTGTATAGATATTTTTACAATGTGTTCCGAAAAGAAATGATCGACCGGCGTCATATGATAGTAGGTTACCCTAAGGCTTAAATTACGAAAAAAAACTTTTTAAATGGTGATCAAACTCTTTTATTTTTCCAATCCTTTATTATTTGTATTAACATAGTAGTAAATATAAAGTACTAAATATATTTACTTTCAAAAACGCTTTATTTTAATGTAATAAAAACAAATTGCATATTTATGATTTAATTGTATATTTTAGTTAATTGCACATAATTTTTAAGGGACATGGCACAAGTATTTTAATATTTATTTATTTTATTCTTATTTTTTATAAAATTGTATGTATCTATAGTTTTTATTCTAATTATTTAATTTCTTTTTAATTATTAATGATAATGAATAACTAGACGACATCAGCAGTGTTATTGATAATATATAACATTTTTTAATAATAATCACTTATTTATAATATTTTTTATGCGTCGAACCACTTTTATATCATCTACTTACCTATTATGAGAAAAAAATGTCTAAATATTATTGTAGAGTGATAAACTGGTAAAACAAGGTATAGCGCATACTACAATCACAATGTTGCAGGTAGAGCACATATGACAAGATAGCCAAAATTTTCGTTTATTCAAAAAACTGAAAATTTAATACAAGGTTCTTAATAAGTTGTTATTATTAATGCAATTAAAAAAAAAAAAAAGTTAAGCGTAAATTCATAATACTTTTTTATGAGCGACTAGAGTTAGAGTTTTGGCAAAACTTGTAAAATAACAAAAATTTCTATAAAAAATTCTATAAATATATTCTGCAAGAGTGTTGTTATCATCTGATAATCTTATTTGTAGTTGATTCCGATAACGAATATTGAGTGTAAATAAAATTCTTACCTAATTATATTACTTGATGTGCTTAACGTGTACAAATTGTATATTAACTTATCATAATAATAATAATAATAATAATAATAAAAAAAATATATCAGCAAAAAAGACGTATAGGCCATATTTTTTCGTAGGCCTAAAAAAGTTCGTAAGCTCTAGACATAGTACCTATAGTGCCTGTGCGTCAGTGGCGTGGCAAGGAAGTTGTTTTTTAAGCTGCGGCTCCGTTGATTTTTGGAGGTGGTCGATTTGTTTAATATATTGTTTATATATTGCGTGGAAACTGGAAAGTACCAATACACACATTAATGTTATAAACTTTAGGCTAATTGTATCTATGTTTTTGATTATTTTTACATAAGATGTGTTATGCTTAAATATTATTAGCAATTAAATTGAATTAAAATTTTTGCCTTTTTTCTTTGTAGTTTAAATTATACTATATAATTATTATATATTTGATTGTTATTTGATTTCATATCAAAATGTCATGTTAAAAATTTTTAAATGTGTAGTTTTAAATAGATACAGCATACAGCATACAGCATACATCATTATAAATTTAGATAAGACTAAGTTTATTTGAATAGTATTATTATGGTACTTTTTTGTGGAGAAACACAAATTTCTTCCTGGGAAAAATGTATTTTGCACCCAATTTGTATTTATTATAATATATGATACTTGTTGCGAGCGAAGAACAATTGATTTTGGTATAAATCTTGTTATGAGTGGGTTGGTGGGTATGGATGAATAAAATATATTTTGCTATTTTCATTAAAATTGTTCACCGCATCACTGTCTCTGATAAATCGACATTTGTATTCAATGATTTTAATTCAACACGTAAATTAGGTAAAAGTTTCCCTTGTTTTTTAAAAGAGGAGCTTATTTTTATTTACCCCTCTCGTAAAAGTTTTTGTTTACTTACATAATAGTAAATTCCAACAAAAAAAGCTATAGGTAATTGAAGTTACAACATTTTTAAAAATCATAATGGTATTACTACTAATAGATGATAATTACTTGGCTAAAATATAATAATACACCGGTATTATGAGCTTGAAATATTAATTACCTATTTGATTACAAATGATCAAAAGTAAATATATAGGTAGTTGAATTGGGAGGTGAAATTTTAATATTTTAATATTGCACTGACCTATATTTCACATACATATAAAATAAAACATTTTATTATTACATCCCGCATCAAAAAGCGAGTGATGAGTTTACGTTAATTGGTCGTGGTATATTTTCGTTGAGATACGTGAATACTAGTTTAAGAACGTTATGCAAGTACAAATGGACAATAATCATTATAATATATTATATGTACATCACGTTTTGCGATTATAAATATTATCGGATGCCATTTATTTGGAATCCATATATGTTTTCTCTATAGTCTATACTGTATGCATGCATTTCAGTTGACTAATAGACGGTGTAGTCTAGTGCTAATTTTCTATTTAACACAAATTACAAAAATAATAATTAATATACTTCTAGATTTTATAAAAAGTGAAAGAGGAAGAAATATGATCGTGCATGATGGTTGTTTATATCGTTTTGAAAGTCAAAATAATAAAAATACTACACGGGAATGTGTTGAAAATTCAAAAAAAATGTAAAGCCAGGATATATTCAGATGAATATTCTATTTTAGATAACCTAATTGAAATATCACATGTTTATTTGCCCGATATTGTCAAAGTCGAAGCTGAAAGAGCAATGGGAAATTAAAGAAGCTTGCTAAGAAAACTGAATTGAGTACTCAATCTGTTATAGCAACTATTGCTTCAGTTGTAAAATATACAATTAGTATAAACAATAATTTAATTTATCTTGTATAATATTATAACCTAATATAATTTTAAATATTTTTAAATATTTATAATTTTACGACCAATTTTCTAAACGACCAATTTACCGAACATAATATTTGACTGTGTATTGAGCAACCAACCTTTGTTAAAATTTTTTGTTTATTTATTTCTTCAATAACTACAAAATATGTTTAAAAATATACAGTGTAAAATATGTATACAATTAACTGTTATTTTTAAGTATGTATATAAAACATATTACATATATTTAAATATTCTACATTTTAATCTAAGACAGTGCTTTTCAAACTTTGTTAGTCATGAGACCCCCTAAATTTAATGTAAAACTGTCAATCTTAATCAAAATCAGTAATTATTTTTTCTTAATTATATACTTAAATTATATGCACTAGTACACATATATAAATTATTAAAATGTATAGTAAATTAATGTTTTTTTAATATACTTTTGAAAAAATATTATTGTAATATTAAACTTTTTTTCATAAACGCTTAAGGCTTAAAGAAAAAAGTTTAAATAAAATAAATATTTCACGGCTCTGGAGTAATATAACCATGCCCTCGGTTTAAGAAGCACTAATCTAGGACGACCATATAAATCTATCAAGCATTTAACATATATGTTGCTATCTCCAGGATCTCAGTTAATATATAGTAATATATAATTAAAAAGTACAATCAAGTAATAAATGCTTATAAAAAGGTATTCAAAATGTATGCATTTAAAATTAATATATTAACTATGAATTATTATAACTTAGAAATGTTTAAATTGTTCTTACATATTTAAAATTATTATTTATTTTATTCATTTTAGTTATAGTTAAACATTTTTAGGTTGGAGTATACAACATGTGGTGGTATTCATTAATAAATGTGACATAATAGAAAATGATGTTATTGAACTTGTTGAACTTGAGATACGAGAACTATTAACGGATTTTGGTTTTAAAGGACATGAGGTTCCATGCATTATTGGCTCAGCACTTCTTGCATTAAATGGTGACACATCCGAACTAGGAGAACAATCTATAAGAAAGTTAATGTATGTAATTGACAATAACATACCAACTCCAAAACGTGATTTTACTTCTCCGTTTTTATTGCCTATAGACAATTGTTTATTAGTACCTGGCCGTGGGGCTGTTATTATTGGCACATTAAAGAGAGGAATTGTATGCAGAAATGATAAAGTCGAGTTATTAGGATTTGATGAAAAAAAAATAACCAGTGTTGGTGATATACAAGTGTTCAATAAATCAGTAAAAAGTGCCAAAGCGGGAGAAAATGTTGGTTTATTGTTAAGAGGCATAAAGCCTAGAATTGTATGCAAGACTATGATATTGTGCCCAATTAATACTTTGACACTGAACAATCATTAAAAAGCAACAATTTATTTTCTTTCGCGTTATGAGAGTGGACGATCAAAACCGATTACGTCCAATTATTAACAGCAACTATTCAGTCATACATGGAACATTGTTTGCAGGTACTTCGTTTGTTCATAAAATTGTAAATTTGTATTTATTTATATTTTCTCTTAGGATTGATCTGGATTCTACAGTATCCATGGTAATGTCTGGAGAACATGCTGAAGTTATGATAACTTTATTGAATAAGATGATTATGGATATTGGACAATCATTTACTGTGCGAGAAAATGGAAGAACAGTAACTACTGGTATTATTAGTGAAATTTTATCAAATGTTGTCGTATCTAATAACAATTTAAGTAAAGTGAAAACAAAAATTTAATAAAAGTGATAAAAAATGTAGTATTTATTTGTATTTATAATTAATGTTTACCTATAAAATAGACATATAATAGAATTCTAATAAAAGTCCATGGTCTATAACATATAGGGTGATAATACGGTTATATGATAATATCTGAATTATATCTATACATATATGAATTTATGTATAGATATGTATATTATATACATAATACAAACCATAGTCTGTTTAACATAAATCACAATGGCACAATATTTAAAATGAAACTATAATATATAAATTAAAATCATACTAACAACATTATTTTATACAATTATAAAGTTTTTTTTTTATTGAATAATTATTAAAGTTGTATTTTACAAAGATGGTAAAAAAAACTTGATTGCATAATTAATATAACAAATTCTCTGTAAATCGTTTTTTTAAAGTTAGATATAAATTAAAGATACAATATATAATTTTAGATTGTTCATACAATAAAAATATTATATGCTAATATAATAGTATTTAGACTACATGTCGTATGCAGAGTGTAACAGTTCCGTTTACTAGCCTCTTCATTAAATTCCAAGCTTCGGTACGTGACATTCCAGTCACGTCTATATCATTTACTGAAACCAATTCATCTCCAGCTAATATTTGTCCACATTGCTCTGCACATCCGCCTGGACAAATAATTAATTATCCAATATTATTGACAGAATGAAATTAATAAAGTTACTGACCTGTGAAAATCTTTTTCACTGTCAATGGTTGATCACCGGTTGGTGAATTCTTTCCACCTTCTAAACTAAAGCCTAAACCTGAACCGTCTTTTGTTAATACTATTTTAGTTAACGGCCCAAATACTCTACTTGCAATGACATCTATAAATTAAAAAAATACATTAAAGATGAAAGTAATAAATAATAATAATAATAATAATAATTGTCTAAGAATTTTATGCCCATATGCTTCAATTTCTTTGAAAAAGCCGATAAAACTTTAAGAGTTAATTGGTTATAATTGAAGTATACCTACATCAGTTTTCTAATGCATAGAAATTGATTATTTATACCGATTATTCCAGTATTATATGTATGTAATGGGTAAATATTTAAAATAAAATGAATAATAATTTATTAAAGAAGTTGTTAAACTTAACGGTAGGACAACATTCGGTACGAAAGTTTATAGTGGCTTATTGAAGAGCGAAATTCCTATTCTATAGTCAACCAACAAGACGGGATCGGCATTTTGTGTCTTTTCTTTCTTATTACCTATTGGCTATTATGTATATCTTTATAGAAAAATTATTTGAAATATGGAGACATGAACCAAATTTACTATGTAGATAACCAAATTGTTTTAATTTAGACGAAAATAAATTTGGTGGTTTAACATTTAGAACATTTAGCCTGCACATCTTATTCGACTGAATACTCTCCCTCGATTATTACCATTTTTGGTCGAAGTCATTAGGTCAGCAGATTGATGTAGCCCAACGGATTCAGTGGTCATTTCCGACTTGCATCTAGATATTACCAATACTACTTCAGACCTAGGTGCCTAAAAAAATTATAAATAAAATTAGTTAGTTAATATTTGTTGTAAACGTGCAATTGATTTAATTTTACTTTAAGTATTGCCAATGATTCTCGATGCGTGATTCCTTTCATACTTTTTCCATTTATTGATAATATACGGTCGCCCTTTCGGATGCGTCCATCTTTATCCGCCGGACTTCCAGTCAATACTTTATACACCTGCAAAAACAAATTCATCGGTATAATCGAATTCGCAAGCGTGAAAATTTTATTTTAAACTATTAGTGGATAACAATTATTAAACCTTTGATTATAATTATATCTGTATCGCCAGCTTATAGGTAATTAAATTAATAAACGATCCCGATTTCCGACGAAATTATAAAACGTAACCGATCTGCATTATTCTATTTATTTACCCTTATGTCTTTACAAGCTGTCCGATACGTTATCCCCGGGAAAGGCGATTAAGACTCGTCTCGTCATTGCCATAACAGTGGTGTGTCTATACTATATAACACGCACTCGCGGGCGTGAAAAATGAAAAAGAACTTGAAAACTGTGTGATTGAGATTTTAATGATAAAGACATTTGCAGAGAATACTCTCACTACATAGATGGCAACCACAATAATGTAGACTGCAAACGATAGATTTCGTAATGGTATAGTACTAACCGTTATTTCTTTCATTTCATAATCAGCACCACCGGCCAATGTGATGCCTACGCTACTGGTGGCCATGTCCCGGTGCAGGATGACGACGGTCACTTCGACCGAGTGAGGTGGAATTGCGACAGATGTGGAGATACCGTAACAACCGCTGTTGTTCTCTTCTAGCGTTTGATTGGCGTCGTCAATGAGCTGCTGGAGTTCCTGTTGCGAAATCAGACTGGTGGACGACGCAAGCGAGCTGATACTTCCGAACGGTTCGGCATTGACTGCGTACTGCATGGACGAATCGTCACTTGTTGTCGACTCTACGGACGACATACGGTTGTGCGTGTATCTACTGACGACCGCGGTTCCAGTGGCGAACACCAGTCCGGACTTCGCTGATTTTAACGCTGGCCCGTCCGAATGTTGTTGGTGATGATGCTGGTTGTGGTTATGGAGATTTGGCAAGTATTCGGTCTTGCATGCGTAGTTATTGACCGGAGACACTGGTTGAAGTTCCGGTTTACCGCTGCTAATCCTGGCTGAGCACAGGACATTCTTCCGGTTGATGGCCTCTACACTTTCGGCTTTCAGAACTCGTTTTCCCGTCTCACATGCAGACGGGCCACCGTGGTTAGCAGCCGCGTTTACGTTCGGTGGCGGTGGTGACGACGATGGCAATGGCGGCGGTTGTTGCTGTGACTGAGGTGGCGGCGACGAAGTGGGTGAATACTGTTGGAGCGACGTGCTCGACCGACTGGAGCTGAGGGCCGAGTCTTCGTCGCTATCCGCTTTGAACGAGCTTTTATTGGATGATTTGACAGACGATAGAGGCCGTTCGTCGTGTATGTGTCTCAGTTCTTCTCGGCTCGAGTTCAACGACGATGATGTAGACGAAGAAGACGAAGACGACGAAGGCGAACTAGATGCAGATGACGGACGTCGCTGTTCCGGCGCTGGCGCGGGCTTGAGGAGTGGTACGACCACGAACGACTGTCGCAACACCGGGTTAGCACGTCTGGTCACCGTGCCCATCACCGGTTCGTTGACGTATGTCTTGGTAGGTGGACATAGTACCGCAGCATCGGTGTCGTCGTCGTTTTCTGAAAGCGGGATTTTGATTACCAGTGGCAAATCGGGAATCGCGGCTGGATGTAGATGCGGCTCGACGGAACCACTGTTATTCGTGCCGTCCTTTCCACTGCCGCTGAAACCGCATTCAAACCCTGGTACCACTTTTTCCGGTATCACTAGTCCCCTGAGCTTGGACATACTTCGCCGACGCTGTTCGATCAGAGCATTCAATGACGACCGTCCCATTTCTGCGTACGTGTTCATTGTATTGAAGTACTTGCTGTACGGCTGTTCGACGAGGCTTTGCGACCGCCGATGATCAGTAGCCTGCAGCACCGGTGTGCCCCATGACGGTCGTGCCGTGGCTGGATACTGTTGCTCTTGTTGCAGTAGTGGTTTACGTGGCAGAGTGCTGTACGCTACAGACTTTGGTGACGCTGCCGGCGACGAGTCTGTGGACGCTGTTGAGTAAGCTGACGATGACGACGACGAAGAATCTTTCTTCTCACCGCCTACCACAGCAGTCGTGGCCCGTGAGAACATCGCTATCTTATCACGCACACTCCGGTTGCACACCTCGTCCGTTCTGCCCGAAGTTGGTCTTCTCAGTGTCATCGTCGTAACAAAGTTTTTCGAACTGTCCGAATCTGTTTCCGAGTCCGTCCGGATGGACGGCTCTACAGCCACCGAATGTGATGACTTCATTGCCGTCAGTCTGTTTCCGCCGCTGTATGAACGGTCTGGTTCACAGCACGACGTCAGGTCCGGAGTCGCGTCACACTCTATAAACACAAAAAGAAAAATGTATTAATTCTGGGCCTGTCATTCTTATATTATGGTGGAAGTGGTTCAAAATAAGTGGAGGAATGCAAGCCCAGTTGGGTCGGTGAGCTACCGAAAGAATCTTGGTAGGCCGGTCATCAGTGATTGGCCATAATTTTATTTTTTTGTGATAATGAGAAATTAGTATAAACATATGTATAAAATATAATTGAATTAAATTATAAACCATACAGCATTCATGGCTTTAGTCACACCTTAAAAATCCTAAAACTCAGTGGACTGATACCTTGCTTATCCGAAGCCGGAGAGATGAAAATATAAATTATATAAAGTGGAGGGATGTTATCCCCCCACATAGACGACTGTTTTTATAACGATAAAGTATGGTACCTATATACATTTTAAAATATATCTTTTCTACTCTTATAATTTATACCATAATTTGAAACGAATGATGGATCAAAAATAAGATTTAATCTTTCTATCCTTAGATAGAACCTAACCTCTTTGACTTATGTGTGTATGATAATATAGTGCTTGACAAAGGTGAGAATAAGAGAACCGGGTTTAATGGCAGGGTGACGCAGAAGGATGCGCAGAATCGGCGTGTTCTTTCATTGAACAGAGTATAGTTAAAAAATCCGCATTGTAAAAACTTAGCTTTTTCCAGTTAATTTCAAAAACAATATGTTTTTTTAAAATCGTTTGTACATATAACTGCAAACTGCAGTAATTAAAATTAACTGATTTATTATTTGTTTTGTTTAATAACTCAGTATATATTATACAATACATTTAAATACAAACTAAAATCACTTATTGGTTTAATAATTTAGTTATATTTATATTATTATTTTGTATTATAATAACACAGACGTGTAATTACAGCCTAAACAATTACAGCTAGTATGTGTAATAAGAAAAAAGTGTAAAACGCATTTTACCAAAATATTAAGTTATTATGATAATATTATTTAATTAAGACAATTGAAAGCTGCAGTATAGTGATCACTAAATATGTATAATCTAGATGGTAATTAAAAAAAAAAAAACTTATTTTTAACTCAGGATAATATTCTTCTTCATCTTAACCTGAAAACCTGTAGAGTTGAAATATTATTTTTTAATTATTAACTTATGTCTTATTAGCTTAACATTCTTAATGTTGATTTTAATCTTATCTAACTCAAGTTAACTGTTATCATTTACTTATCCACATTTGTCATTATTTGAAATTAGATATTTGCATTAACAAATATAACTGGCTTACACACATCTAACATTTAATTCATTTAGATTTATTGGCTTATGTGTAAATAAATCAAGACCATATATATACATACTATAACATTATCTTTCCACATTCACGATAGTACCTACTGCCTAGTCTTAAATTGCCTTAAACTAAAAATACCTCAAACACCTATAGACGTTTACAATTTAAAAAAGTTTTAATATCGTTAATCCAATACAGAAAAGAGTTGTCCAAATTTTTTTTTATAAGAAAAATAAACGATTAACTAAATTCAAAACGGTTTATTTTGTTCGTATAAGTTTGTCGAGATGATTTGCCACTGCCCACGACACAAGACAATGACTCTTTCATTTATTATAATATAAAAATATGTTCAAATAATAATAAAATCTAATATTTTTACTCTTTACCTGTAGAGGCGCGTAACAAGTGTATATTATTATATGTATGTAAGTACTATGCACACAGGTACTATAAAAATCTCGCATACAAAATATGTTACAATATGTGATGGGCACTTCACTGGCAACCCCCCCCCCCCACGGGCCACCCACGCACGTATACTTGCACGCCCACATTCATTACAGCTATGTGTCTATGTGTAATAATGTAATATACCTATCTGTATAATAAAATTCTTGGAAAAAAGAGACCCAACACAAATGTCTTAAGTCATTTGTACGAATGTTCATTGTCAAAACGAAACAAAATAATATACCGACCGGATGTATTATGTAGTTATCTATACATATATAGGTAGTAAACGCGAACCGCGTGTCTTTTGTTAATTATCCCGACAGCTTCAACAGAACATTAATAAAATATCACTGCCGAATTGCAAGCGATAAGTGTTAGAATACTGTTTTAGTTTTTTTTCAACAATTGTGGACTAAAACAATTGTTTGTTCTGTACACTTTTCCTATGTACAGGCAATAGTATAATAGTTAAACTGTACCTTCTAGTATGTAAAGGGCCCAAAGTTATAAAAAAGTTATAAAAAAACAACTACCTTACCTATATATTTAATAATATTAGGTATAATGTGTTTTGGTCGTAACTCATATACAATTAAATTAAATATTAACTATCAATAGTATAAAATAGTATAATACCTAATACTAAATAAAGTAGAAGAATATTGTTTATTTTTTCATGTATCTCAGAATATAGCTAGTGACAAAATAATGAGACTAACCATCAGCACGTGAGCCGGAAATAATAAATTATTTGTTTACGTTATACTCGACAAATTTCAAAGCTGGAATATAACAGTAATATTTACAGCCATTAGAGTCGCATAGGACTATGGGTTAATTATTATTCAGCGTATACATGTAGTAGCCAGTAGGTACGAAAAACTACGATTATCAAACTACAAAATATGTATTTATTATATTAGACATTATAGATCATGTATCTACGGACTTTTAAACAAATCCTATATATGCATTTTATTTTATTCAATAATATATTTATTGAGAATAAGTAATATTCTGATAAAATTAATATACCTACACTGACATTGCTTGCTGCTTGGTGGTCTGCAGTTTTCATAAATCAAAAAATACCTACGGTCGTTATATTATAGCCAACCACCAGTCAGCTGTATACATATACGAATACTATTAAAATCTAAAAAATTATAATGAGCTACGTAAGCAAATTTTGTAAAACGGTCAATTCTTACATGATTTGTGATTTTTCTATAAAGACGTCCGTAAATGGTTATAATATATTTATTTGATTAGTTATCGAAGTCTAAATAAAGCACGTGTGTATAATAATAACAATATTTAAATGTTAAATTATGGGCGTGAATGAATTTAAATAACTAAAAATAATGGTTTGTGAAATTATTAGTGGTTATGTTTTATTATTTCAAAAACTATTGGATGCGATAATTTCAGTTTGGTGATATTATTTTTTATCAATAATATTATACTGGTATTAGGCAATAATCATTTAATAGTTTCAATTTGTTTACACATATTCTTTTTTATATTAATTTACTAACAAATACAGCAAATAATAAATAATTTCAAATCATCTATAGATATATGTTTATAAAAATGTATTGAATGTCGAATATATTTTATGGTTTGGCGCCAAAACGTTGTCGAATTTGCTATGTCTAATGTACATCATATAACATGACGTTATAGATTTTTATAAAATATCAGTGAAAAAATTAGCTATTAAACCAGCATATATTATAGAATTAATAATACTCATTAAAATTAAGCTGGTACCTATTCATTAAATCAGATACATATAATAAAAATAAAACGCCTGGAGTAGAGATTCTCCAACTCGGGTTTGTCGTATTCGGCGAGATCACCTTGTAGCTATTATTCCGCCCATGGTTAGGTATAAATAAATTATAAAATATTTTTCGTATTAATATACCCATCATCTGCATCGAGACTACCTTTATATGGTCACATAAATAGTTTTTTGTTTTCGAAAATTCGATTGTAATAATATCCAAACAATTTTATCATTATTCAATTATTATAATATAAAGTAAATTATTTTTGAAACGAATTATTGTCTTCAGATTTTTTTTTTTTGCCAGAAGTATAACGCATGCGGTACCCATATATTATTATTTTTCACGCAGTGCATCTTATATAAATATATTCATCGCGTTTGTTATGTATAGTATAAGGCGATTAGAATGGAAGAAGAGGACACGTCTCATTGTCACCACGGTGAATAATGGCCAACAATTACGCCCACGTCGAGATTTAAAGTCAAAAGAAAAAAAAACGATATTACCTATATATATTATATTATTATTCTCGAGTACCTAATAATAACATTGCACGGTAAGCGGCAATAGCGACCTTCACAATTATATTTATGTTTATACGTATAGATATAGTAATATATGTGTGGAGAGAAGAAAATAAACGTCATTTATCTATTGTGAAGATGTGTGCGGCAATTGTATGTGTAAATCGCAGCGGTACATCTCGTGGCGGTTTCCACCGATGGACCGAGGTATCCGTAATTATTTTCCGACTAAACGTGAACCAGATTCTTGCAAACCTGATTTATAACGTGTATTTTTTAATATAAAAACGTTAGCGGACAGGAGAGAGAAACAAGAAATGAGAAGAAAAAAATGATAAGGAATAAAAGTAGTACTCGTGTGTATAGTAAATCCAGTAGGTATAAAGCTAGTAGGTTGTTGTAGGTAGGTAGGTAGGTAGGTGTATATTATGTAGTATTATAGGTAGTAGCTAAACGAGAATAATATAGAGGTAGGTACCTATACATCGTGCAAAACCATTCCTCCGGGAAACGCGTTTCATATTATATACCCATTAAACATTTAAACCCATTATAATACGCACGCGTGTGTATGTGATCTAATTAATGATCGAATAATAAAAAAAAATATATTATGTGACCTGTGGAAATTGACTTGAATATTAAACTATTATTATTATGCACATTTTTTTTTGTTAATATATAATATTATTAGATTACCTGCACCATCTTCGCACAAGAGTAGTTGTTACTGTTTCTTAATTTAGAAAATACAAATTTTAGACATTTTTTAAGGTAATCCTGACAAAAATTAAACTCACGAGTTAAATCGTTAACCATCGAACTTCACCGTAATAAACACAACATAATCATCAGTTAACTATGCCTGCCCAGAGACCAACGCATAATTGCTAATATATTATTATTTAAAATATAACTCATATTTCCCACTCAAAATAAATATATATAATTTTTTTTCAAAAATGTTAATTTTCATTTTTTTCGTGAAGAGCGAAGTGTTTTTTACAATGTTAACAGAAAACCTGATGCACGTACGTCATTTTGGCTTTGATTCTCATATGTCAAATTGTTGATTTGAAATTTTGATTCATTAACATAACTGATAACAGCGCCAACACTATATTACAAAACATTCATAAATGATTGAAGTTTATAATTTATATTACATGTACTTAACAAAAATATACAAAACTAATTTTGCTCAGTGATACTTATTGAACATGTGGTTCTACTCTCTACCCTTTCTAATATCTTTAAAAACAATCTTTAAAATTTTCGTAAAAATCATTTGAGCAGTTTGTGAGTATATAAGCCACAACCATACACATACATTACCTTTTATCTTGATATAATATATACCTATTTATAGATAAATGATAAATATACTTCGTGGATAATTTGATAGAGAACACTTTCAATCAATTTTAGGATTATTTCAAAACAAAAAGTGATTTTCGGATAGTTTAGTAATCCTTTATTTATATTATAAAAAAAATTCAATTGTTTTTTTGCCATGTGAATAAGTATGTGGTATAGGTTTTTGCATAAATAAATAACTATTTTTCGATATATTCAACAGTTGTGTAAATATATTTTGCTTTAAAATATGAAATTAAAAATATTGATTATTATTAAAACAATTAAAGACCATTATGATAAAAAAAAATAGGTAAAAATTACATTCGTTTTTACAAAAAAAAAAAAAAAAAATAAACACCAACATTTACTGAGATGATGAAGGCTTTAAGTATTAAAATAATCGCAATGTCTACGTTAAAATACCTATCATTAGGCTACATAAAATCACTATATAATTCAAGTTTTGTAATTGTCACATCTAGTCGTCTTGGTTGTAATTTAGTCATACCTACCCACGTCCAACATGATGAATTGATGACATTTTAATATATAATGCCTATATTGTGTTGTTAGTTTTTTTACGCTGACTAGTGATTACACGCGTCGTTCGTTTTGCATTAGTCATTTTTATTATTTATTATTATTATGTACCAAGTGAACATCATCGCATAATAATATAAGAGTGCGGCTTTATCTAAAATCATAATTCATAGTACCTAATAATTAATAAACTATAAAAATACGATCAAAATTGCTGCTGCTGCAGTCTCCAGTAGGTCTTAAATACGATAAATGAACATTTTTTCCCCGGACATTTTCCCCCTTCCCGACTGTTTTCGGTGTAGTAGAGCATTTCTCCTCTGTATATTTTTGATGCGGACATTTTCTTTCATTTTTTTCTTAAAGTTTACTATTTAATCATATTATATTATTTATTATTTAATATGAAATTATTTTTTTTAAATAAAATATATAACTTTTTCTTTATTTTTGTAAATATAATAAATTATAGATGATTATATTTTTGATTAATTAAACTACTTGAAACAATAAAAATTACAATTAAAATAATTTTAAAAAATAAGATCATATATAAAAAATTGTCTAAATAAAATATAATTAATAATTAATATAAATGCCTAAAAATGTCGATATAAAAATGATACATTTTGTAAAGAATCTTTGATTTGTGATTCTTTTGTTATTTCTAAACATATATTTTTTAGTCTTTGTTCATATTTTATTTTTTTTGTTAAAACTGTTAAAATTATTCTATTGTTTCAAGTAGTTTAGTTGATCAAAAATATACATCTATAATTTATTATATTTATTAAAATACTTGAAAATAATAGACAATAGGAAAAAAAATAATTTCATATAAAATAATAACATACGTAATATTATTAAATATTAAACTTTAAAAAGATGGAGGGGGGAAATGTCCGCATCAAAAATTTATGGGAGGGAAAATGTCTTACTACATCGAAAACAGTTGAGGGGAAATTGTCTGGGGAGAAAATGTCCGCGATTCCTTAATTATTTGTATATTATTTATTATAAGCCAGTAAACTTATATTTATGAATGCGTTTTGAAAATTATTCTAAAAATGGTCATGCTATGTTATTAAAGAAAACTTTATCCACTGTCATAATGATAAAAATGTACATTATTGCATAATACAATAAGAAAAAAAATCTTAATGATACGATTACTGTATGAAGGTATCAGACCTCCCGACCAGAAATAACTAAAAATAATCAAATATTGAATATGTGTACGTTGTGATTGAAAATAATTTAAGACGCTTGAGTAGTTATTTTTTTGTTTAGGTATGCATAAATAAACAGGTTTCAATGAGAGCAAAATATCTAAATAAAACCATTTAAAATTAAATTAAATTAAAACTTAGTATACATATAATACTCAATAATACTTTTTGCAACAAATGTAAGTATATCTAAAACAAATTTATCAGAACGATTATTATTCTAAACATATAAAGTGTGTACACATCAGTTATCTTATATGTTTCAAGGTATTTAAAATTGTTTTTTTTTTTTGAATATAAAAAAATTGGAATAAAAATCATTGTTTCCAAAGATGGCTCCCGCCCTTTATATAAATGTTTACTTGACTGCTCAAACGCTATAAAACAGTAATAAAATGCCACAACACCCACCAGACAGGTTGTCCGAATAAACACAATATAGTTGGTGCATTGCACTTGCGTTTATAACGGTAATAACTTTAAAGTACCTAATGAATAATGATGTTTTTCGGACAGAATATTAAATATTTCGTGAACGCGTCTCGCACATGATATAAATCAAATGAAAATAATTGTAAACGTTTTAGTAAGAGACGGAGGGAGAGAGATTCTCAACGAAAAGTCATAATATACGTTTCAATATAATATAATAATGGCGTACCTATATTGCCACGACGGAGACTCGTGCAAAACGATTACTCACTATATTATATTATAGCAATATAGCATAATAGGTATATAATATTATTATTATAATATGTAGGTAGGTCGTAGATACCAGTGTACTATTATACGCTAAATTTCTTAAAACTTAATACTACAATTTCGATGCCATATTACATTATTAATGATAATAGAATTACTGTACATACAAGAGAACGATAATCATGACAAAATAGAATAATATATATTAAATATTATAGATACTTCGCCGATCTTCGGGTACCGCGAAAGTAGAAGAGAATTTAGAATTATATAGCTTAGGTAATATTTTGCACAATACCGACGCATTTTTCAACTATATACCTAGCTAGATACGAAAACATAATACATAATATTATTATGTTCGTTCACAAGTATATCGTTATTCGTTTGGAAAGGTGTCGGGCACGAGTGCAGTGCTCATATATTTTGTACTATATATAAACTGTATTGCAGTACACCAAATATGGTTACAGTTTGCTGATTGTAAATATTGTTATTACTATTATTACTGCCGCCGACATTTGAATTTATCGTTGGCCCATTACAGACAGTGACTAGTCCACAGAGTTTTTCAATGTTGCCAACCCCGGGTATCATATAATAGGTATATTTATTAAAACAAATTTTAAAAAAAAAAACGGGAACTCTCTATTATGTACACCTAATAGGTTTCAAATGAACCTCGTCAGTCGTCATTAAATAGGCGACTCAGAAATATTTTGAATTAAATACGATACATAGGTATTTAATTCAAAATTATATATGAAAAACGTATGACAGAGATGGGTAAATCAGCATATTAAATTTCCATGGATATTTTATGTTGCATTATTATTAGTATATTCCATAGAGTAATATTACTCTATGGTATATTCTTAATTCAGTACCTAGGTTGAATTAATTTTTATCCAAAAACAACACATAGGTACAACTATTTTAGATCAATACCAAACTACCGCAGAATGATATGTATATAGATTCCAAGGTATTTAAATAGCTTAAAATTGGTCTAAATATTTTTTACGTAATGGTAATTAAAGGTCATAAAGATTAATATTTTTCGAATTAAAATAAAACAACTAAAACTATTAGAGAAAAACCGTTATATTTCTCACTTAAATATCCGATTTTTCGACATTTTAACTTAAATCGTTTAAAAAAAAAAAATTGTGGCTATATTTTTGAAAATTTTAAATCGTAGTAAGAGAGATTTTAATGCACATTTGATGAGGAACCTCGTATTAAATTTTCAAGCTTTTTGATTATACACAATATATTTACACCACAATAATGTATAGAACAAATAAGAACATTTCTCGCTCTGCTCATAAAATAAAATAGAACGCGTTAGGTTTTTATATTTAAATTCATATTATATCGACTAAGTATAATAAACAGTAGATCTGGAAAAAAATTAACAAATTTTGCATAATATACCTTTCTGAATTCCAGATTACCGATTTCTATATAAAAGCCTGAATTATTTTTCATTTTAATATATTACATATAGCTTCTTTAATTACAGAAACGAACTACAAACATAACGCTCATATAGGTGCTTAAATTAATTATATATATATTAGTGTACTTTATATAAATTCTATAATCATTATCGTTGTATAATGTGTTGACTCAGAAAATGAAAATACACGATTTATATTATGTGTGTACCTATTTGGAAAACAATAATACGTGACAGACTGAACATTAATCACTATGAAACAATATATTATATTGATACAATGGGTACTAATAGGGTACCATCACAATTTATAAAATATGAAAATTGAAAACAACATAAATCGTCGTCAGGGACGGTCCAGCCCTTAAAATAGAGGTAAGGTGGTGAACATATATATATTAGTGTATGACATTTTTACACTTGGAAATATTGTTGTAACTAGGTATACGATGTTATACTTGTAACTTGTAGAAAAATCCACAGTAATGATTAAAATTGAACGATAGAACAGAAGCTATACACTTATATACTACATTAGTATTAAGTGACAAGTGTAGGTAAATTTACCTATAAAATATGTCTATATTCACTGCAGGCTACACTCTGCAGGATATAATACACAGAATTCGATTTGATATTAAAACTTGAGAAAATACATTGGAAGTTTCCCGGTCATCTTGTACGCTCAATACTTTATACCTGCCTCCGCCCAAAAAACTAATATTATCAGCACTCAGTTTTTTTTAAAATTTTATTCTGTAATCTATTGTAGGTTATTAAAAAAAAAATCTTGTTTTAAAATGTTTTCAAACTTTTTAAAGGCAGCGGATATACCTACTTATAATATTTTTTTATCGAAACAGTTTCATAATTGTTTTATGCATATATTTGCATTACTTAAATCTAGAAGATAAATTTTTTCAGGAGTTACATCATTTCATGTCCCCTTCACCGTCGTCCAGGTAGGCGCCCACGCTCAAAAATCGTTCGTGTCAGCTATGCACGTAAATATACTAAATTTGAATAAAATAACAATAATATAGAATATAAGAAAACGTTAAGGAAAAATCAATTTATGAGGGCGTTACTTATTTAAACTAAAATAACTACAAAAATGATAACAATATGAAGATCTTAATTGCAATATCATTTGCTTTCCTGGTTCGGTTTTACCGGCAGAACTACACATCGTCTCGGTTTTTTCTGGGTAACGTGTCACGTGAATTTATAATAATATCATATTATATTTTTTTTTCTCGACTATACGGTCGGGCGCGTCCGTTCCGCCGATCCGCCGTGGAGTTTGTCGCGCTCTGCCGACGACGCACCGTGGCCGGTAATCTGAACCGCCGTGATGCATCTGTAGCAAGTCCGGTACACGATAATAACATTGCTATTTGTGCGTCCGTAGAGTGAAACCGATTTTGCAGTTGGTCAAATCTCTTCAGATATATAGACATATAGTACTACACAAACAGACAATATAATTATACCTATAACAGATATTATCAGATATATAGGTACACTATACCGTGCTCGTATATTTTTGTACTAAAATACTATGAAATATGATTTTGGATAATAATATTTACTACCTATGTATTAAGATTTATTATAACTAACATTATTCATTAGCAATTACTTTCTCTTATTATTTACAAAAATATAAAACAGAAGTAATATTATTTATAAGAAGAAAAGGTGATACTCATTTGAAAAAAACAAAATTGAATATCACCACCAGGCACTCTTTAAATAGCACAACAAAATCTAGATATTCTCAAATTAATTTGAAAATATGACTCTTATAACAGTAAGTATGTTGAAAAGTTCCAACAATTAGAATTTGAATTATTTCATTATTAGTGGAAAAAATGGGTTTCCGTGGTAATCATGCTTGGTGAATCACTCTGTAAGTATATTATAATTTATAGCATAGATATTAAAGTGTATTTAATATTATGCATAGATATTTCTATGGATACGTGTAAGTAGTACCGTAGTAGGTACTGTTTGAAAATTTGAAAAACGCATAGTAAGTCTGCAATTGTTTTTCCCGTGTTGTCCAGTCACTGTATAGCACGATTTGTGATAGTACGGTTGCCTAATAATCTATTATAAAAATGTTATCACACAGCAGATAATATGAATATAATAAAATGTCACGTGACCTTTTTGACTTGCAGCTCTAACAGTGGTAAAGTATAATTTGTTAAAATGTTAGTTTATTAAATATTAATTAATAAATAACTATTGTTTATTTTATTATTTGATGATAAGTATTCGGAATTTTGTGAGATGAATTTATTGCACGTAAAACAAAATAGTCCACTGTTTAAGAGTACCAATAGTAATATCTGGATTCATTTCCTATGCCATCTTATCAAAACTCATTGGGCAACCATGCTATCTTAAATCATTGTGGTGCATATAGATACCATGAACTAAGATAATAATATATTCTCTAATAATATTATCTTAGTTTATGCTAGGTACGTACGTGCAGTCCATTCAAATATATTCAAAATATATAATGTACGAGTAAATTGTATGTATATATATATGTGTGTGTATACACTATACATAATAGGTAGGTCACCAGAAACTCACGAATTTTCGAGCTCTCTGGCGTGTAATATCGTATAATATTATACACGCGTATTTATATGCCGACCCGACAACGCATCAATTATATAATTACGTTCCCAGCGCGATAATAACAAGTTGGAAAATCGTATTTTACAGAATATTGTTGTTAACGGTTTAGATATTAGGTATACCTAACAAACATATATATATACGCATATTAAATAGGCACGGCGGGTCCCCCGTGTGCATTATTAGGACACGTTGAATGTTATTATAATTAACTACACGTATGTATGTGTGTATTCCAATTATAAAAGCGCAAATACATAATATATTATATTAGGTTCTTCGTATCTACACATACAATGAAGAAATATGCTCGCGTCGTTTGCAAAATGCAATTTTGTTTTTGCAACAAACAAAGCGATGTAGTCGGTGTTGTAATTCGTTAAAAAAATTCGTCGTGACAAATAGAAAATTTCAGCTCATCGTATAAAATATACCTTTGATTATAAATACCTACAATATAGGACATAGATATACAAATAATAGCAATTATAAACGAATGCAGACATTCCGGGATTAGGTTAGTCTTAGTAGCTTTTTATGTTATTCTACAGCCATTTTAATATAATATAATATTATAGCTTACACTTCGCGTTATTTACGCTAATATTATACGAACACGTTCGCCCTATGTTTCCCAATACGCACATATTACATTTTATTCTACAGTATATATTCCGGTATTCGTGTACTGCAGTGGACATCTATATTATATTATAATAGTATAGGCATATAATATAATGTGTAATATGTATTTAGGTGTAAGTCGAGTGTAGTCTGTTTGCGGTAGACAGGTAACAATAATGATATGACTAATGATTAAACACTCTATATCGTTTTGTGTACGAATTATATAGTATTCTTATAATATTATAAAAATGTAGGGTACCTTCTACATGTTTTATAGATGTACTTATTATATACGCACTGCCTCGACAACGAACGAAATATAATATTATTATGCTGTTGACAAATAAAAAAAAATTACCCGATGAAATAAAAACTACTGCAAAACGCTTATTTTTTTTTTTTACCTAGTAATAATTGTTGCCATTTACTATTTTTACCAACTCTACATTTTTTTAATGTGTTATTACATGAAATGAACATAGAATTTGAAACATATTTCGTGTTTAAACCAATATACACAACATACATAAATATAATTATTGAATATTTTGTAATCAGCAATATACTCATATAACTATATGAGTATATATTATTGTATAGTATTTTACATACATTTACGTATTATTATAGATTATAATCATCAACCATCGTATACGGTAAGACCAGAGATATCCAACTTTTTGGGAAGTCTGGGCCACAATAAGTGAGTAGAAGTTGTCATTGCAATTTCTTTTATAATAAATTGTATTTATAATTACATTAGCAAACATATATTATGAATTACTGATTATTATATACAATAGTAAGTATATGATCTAAGATAAAAAAAAATGTAAATCGTGAATAGACTTTTATAAAATATTTCAAATATGAATTAAAAATAAAAAAATAAAATAATTTGTTGGTATTGTACAACATTAGCACCTATATACATAACACTATTGTAAATAAAAACCTACACAATTTATTATATTATATAGGTGGTCATGTTCTATTGTCACAATAATAACAGACTTTCGCTTATTTCATACGTGCTGTAATCAAACAATTTGACATATTTGCGTCATTATTAATGAATATTTATGAACCGTAATATATAGAGGTATAGACGTCACGTTGAAATCTGTTCGTTATCCCCAAAGCAATCATATTATATTGTTGTTTTTATTATTAATTATTATTAAAATTTCGTTCATCTGACGACGATTGAACGCAAAAAGTTTTAACCCATGGCTCGCATATTATACAGACACATACGTACCTACTTCAGAGTGATGACACGTAATATAATGTATTTTAATGGCAAAAACCTGCTTTGATGTTATTATTTTTAATTTTTCATTATTTACCCTCACTTTAATATATACATTTTATTATACATAGAATGCATGTCGCGTGTGTTAGAAGCTTATAATATTTACTAATATAGGGTAAACTAGTAAACGATTTAAAAACAAAAAAGTTTCCAACTCAAGATATAGTTTATATAATATTTGGTCAACCTTTTACTAGTCACTCTGTACAACTTTATTATGTGTATATAATATATTCCAGACTTCAGACCTGTACTCATTTCAATTATACAATAATAATATGAACTTCAAACCTTGCACTGCATTATAGTAATTAGTTAAATATTACATTCTTATACATTATGATAAATTGGTGTATAATATACCATATAAAACATAAGATATAATTTCCTACAATGATCGTTTTTATAAATAGCTGCAGTAATATTTTGAACGCTTTGGTGGCTGTTATAGAGGTTTCATGGGGCATACCTATTATAGCTATAATATTTTACATACTACATAGTACATACATACATACATATAAGAATCTGACAATACATGAACATCACTTCACTGGATGCAGCAAAAATAAAATCAGCACTTGAATCGAATATAAAACCAAACGATTACTCAGATACTACATTAGATAATAAATTTGGAGGGGGAGAGCCTCCTCAATAATCGAATATCCCCCCTCCCCCCCACAAAGCAACGATAACTGCAACACGCATATATAACCAATATACCAGCACGTGCTGTAAACTTATATTTATTGACTTTACCAGAGGATTATTTTATCCAAGAACACTCATTATTTCAAAAACTGTTAAACGTTTTTGAAAATATTTTTTACATAATTTCACGTTTTGTTAACCATTTTTACAATGTTTTCTTTTGTTAATATCAACATACGTTTTAAATTCCTTATTCCAAAACAAAATATTTTTTGAAGTACCTGGTAACATAAAAATTGAATTTTGGACGAGTAGTTTATAAGCTATAATTTATAGGTATAAGTTTATATATGAGCTGAGCAATGGACTAACATTTTGCGGTGTATCCCTTGCCACCCCAGTCCACTTAATTTAAAAATTTATAAGTTATAAATTTATAAGTTTATAACTCATAAAACACTCCCCCAAAATGCAATTTTATATCTAATAATACTCCAAAAAATAATTTACTTTAGAATAAGGAATTAAAAATGTATTTGTTTGTCATTAAAAAAAAAAAATAAATAGTTTTTGTAATGACCTAAAAGCATGTAAACATTTTTTTTTCCAAAAACGTTGAATAGTATTTGAAATGATGAGTATTCTTTGATAAAAAAATCATCTGGTATTTATAAATTATACCTATACCAACTACAGTAGATCTATAACTCGTCAGCATAGGCATATCCATGATGGTATTTATACGATTATATAGACGATATTAACACATAACATAGGTAGGTATATACAAACGCGTTTACTCGGAAAAAGATAAAAAAAAAAATGTGGAAAAATAAAAACGTATGATATTATTATTATGATATAATATAATAATACTCCGATTGCTGTTGCTGCAACCGTTGCTTATTGGATATGGAGAAAAAAAATCAACAAAGTTCTTTTCCCGTGACCGGATACCGCATACCTTTCCGGACCACGAATTCCAATCGCCGTCGTATACTTATCGCACGCGGCGGGGGGAGACGCACGCGCACTTGCGCGTTCTTGTATCGGTACGGGGCCCCCCCAGTTCCGACCATCTGAATATATATATATGCGCCGTCGCCGCCAACGGTGCAGATCGCCCGAAGGTCACTTGCCTCGAGGAAAAAATGCGTTTTCATCTCGACCGTGACTATCTTTGTCTCTCACCCTCCTTCTCTCTCAAACTCTCAGCACATGATATATAATACAATAGTATATAGGTATAGAGACGTAGAAAACGAAAGACTGAGAAAGAAATAGCGATTTATTTATTTTTTATGCGATATCGTTTATTAGATCGTATTATAATATAATATATAATAATAATCCTATAATAATATCCACGCGGTATCGTTGTTATATGAAAAAATCGATAATGTTCGCGAAACGCACATTTGGCATTAGTTATAGGATATGTGTACATAAAATTGAAAATTTCACCTTACGTTCGTACTGAACCAAAATATTTTGATAATATATATATATATATATATATATATATATATATATAGATTATAGATATTATGTGCAGCTGCAGGCTGCATCTAATCACTAATCATTCATCACAGACCGAGATGGATACACATTATGCACACACGCATGAACACTGATTCACTGCATTTATTTATATACTCCACGTTAGTATACGCAAATTGGACAACTGTAAATTGCGACCACGGATATGGTCTAACCAAAAATGGGTCGAAACTGCATCAGGCATATTTTTCTAGGATAGGATTTTTTTTCATAGTATTTTTGCTATAGTAATTATATACCTATAACTTACTACATATTAAAAGGTTTCAAGTGAAAAGAAAAACATTACGATGAGAAATTAGCTATCACTATGAAATTTAGAAAGGTTTATTTAAAATATTTTTTTTTAATTTTATTTACAACCGTCTAATTGCGTATTATTCAAACTATACACGCGAATCGCTGATGTGGTTTCATTAAAATTTGTATTACAGTATGTAATGTCGTAATTTAAGATATTGACCATTGATCTTATACGCGTTGCGTTATGTAATAAACTAATAAATATTTTTCTATTTTTTTTATTTACAAAAATTAGTTTTTACTAATTATCCCGGCTCCTCCTCCAGCAGATGTATACCAGTTATATCTGCAATATACAATATGCAATATCTGTATTATAATATGTTCCTAGTGTTCTGTATATATTTACACTTTACAGTAAAAGCAGTCGGCGGTCGTGATGCCACAGTTTTATTACAACGTTGTACATCGGTGCCTAAAAATACGCATGACAATGGTTATACTATAAGCCTGCAGAAGCACATAATAATATTATTATATTATTTTATTTAAGGTTTGTATATATAGACAATAGGTGGGGTAGTGCGTAGTACGCTTAGTCGACTTTATATATACATATATGTATTTAGATAATATTATGGTACCGACTTGGCCGGACCTGCAGTTACTGCGATGACAAAGAATTGCATTGCACAGCTGCTATGAACAGACGTCGGTAAACGACTTAGACGCGCTCACCGCTCACGTATAATACTATACATATAATACTATTATATACGTAGCCGCGGCTGCCCGATCGCGGAATGTGGCTCTGGTCTAGCCTCGCGGATGGCGACTGCAGCACCAGTGTCGCGCCGTTGCACGCCTTTCTTAGTGCACCGTCGGCAAATTAAAATTAGAAAAAACGATATAAGTAAATAAACATTTAAAAAATGCAATCACTTATTGTTCTTGTTCAGCTTCTTGGTGAGTAGGTGTATAACTTGGTTAATTTGTTGGTAACATTATGACGTATTTAAGAATAACAATTTATTGATAATAATAATAAGTGATTACTGATGCAACTTTTACTAGAGGTAGCTGATGAATTAAATTGGTATGTTAACAGATATTATATAGTAGTAATTTAATCATCGTTATCGCTGTACATAATAATATTATAGTCTCGATAAATATTATATAACGTACAATATGGTACTTCTGCCCCTTCCTCTTAATCCTGGCCTGAGTATGTATATTACGCATACTGCAAGTCTTCAACACACCCTAAAATATATCAATATGTACCTATAATTAACACCTATGTTATTATACCTAAGTATACAATAAATTATTTTTAAATACGTAAAACTGTTAAAAAAATCCCGATGTGTTAATAGATTTTAGATTTGAAACATGTTTTGATGTTTTGGGTATTTGGGTGATGTTAATGGTGGCACCCCAAGATCAAAATTTCAATTTGAAAATTATTTGGTATTATAATATTTATTAGGTAACAATTTTTAAGCAAAAATCACGCGTCGGCCTTTAGAGAGAATATTATTTACCTATATTATATTGAGCTTGTAGGTAATTATTATTTGACTAAAGGTATTCAAGGGAAAATGGTATGCATGATGCTCTGCACTCGCACTATTCCTTCAACAAGTTCAGCGATTCGGGGTAGTATATAATATATTAATATGTATATTTTATCATATATTTAAATATTTGAAAGTATAGAAAAGTTGTTCACTTTCGAAACATGATCACATTTAGTGCGAAAGAATTTCGTCTGATCACTTAAGAAAATAAATCTATTAGCAGTGCAGATAGCGCGGCGGCAGTAAGATCTCCAATACGGTAAATTTTAACATAATGCATAATAGTATAAAAAGCTTTTTAGATATTTATATATAGGTACATAACGATAACCTATCTACATAATGTATAGGTAAGTATTAGTGTAATACATATTAATAATAAAAATATGAAAAACGAATGGCCTCAGCTGCTGACGTTTAATATAAATCAATAAAAAAAAATAATAACAATATTATAGTCTATAGCAGGGGTCTCCAAACATTTTTATTTAAGGGCCACATAAAATAAAAAAAGCTCTTAACGGGCTAAAATGTATGAACACATATAATTTTTAATTTTGTAGAAATATATATAATTTTAAATATTTAAAAAATAATTCTTACAATATGCCTACTTAATTTTAATAATATATTTTTATTAATGAAAAGCATGAAATTGATGTTTTTTTGCCAATATTTTATCAAATTCAGGTTCTGGGTTACTTGTTCCAATTTTTATAATTGATTCCAAATGTTTGTCAGACATGGCTGATCTATATTTCGATTTAAAAAAGGTTTGTTCGCACAAATAAGTAGTAGCAAATATAGATATTATATATATATATATATATATTTAATTGTAAATTATTTTAAATTTGGATATTGAGTATCTGGGAGAAATTTATAAAAATCAACTAAAGTCTCTTCGCTATATTTGATTCTTAATGCATCGTTACATTGCAAATCCATCGTTTCCATTTGTAGAGGGTGCTAGGCAACTTTTCACAACTAAACGGATTCTAAAAAATACTGATTTCTTCAGATTTGACGTTCAGAAAATTTTAAGATCAGAAATTATTTTTTGAGCAAAGTTACATACATATTTTTAGATTATTTACCGTCATTTGACGAGCCGGTGAAAATTTGTTCACGGGCCGGATGCGGCCTGCGGGTCGTAGTTTGGAGACCCCTGGCCTATAGAATGAATACAAAGTGTTAAACTATATTCACCCTGTTACTATCTATAATTTACTTTGTTGGTGATTAAGAAATGTGTTTTAAAAGTTTGGAAATCACTAAAAGTATAAAATATATCCGAAAGCTGTAGATGTACATGCTATTTCATATGATGCATTATATATAATTTTAGCGTATACTATAATGACAACTGCAGTCAACCCTATACACAATATTATAATATACCTAATATAGTAATATATATATATATAATATACCCGTTGATGAGTTTAAATTTTCAGGTTTCAATTATTTATGATACTTTGACGTACTAAACCAAATAAAAAAGTTCATACATTTTATAACTTATATAATAA
Organism: Pentalonia nigronervosa; assembly: GCA_014851325.1. Lineage (NCBI taxonomy): Eukaryota > Metazoa > Arthropoda > Insecta > Hemiptera > Aphididae > Pentalonia > Pentalonia nigronervosa. The sequence goes on along the minus strand of JACXSJ010000440.1, from coordinate 235,890 downwards.
AAAGAACGTTATGATTTATAATATAGAAACTATATAATATTATTATTATTATAGACATGGCAAACAAATATAGTTTATAATAATATATATGTCGGTTTCCCACGAAATAACGTTTAATCATCGGTTTTTTACCTTTCACAGTTTCTGCGGTTTATATTTACTGATATTTACATATATACAATGCATTTCAGTAAAATACTGCAGCGATACAGATTATACACTTGTAAACAACCCTAGAAGGCTAGAAAGATAGTACCTAATATGCGAATAATAAACTTTGTTGGACTACCTATATATAAAGTATATATTGTTTTCTAAGTATTTATTATTAAATTTAATGTTATTTAGTTACAGGAGAAAAAAAAAGACTTATTTTTCACCTCGAAGTATGAGAATTATTAGGTTCTATTGTCTATGGGTATAGACTATGTATACTAGGTATTACCTATGCGCGTAGGCTTGTATAGCGATAAAAAAAAAAAAAAAATAAAACCATAACATCATCATAAAACGAAAAACTTCTATATTGTAGTGGAGAATAGGTATGCAAATAATAAATAAAATATATTAATATTTTTTTGAAAAAAAAAAATGACATTGCTGCAACAAACAAAATATAATATAAAAACCAGTTTTCCGCAAAATCGCTTATTCCGGACGCGCGAATATATATTAGTATAATAATATATGTAGGTACAGTTGTTTTTCCTTTGAATCTGTACGTACACATTGTGTTAACGAACATTTTGTATATGGACTCGTATTTATTATAATAATGTGTACATACGTCATTGAACGGTCTACAGATCTGTCGGGATGACGATTGGCGACTCCTATAATACGCGTAATTGCCGCTGTATAATAAATAATCATATAGTTGCCATAAAATGTTTTTGTTTCCATACATAATATTTATATATTATTATAATAACGCCAAAATAAATGTATATACTATTATAATATCAATATACGTATAATATATATATATATATATGGGTGGCAAAAGTGTACTTCAGCCGGCGCGCATACCATCATCATCACTTCATCAGTATATTATAATGCACACACTTTAATATAGTTGCATATATATCTATAACCAATACAACACTGTACGACCACATGACGAAAATACCTACTGATGTATAGTTAATTAAATATACTATTTTATTATTATATTATATAAATGTATATTTTGTAGATACACACTTAATTATATTATCTGCTAACCTATTAATATTATCTCAAATAATGTTCTGCAATAATCTTTGAATGAATAGTGAAATGAATACATATATAATAGCGTACGTCTGTATAATAATATGCTCGATTATAATTTACGCATAGTACTATCCACCCGGAGTACTTATACATGGACGGCCAACAGGCAGAGCTTCGACAAGCCATCGATAAATGATAATTTATGCGTTTATATGCACTGAATAAGTAATTAATGACCCAATACAAAAAAGATTTTTTTTTTTAATATAACCCACGGCAGCAAAGGCTATTGGTATTTACAATATATCATACAATAAATGGTTATGAAACCGGTACAATATTAATATTACAACTTTTTATTAGTTTTAAAGTGATGATGAATTCTACTATTGATTTAGTTAAATCCAGGGAAATTAAAGATTTACTAATTTATAATAGTATAGTATAGAGTGAGATGTGATTTGAAAGAGTAAGTCAATTGTAGCCGGCTATATTTTCCACCAAAAACGAGATACCGTCCAAAATCTTTTAATACTAGTTGTTTGTTTTTAAGTATAACCTATTCCTCCCAAAGTCATCTATCCAATAACATTTTTAAATCAGTAGGTAAAAACTATATATTATACAATGTTTCGATATGTGTCCACTATTTTTCTAGTAATATTATGTTATTATTTATAAAATGATCTTTGAAAAAAGCTACACCGGTTATAATATAACATTTAAGATTATGACTTATGATTTATAAGTTTTATGAACACTACTTTTGTTAATAATTATTTACATTAGATAAGTTCTTATAAAAAAATGCATATACTTAAAAATATCTATCTATCTATCTATCTATCTATCTATCTATATATATATATATATATATATATATATATAGCAATAAAAATAAAATATAAATTAATAGTTTATAGTATTAGTATTACTGTATTAGGTTGGTTATCTACGCACATTTAATATAAGTATGTCACTTTAATATTTGTATGCGATAGAGAGTGTATACTGTATACGTACACACTCATAAATAACACCAATAAACCTGTTAATTATACAATTTTTTATCTATACAAGTACTGAAGTACTTTACTACGGTAGTGGCTTATTATAATTTTCAAAACAAAAACTACAAATATTAGAACACTATAGTATTGTTTAATTGTTACGAGTTACGACTATTGTAAAGATATTTTACGTATAGTACATTTTGGACATGAGAACTTTGTTCCATTAGTTCACTGATCAGGAGGTTAGGTGTATAATTACCAATTACCCGTTAGAATAATATTGATGCAATCGTGCAGTCGTTCACAAACGAACATGTTCTCGTGTATTGAAAGTAAAGATGTATTAAATAACAATTTAACTGTAACAATATATTATAAACATTCCTAGTATACGTTTAATTATTAATAAAATATTCAATTTTCGGAACTCTGAGGATAGCAAAATAGATTTGCAAGATTATTCATAATTTGTATATTATTATGATTGACGTTTTTCGTTAGTATACCATGGACCACATTGAACTACGTAGGTATATAATATAATGACGGAAGACGAGAGTTAAGAGCACCCCTATTCCCAGATACACAGGAATACTGTAAGTACACATATATTATTAGGTACTTATATCATTCAACCGTATGACGTATATTCTAATATATTATGCAGAAGTTTTTGCGTACAATAATATTATGTGTACTATGCACTAAATGCTGCATTATACCTACGCCGGAGTATGCGATGACCTCATATCGGCGGCGTCGATTTTGTTTTTCGACCGATGAATGAACGCCCGTTTTATTACAGAGTCGTTATAACCATTTAATATATTTTTTAATTTCGAGGCACGATCGCCGGGCAACCGTCTCGTCTAAACACAAGGAATACATATTTTATGACTATTATATATAGGTAGCGCAATTTTTGACACGCGCTCGACGAAGGTACAAAAAAAAATTGTTTAAATTAATGCTAATGAGAAATAAGTTCATGATTATTTTTCCCAATACATTGTATAATAATAATAATATATTAAATATAATATTAATATATATTTTATTAATCGGGCACAGTGCACCGATAAATCAAATCCGCGGGACGTTGCAGACGCAGTAGCGTGTTTACCAATAATAAGTGATTGAAAGGGAGGGGTTTAAGGTAAGTGGACGGTTCCGCAGCCGACCTGCACGCGAAAAGCAGTTTTACATAACTGTTTCGTCGGGAGATTAAGAGCACACTACGATTAATAATACGATTCGCGTCTACCTATAATGCGTAATATATATATCATAATAATATATGAGTATAACAAACAAAAACAAACAGCTGACTGGGGTTTGGAGAGCAGGAGAAATGTCGGAAATTCAAAGAACATGCACCAGTAATTATTAATTATTATTACAGTTGGCGATTTTTATTCACAGCGGTTAACTAACTGGTTGTTAATAATAATAATAATAATAATAATATTATTATTATTATTATTATACTTAAGTAAATATCTTAAACTCAGAACACTTGCGTCTCATACACGCGCGCAATAATAATAATATGCAAATATGTAAGTCGATAAACTTAAAGTATTTGAATATTATACATTTCAATATATAGTATGTAAAAATCATAAATTATATAATAACTAATAACAATGATTGGCATTATTCTCGTACAGTATAATTTAAAAATAATATAATGATATAATATGAATACCTATTACATATATATATAATTTTTTTTTTATATAATATCGTATTATTGCGACAGTTAGATTTTACAAATCCAATCACAACATCGAATCGAATTCCATTGAAACCGTTTGCATGAATATTTTTAGAACTATATACTAACACAGGTGGTACTATATTTACGCTAATAAATAACATAGTTGAAAATAAAATAGATACTATTTCAATTACAAAATGTATTTTGTCAATAGTTAGGTATGAAATTAATATTGCATTGACCAAAAGTAGGTATGAGGTTAGTGTTTATGATTCATTGTTAAGACCACAAAATACATTTTTGTCGTATACAAGAATTGTTCGAAAAGATTATTCGATTATACGAAAACAAAATTCAATTACGATAAAATCATATTTTCCAATTTGATTCACGTTTTTTTACAACATAATAAGGGCTACGTTTTTATTATTATTTGGTAATGATGTTTTTTTTTTTTTTGTGGAAATATATTTGGTTTTGTGTAATATTACAGATACAACATTAATTAATAATTAAATATGTATAAATAGTTCTAAGGAATATATAATAAATATCAATGCAAACGCACATTTAAATGTATAATGCCACACAACTTAGTTCTTACGTACCGGTAAAAATTACAATATTCTAAATAAATATTGCGCATGTGCAGCTTGTGTATCCGCAGCGTTTTAATACATTACGAGTACAATATCGTATAGGTATGTCTTTGACAACGTTTTGTTCACATGACTGCCCACTGCGAAAGGAAAACGTTTGGAAATTGTGACTAATATGCCCATGTGCAAATATGTCCGATTTAATACGTATCTCAAAACCGAATGGTTAAAACGATACACTGCACATGTATCATATATTATAGGTATTAGGTACTGTATAAATGTATAATAATACGCAAACTCGATGAAGTGGGTGCTGCAAGTGCGACAATCGAGTAAATAAAAAAAATCGTATTACCTATGTACATTGCAGGTACCTAAGGCATAAATATATATTTTTAAATCATGATGTTTTAACAGAAGATATTGCAATTATTGCACACAAGTAAACGAATCGCATTAATAAGATTCGTCACTTGGTAGGAATGCAGATCTATATAATATACGATAATATAATACCTACGACAGGCAAGCATTGTAGTCAAAATGCAATATGGATATATTGCGAACATGAGATAACTAGCTATAGTGTATTATACTCGTATACCATATATCAAATACTTCGATAAGTAAATTAATAATATAATATAACGTCGTGATTTGTTCTCTTTTTATAAAATATACATCCACCGAGTTTACCATATTATAAATGTAAGTATGTGCCAATATGTATAGGTATATAGTAGCATGTATAGAAAAATTCCACATCCATATACGTAATAAGTGGTAAGTCGCCGACGTGACACAACCTACAAGAGGAGTTTTTAGGCATTAATGGGTATTATTTTATGTCTAATCGACGTTAATTTTCAAAAAATAACATTAAGAACACGAACGGTTTTCAAATGCAAGTATCGACATAAATTCAGTTTGAGATTATATTATATTCGTGTCAAATGTTAAACGTCAATCTGATTATGAACTATATTTCATGTACTCGGAGAAAGAAGTCAAAAATTAAATTAATTTTTAATGTTTTCTACATATTAACTTAACTTAATAGAGTTAAAAAAATCATTAATTTGACCAGCTTTGTAAGAATATAATAATTTTATTTTAAATCATGAGAAAAATTCTTATGTATAATATAATATATATATACGATAACGGAAAAAGTATGGTAAGTTTTCAAAACTTAAATAATTTTTACAATTTTACATAGACTTATATGCAGTAGACAGGCCCGGATAGACCAGTCAAGCGTTCGAGATAATCTCGAAGGGCCGCTAAAATGTTGGGATACTAAGACTCGAATAATCTATATAAATATAACATTAAACAAGGTAATACCTTATTTTATATTTCCCAACAAATGTGATAAGGACATTATAGTTTATTAATATTAAGATTTGTCCAATATGGGATACTATAGCAAATTACGGGCCAGTAGAAAAATATTTCTCGAAGGGCCGAGACTACCTAATCCGGCTCTGGCGGTAGACAGTAGTCATACACACAGTATCTACGAATTTAACTGGGGACGGTATTCAAGTAGGTAATATAGTAATTAAACGACGTTCTGTACTTTATAATTCTCACCGAGTTTTAATTGAAACGAATCTAATAATTTGAAATGTAAACCAAAAATTATATTATTGTACTTCAAGAAAATCCGTATTAATTTTGACGATTTATGTAATTACAGATTGTTTTCTATACATATATTACTATGATATCATTATCGGCAATAAATACAATGTACATTTACACGGTGGATTAAACAACGTTTGCAGGTGTCTTTAGCTGTTTTGAACTTACGAATTCCAGATTCGCTAAATGATTATTGAAGCAACACGAAAGCGGTGAACCATAAAATATATACAATATCTACATATATCTGCTCTTAAATTACAAAGATTGAACGGAAATCGATAGACCTATTACCACAGACCACAGTATAATGTTGAGTAAATAATAACATTTAATAAATCATATGTTCATACATGCAGACATATTAATATATTATACACAACACGCGCGGCCCTGGATTCTGTTCGGTGCACTTAAGTTTCCTGAAATAAACCTTCTAAAAATACACGCAAACAGTCGTTGACGTCGTGCTCCGTTATCCAGCTGCACCATACTGCAGTATACACACTAATTGTTTTAGGTACCCGTAATTACACATAATACTATTATACCGCATGAATAAGGGTTGGCCGTCAACGTGCACCCCTGCGCACGCATCCGACGGACGCGAGATAGATTTGGACCCGAACAATGTTAGATTTATTGCCTATATCATAAAAGTCGGGGCACGCGTTTCGCAAGTTATGCGAACTTTAAGTGTATTATCCGCTGCCTGTTCCGGGAACGTCAAACAAAAACCTCACGTTTATCGAAGAATGTTTTTAATATCCAATTATTACAATCATCCGGATTAAATGACCATTTAAGGCCGAGTCTCCGAAAACCGGATTCAATCATAAATTTTTTTTTTTTTTTTGTATCAAGTGCAACTATTATAACAAGGGAACGACATGTATGATTGCAATTTTGCGACGCGGTGTGAGCAAAACCTCGGAATACGCAAGTTGCGGCGCGCGGGGCCGCTATACTAGTTTTCTGCCGTCGCCGTAGTCTTTCGACGATCAAGCTCGTGCGGTTTTTTTTGTCATCCCGTATACCTTATTATGGTTATAAATATTCATTATAACGCCAATTTATTCGACCCACGTCATGTAATATTTTTTGAAAAATTTCCATTTACCTATAAACTTGGTTTACAATCTACAGTACGTATACGTAGGTATAATATAGGAAAACACGTGCGCACAATAAAACGTTTATACACAATATAATATATTGCACGCTTATAAACACTACAGCAGCTGCATTTCTGAATTCAATGTTTTAGCGTCGGAAAACATGCAACATCTCGAAGTATACAAGGATTTTTCGATCGACAATATGTATAATGTTTATATATATCGTGATTTTTTTTATCGAGGCGCATTTTATTAATATAAATCTTATAAATACATATACACACCCTGGAAAAAAAAAATTCAAGTGGCGATAATATTTCCGGTGCACCCATTACGACGTAACCCTACACGTGGGCCATGTGCCCATCCCACGTTGCTATTTTCGTGTCATAAAATCTGTCGGTCTAGATATGTACATGTATATATAATATTATATATATTGTACACGCCACACTGTCGCCAGCACAACACCGACAATCCCCCAATGTTTCCCGAATGGTATTTTCCCCCTTCAAACAACATGCCGTTTATGGATAAAAAGCGGCAGACTATATTATTAAACATTATAACGGGCACTGATTCCGTATGCAGCACGCGAGTGTGTGTACCTAGCCATAGGTATACATATTATATGCAATACATTTATATATATTATGCATTTTCAGACATATGTCAATTATATGACAGTATACTCTAAATGCAAAAGAAAAGAATACAAGTACCAATAAACTTGGATGACCACTAAAACAATTGGTTGCAAACAAATGTTTCCTTTCTTCCGCCCACAATTCCGAACTGACATCATGCGATTTCGAGTTATCCATAAACGGACCGGTTCGGCCGCGTATCGTATTCGTCGCGTCTTCAACAGCCAAACAACTTCCGATTATTAAAACGATAATCATTATTTATATACAATAATAAAGTATAATTTTTTTATGAGTGAAAATATGAAATTACGCTAATAGATCGCGTATAAACTACGCTTGTAATAATCTTCGCTAGGCAGTTTTCGTCGTTTCGATACTATATATTACTATAAATTTTTTCTACCCGTCTGCCAACACCATATACGAGTAGCTTGAACTTGATAATATGTCAGTAACGATAATATTATTATAATAACGGCACAAGGCCACAAACCATATAGTCAGTTCTTGTTTTAGTTATCGCCTATTGGCCGATGGCACGGGACTGACATGAGAAAACCGCACCGTGTATAGGTGATACGAGATTTTAGCTGGAAGCAAATTTCAGTTACGCAAGAAAATTGTTTGATATACCTAGAACTTTTACGGCAGTGCACACACCACGTCATAACACAATATTAACGCTATAAAATACCGTCCAAGGTTTCCTATTGTTTCACGTCAGTTGAAATTTTTTTCTTTTGCTTGATTTTTATTATTATTAACCCAAATTCAACGGACTTTTACATCACACTCAATTGTTTGATAAGAGATATAGATATTATCTCTCTAAAATACACAACACACTGCACACATTTAATATTGTGTTTCTTTTGTTCGTCCGATGCCCATTATCGGTCATATATAATATACGTACGCAGCCAACAAAAGAACCAATGTTCCATAATGTGCAGCTTTCACTCCGCGCGAAGATACGCTCGTACAATATTTGCACCGACCGAGGAAAACAAGGGAGAACGCGATGCTATATACGAGTATATATATATACACTGCGATGTACGAATATGAATAACATGTATTTATATAATATATTATTACGATAACGTGACGGTGAGTAAACAGTATAGAACTATAGAGTGTTAAGTATTAGTTTTTCATTTTTAGCATGTCTATATATGCATATTATGTATTATCATATGTATTTATGACTTTATATTGTATGCACAGTTAATATATCTTGTAATAATTACAGACATAACATAATATAAAATATAATATGTGTAAACACTCTAAAATATTTTAGTGCATATAAAATGTATTATAATAGTATATATTACCTGATCGATAAACACGAAACTTTTCATATTCACATTTAGCTGTTGCAGCGGTGCAGTGTATAGGTACTAATGTACGATATTAGAATATAATACTATGTGTGCGTAATGTCAGAGACGAGAAAAAATTTTAGTAAGAGAGAACAAATATCTGTAGATACTAATATTATGTTCAATAATCTATTGTATTGTATATTATAGCTATATGAATGATATTGTATTTTATTGTCTCCGTTCGTTTTGCGCGTTTCGTACACGACGAGGCGGATCGTAAGCCGATTTAGACAGTCGCGGTATAATATTATACGGAATAGAATCGCGGATGCGGAGCCGCCGGTACCGATACTGAAACTGCGTTTAGAGTTGCAGACACGATTCGGTTTGCACCGGCGTCGGCGTCGGCGGCGTATTAACCGGGAAGAGGGAGTGATGCTGCGCTATTAAACGGCCGAACGGGTTCAACGTTTGTCAATTTCAATCCTGCGGCGGTGGCAGACACACACACACACACACACATATATATATATATATAAACGGACGAGAAAAAGAGAATGACTACGATGTATACGTATAGTGGAAAAATAAGAGAAAAAATTGTGTGTTTGTGTGTGTGTGTGTGTGTGTGTGTGTGTACGAATGCGAAGTTTAAAAATATTTTTCTCACCCGTTCTCGCCGGTAATGCTGAAATGTATAAGCGCGCTGTATCGTAAATATGTAATAATAAAATATAATGTTCCGCGCGGGTGGAAACGTTCAATTATATTATTATACCGTCGACGGTGTCATAAACACACCCGTGGACACAAACGGTGGCGGGCGCATCACTCGATATTATAGTATTATATACGTACTTAATAATATAGGAGACGTTAATTATTTCAGCTCATCCGAATTGCGTGGTGTGGTAGTACTATATATTTATATTATATTTTATTATAATAGAATATTAAAAAATTAAAACAGCCAACTCGGCGCACGCGAGACTATATATTATATTATACAACATATTATCATATATGTATATATAATGTATTTCTCTAGCGAATGTTATATATATATATATATAAATTATATTATGTTTTATGTTCGAATAGAATTATTAGTTGCACGCGCGTACAGGTAAACGCAATTATAAATTTATAAATTATAAACGCAATATAAGCGGGGATAACTCAATTTTTTTAGAGGACTGAAGCCTGAATAAATCTCTTCCACGTGATATTTTCTAATAACTTTATATACATATAATACTATAGTAAAAGATTTCGAGTTGGGGATAGGACTAAATCCCCACAAACCACCTCTATTTAGGCCAGTGGAACCAACACCTATATACAGATTTTTAGTGTATAGATTTTGTTTAAAAACACAAGAAGCGATGGAAAATAATAATAAACCCCACGATAAATACGCAACGTATAATTAATAATGCGATTAATAAATTAATAAATATTTAAAAATTAATGTTTCAACTGGAATATGCATATGAACTATAATATAGACGTAGACACGCAGTGAAGAAATGCAACTAAGATGTGATGCGGGCGACGTGGCATCAAGAATAATTCTTTTTACAATCTGTTGCAATTAGATCAAGATTTCAGTTTTCAAGTACCTACTTACTGCAGTTCGGATGCTAACGCGCTTATTCATTTTAGTCATATGAACTGTTGCAGTCTATATAGCGAGCGCATTTAGTAGAGAATATTAAATGCACTTATAATCATATAATATAGGTGCCTCTACCTTTAATTCATAGTTTGGTTTTATTTTCAATGAAAATTGATTGAACAAACAAGCAATGTTGAACGTGTTCAACTTAGACTTTTAAATTAAGGGTGATGGAATGGACACGTTTTAATACAAAAACTTGAATCACATATAAAAAACGCACACGCCTCGTTTTGATATAATAAAATTTTGATATTTTTTTGTTTATTTGAAAGATGATGACTTTTATGTAAGTCGCATTGGATTCTGATTTTAAAAATTCAATTTTCAGAAGTTATAACAAAGTCTGTACATCACAAATTTTTGGGTATTTTGAAATGTATTTTTTTTTATGTTATTTCAAGTTAATTTAAAAATCGAAGTTCTATGTGACTTGTATGAAGTTGTCTTTTTTCAAATAAAAAAAATTAAAACCCAACTTTTCTACGAAGCTTTATTTTCTTTCCTGCAAATACGTTTTTGATCATTGAGATGCTGTGATTTTATTTTTTCGTAACCATTTCTACTAATATAATTATAATATAGTGATCATTATTTTATAAATACTTATATAGTAACCCTGCAGAGCGGATGCATAGTTTAAAATTTTCTTACTTTCCGTTCGAAATTATTCAAAATAATTAAATAAAATAATTTGCAATCTCCTGTCAACCATAAACCATGTACTATAGTTATAATATACCTATGCATCTACTTTAAGCGTCTCTTAAGGCGCGGTGCTTATTTCTCGAGAATTTCGGGCGATGTCACAGTGCGACATTATCGCCAGACTGATTTGAATAAATGCGCGTGGACGCAACCAGTTTTCATCACGATAAATACAACTGAAATAATTTGTCTCTGGTTTTTTTTTCAATTTAATATATATTTTTTTTTTTTTCATATAATAATGTCTTTAAACGCAGAGCAATAAATTGGCGTCTGACGATATGTTTTATTAGCTCTTTTTAATCCCACATAAAATTGAGATAAAAATCAATGCATAGATCCTGTGACGCGCGGGTGGCACAACAACCTAAGCAATTCATTTATTTCAATTTAATTTCTTTCTCTCTCTCTTTTTTTTTATTTTTATTGCGTTATTGTTTTTTTAATAACGATTTATCGATCAATGCCCACTACTGATCACCGGTTATTGTATACGTCATGCCTCGTGTGGTAATGACGAACGATTTATTTTCATTTTTTCGTGCGACCTCCATATAGAGGTATATAACTATGCACTATTCATCGCAGTATAGTATATTATAATATATCTTAATATACCATATAAAATAATATCCTTAATGTACTTATTAAATCTGCAGTACTACATTTTTCTACAAAATATTTGGTTGTTTGTCGTAAACTTCATGAGTCGGACGAGGTGTACGTCAAATTTCAAGACTAGGTTTTTAGTAAATTTTGATGAAAACACGGACAAAAAAAAAATAATAACTAACTTAACGAATAAAAAAATTAGCAACTCGTTTATAATCTAAATCAACTCGACTTTTAATTTCGAACTTATTTAGGTACTCGTTTATGATGCCCAGCCTTGGACTCCATAACAACATATTATAGATATGGTGTTGTAGTTAGCTGATATTCACATTTCACACGTTACACGCACTACGGGTTCGATGTCGCAAACAAAATCCAATGGACGGACGTTATGATAATATAGAGTTTCGACTTCTATTTATAGTACAACAAGCCGAGCGACAACCGACATAATATTATATACAATATAATATAATATAATTATTATAAATCACACACGCGCGCACTCTCGGGAGACAACACAACTATAACACAAGTCATACAACCTATTGCAGCAGAACCCCATATACGCCATTGTTCCATTTATATTGCAGTCGTTGCACGTTGCACAATCACATTGATCCCCTATCATGATACCTATGAAAAATGGCTATACCGCCGCCGTCGCCGAAGCTGGACACGGTTTCATATGACAACGGCCAAGTGCATGGAAAAACGAAAGGATTTCGTCCGCCCCAACACAGAGAGCAACACAACGAGCTCGAATTGAATTTGCATGCTGCGTATGTATAGTAGATAGTGTAGGTACACTACTGTAAGACAATATCACGGGCGTTCTATATTTCGAAAAACCAAGTATATATTTGACTTTTATAAATCGTATATTGTACCTACAAGAGAGTGCATATTCTTTTATACTTAATTTAGAATAATTCTGATTAAATATATAGACGATTCGAAACACGTAAATTCTATAAGCCTAGGTAGTTATTGTTTTTTTTTTTTAATATTTTGCATATTTTTGTAAAAATTAATATGGATTATAATTTTGCTTAAAGTTTGATTACATTTTTCATTGTATCCGGACTATTAATAAGCTATTTTGAATCACGAAGGTAAAAACACATAATTATTTACCAATTGTAACTCCTCCGCACAGTTTTTAATTTCTAGATATAGTGTTTCTGTACACATTAAGTCACTATACTTATTTGATTACACTAATAAATAACGCGCCATCGCCAATCGTCAGAGAATTAAATACTGTCCAGCGGATCAAAAATGTTCATTACTAACCCATTCGTGCCGTATATGTACACGCCGGTACAATAATGGCAATTTGAAGGTCCTTACGACGTGCAATTATACGGTTTTAACTACCTATTATCAATGTATAAGGTTCGCGTCGTATTTAAAAATGCGTAAATATCGCGGTGCGTAAATAATATTATAATATAATATGGTCATAATGTTATGTTATTTTTCCAGCTTAACGTTCCCCTCCCATCCCTAACGAATACTAACTTGCATAAAAACCGCAATAACCTATTGTTATAAAAGCAACTCCAATGTCATTATGTTATTATATTCTTGTCGCGAAAACAAATTAACTGCTATTGGTTCCACTCGGGGAAAAAACTGCAGCGAATTGCCAGCCGGCAACAAGCGGTGGTTGCAGGTGGTGGACGCTCATGAGTCATATGTTATAAAACAGAAATTAAAAAAAAAACAAACAAACAGAATAAAGACACGTAAATATATAACATCATGCAGTACATATAACGTATATTATGATATATTTTGCAGTCAGAGACTGCAAAAACAAAAATAAATATGTACAGAAAAGAATAATAGTATTTATACATTATATATTCATAATAGCCATAACAATTTAAAAAAAAATTATTACCTTATCTTAACATTAGTTAAAATAAATAAAAATTTTCTGTCTTGTTTGCGGCTGCTTAATATAGTAAATAAATTATTTAAATTTAAATTTCAACTTTTAATACCTAAGTATAAGTTGATTCAATCGCATTTATAATACGTAATAGTTAATAATAATAAAATCTCATAAATTCCCATTACTTTTTTTTTTAATTTAATGCTAAAAAAAATAAAAAAAAATAAAAATGAATTATTTATTTAATTCTGAAACCAGGATAATATCGTGCAATAATTAAAAATAAGTACAATTTGCTAGAATCCAATATTAAAAGTTAGATACAAAATATGTTACATTAATTGGCAGATCTACGTATTTTAATTTTTTATAAATGTACTGATCCTAGGAACCACGAATTTTTAAATAATATATTTTTTTTTATTATTCTTGAAAAATTGAAAAACCACGAACTTTCTATGAAATTCCTGACTGGTGAAAACCCTTGGCATTCGTCATACTAGGGTTTTCAGATTTCTAGATATGGTGGCCACTATGAATAAAGTAGATTAGGTACTCACTCAGTCACACATTAAAAATTATATTGATGGTCAAGAATGCATGGTTTGATAGTTATTGATATAATGTATGTAATACATACTGTACAATGAATGTTTTAAATTAAATTTGATTGATGCATTTTGTAAACAATCATTATTATAAACATAGATTCAATTTCAGTTTTTGACTTGGAGGGGCTTTATATTTTAAAATCAAACAGACCCGGGGAGGCTCTGCTCCAAACACACACCCTGTTCAAATATCTTTAAAATACATAATTTTATGTTCCTAATATAATATAATATAATATAATACTATATAACATAATGTATTTATCATTTTTTTCTCTTCCACTTTCCTACATTTAATACATTTATTACTAAAATGAAAAATATTTTTATTTAAGCAAATAACAATTCATATTATAATTTGTAATATTATTATCAAGCCTATATTATGTTCAGTGTATGGATTCAATATATACTATAAAAAACCCACAAATAATGAATCTTTGTTTAAACTTTAGAAAATAATTTCTTTAAATAACATTTACTGTATTATGTAGATTAAATAGGCAATTAATAAAGGATTTAATGCTTCAATTAAGATATATATATTTTAAAGAGGCTAAGCACTTCCAATCCCCCCCCCCATATTGCGCGTATGATTATAAATGTAAATTATTGTGCACGGAATATGCATATAGTATAAGTACACAAAAGCATAATAGGTACCTAAAGTAAAAAAAACCGTAAGGCGTGTTGGTATAATTCAAGTTAAAGGAAAACGAACAAAATCGTAACTATGGAAATTGTGATTCGACAAAATTGTAACGTGAAAGCTCGGAAGAGATTTTTTACGATGTACCTTCATGATTCGAGTCAATTGTATAATGTATTATGGCGGTCGCGAGCTGTAAGAAATACAATCACTGTCGGAAAGCGCACTACACTATTTCAGTGATTGAGTTAGTATATTAATACGTAAGTATAGACGCATAATAGTATTATAATATATAATATAAAATATAACATCTATATAATAATATTGTGTTATAATTATCTAGTTTTCAACGGCGATTATGTATTTCGCATAATTATTATGATATATTATTATTATAACATAATATTATAATACTAATAACAAGTAACAATAATGTATTGTCTAGATCTGCGCCTAATGAAAATTCTTCCGGGGACTTATTGACCTTCGTCCAATAAATTACAACAACCGTCGCTGCAGCAGATTAGATGAGGATAAATTATTTCATTGTTAATATACGGTTCACATGTGTACATATTATAATGATATTACAATGTTATTATGCAATGTAAGGATTTTATGTTAAAGTGCAAATCACAATAACTCGTCGTCGACATAAAAGAAGCACTTTCCGACGAGAGGGGATGCGTGATGAGTAATTAAGCATTTAAGTCAGTAAAATTTCAAAGTAGGTACACATTTATATATATATATACTAATAGGGCATAGGGCATTTGATAAAAACCTATCAATAGATAATATAATTTAATTAGAATCATACTCAGATAAAGTCATTTAAATGTATAGAAACAATGTCATTTGTAATTTTATAAATAAATAAAAACAAAACAATTATAAATGTACTCAAAATTTGTTGGAATAACAATTTGTGGTTTTATTTTAAAATAAATACACTATGAAGAACACAGTAGGCCATATATCGCCGCAATGAAATATAAAAATATTGGAATGTTGACGCACTTTCGTAGTTTCGTAATGCGACAGTTAATCGTTTTTCGTGAGGTGAGGTTTGACGTGAAGGAAAAAAAAGTTAAATCGAGACGGTGATACGCAGCAAAAAGAAAGCGTATCATTGTGTACCTACACGAAATCTCGTGATTTTAATGACGCGATCGGGTTGAAATGTTTAAACGGTATACGGCAATAATATAGGTATATATATATTCGTACATTATGCATAAATTATGGTTTATTTTCCTTTCGAAAATTACGACGTTCCGACTAAGTTGTCAGAAAAAATAGTGTTAACATATTGACAGCAGTTTACCCTGACAGTAAGCAGTAAGCACCCGTAGCCGTCTCGATCTTCTTAATACGCACGTATATATTATAAAAAATTATTATGATACGAGACTTCTGAGGCCCGAGGAGAGTTTCATCGATATAATACTTCGAACCTTGTTCAAGATGATAAATGTGTTCTTATTATATATTATGTACGTATGGTGTCAGCAGCGCCAGTAGCCGCAACCCGATACGTAGTTATAGGTAATATAATATAATATACCACTCGTGATTTTGTGTTAAATTAAAATTGTAATGTAATATTGCACTTGATGCACGCTCGTGCAATTTATCGGTCATATTTGTATGTTTTCTAATAATAAAACAATTTAATAATTTGATACAATATTTTAATTTTTAAGTATAGATTTATTATGCATTCCCCTTTTATAAAACTAATCAAATTGTTAATTTTTTTTTTAAAATACATTTTTAGATATTTATTTTGCTGAATCTCAATACATAGTTTTTATTTTAATAAACAAAATATTTTCGACGTTAAATATTTGAGTACCTATCGAAATTCCTCTACACTGGGAGATTTATTCATTCAGTAAATCATGTCCTTTTTTTCTCTCCAATATCATAATCACTTATTACCTACATTCATTCAAACACACTGTGCAATAAAAAATATTTAAAATTTAAAAAAAAATTGTGTTTCAGAAACATCTAGGAATAAGAGAACAAATTAGATAACAAACAATTTAGTGTTAAAATAAGATGCTCATTTTTATAAAAATAATGCAAAACAAAAAAAACTCGATAATTTACTGATGGCCAGTGATCGTCTCGTATACAAATATGTTACTTCTACGTATAATAATATGGCATGTTTATAGCGAATATAAATATTTATTTTAATAATATAATTAAAATATAATAAAATATTATAATATATTATATTTTATGTATGATATATAATATGTAATAATTATATTCCCACGCGTGAGAAGAAATATATATTGTATCGGTGCGCGTCCGAGTTTCTCTTTGTTCGCGACGACATTTCGAGGATTATATACCTTTATTATTATTTAAAAAATTATAATTGATTTTCGTATCGCATTTACTTCAGACACGCGCCTTACACACATACATCACACACCTAATCCCGCGAACGGGTTGACCGGAGTTCGTTTGCAACAAGGAGTTCGTATATAATATAATATAAAATGTAGTATACTGCTGCAGTATATGCACAATAAACAACGATATTATATATATTATTGGACCCGTCGACGTGCGTGCGTGCCGCGAGTTTGAGGTCATCGGTGTCGACGGCCAACTGGCACGGTTGTTACTTTATTTTTTTTTTTATTTTTTTTATCCCCTTTTAAGTCTTGCATACGTATGGTGTTTTGCAACGCCATTGCGGGTGTATATTATATTATACGCGTGTATATAAACTTATACGATATACGAAACGCGCAGACCACCCACGACAATATCGTTATAATATATTTATATATATAATTCTTATATATGCCAACTGCCGCCTCGGACGAGAGGGACACACTGCAGACACGTGTTCCGTATACCTACATGTACGTAGGTACGTGCGGCGTGGACATATCACATATTCCGAATCTTTCGCAATAGCTTTATTATTATTATTAATATTAAGATCGTATGTTATACACAGATCTAACCTGCCGTCGCCATTTAAGCACACGTGCCTAAAAGTCGTATTGTAGATATCGATTATCGATAACTACTGCGCGAAGTCGACGAGTACAACGCTCTACGACCGATCCAATCCGAAGACTCGGAAAATTGACCAATTGCACAACCTAGGCCCTGCAGAGGTCCGCGTAAACCAGATGATGTACCCGCCAGATCTCCAAGAAGAATAATTCGTTTTGTATCAATATACGTAGTAATTACGTACTGACTCGTATCAAACAGAAAATAAGTTATTCCGAGACCAATACGAGTTGGTATACCGTATACGTTTCATTGGTACATCGTACACATATCTTGAACATTTGAAATAGGTAATAACCGAAAAACTCAAAATTTTTCCTTGAAAATCTCGTATTTCTTCTACTTTAAACATAAAATAGCAATATATAATATGTACAATGTGTATTTATATATATTATAGCGTGCAGTAATCTACGAAGTGTCCAAAGTAATAATAAACAACCAATGTAATTAATTAATGAACGAATATTGATTACCACATCGTCCGTCGAAGAAAAAAATGTTTGTCATAATCGAGAATAGAACTGGTGTGAGGATCTGCAATACAGTCAGCTGCGAGATGGTGCGAAAACAGTTTTTTGTATATTCACTGCACAAGCATGTGGAAAAATATAAAGCATCGATGGCGACGTTTTTGTTAAAGAAAAAAGCCCAAATCCAAGAGAGAGCCCTCCAGTGGCGCCAATCTCGAGAATCAACCGTGGTAAATTACCCAGAAGTCTTTTTTAATGAGTGGGTCAAGGGTGGATAGATAGGTAATAAGTGGTCTGTGTTGAACATGATAATTTTTTAACAATGTCGGTAAGTATGTATAATAATAGATAATAGATGAATGATATAGACTACAGAAAATTATTTTAAATATGTGGGTCTTACGCCACTATTTTTTCCTCTGCAGAATATGAAATATAACAAATCAATGCCACTTAGTTCATCCATTCACCTAATTATACAACTCCATTATATAAGCTATACCTGCGACGTACCTATATCGCAGTAGCCGCGGCGGCTGCATCTCAAATATACATTTCGACCCCATTGCAATTTTATTTATTTACAATATCCACCCACCACAGAAGGCTATATCGCACATCACTTGTCGTCATTTCCGTATATTATAATATTATATTGCTGTACACTTATTTTACGCGATTCACCGGATCCGAAAATCTGGTGGCGATGATACTCTATAAATTATTATATTATATCACAATCACGCACGTCATCATGTCATCTTACACATAATTTATATAATATTTACGTAAAGGTATTATAAGGTATTATACGGTATTACGTACAATATATTATAGTGATCGCACCAATTTGTGCGCTCTGCTAAATGCCTAAATCAGGTCAAGAATGTTTAAATACTTCTTATGTTGCGCGTATATAAGTATAATAGAGGCATGTCCATATAAATATATATAATAAGGATCAGATTGTATACTTACACACGCTTGTAGTTTATGTGCTCCACTCCTTGTCATCAGTATGTGTATACCTACATTAATATATTATGTACAATAATACATCACTGCAGTATATACGGGGGAATAATGGATTGCGTTCATCGCGATTTCATCAATTTAATACTTTTTTTTTTGTCTGCAGTGTAAGTAAAGTACCTGGCCGGCGTTCAAAATGATGATCGATACATATAATATTATTTTAACGAACCTCAGCTCTAGCGCTGTACGACGACGACTTTCTATAACGACGTGAGTAAAACCATTATAATAATCAAGATAAAATTTCGTTTATAGTATAGGTACGTTATAGGTATAATATTTTAATGATCCATACGATCGCGGTCGCGACCGTCTGGTGAGTTTAAAACGCAAAATTTGACAATAATTTTACCAGAAATTTGTAACATAGATTAGATATAAGTAAAGTGTTGTGTTGTGTGTATGCCAATCGCTGTTTTTGTATTTATATTTATAATACTTGTTTTAAAATAATTGGTATTTTAAAATTATTTTTGTAAATATTATACAGACTAATAAAGTAAAAAAAAAAATCTAAGATATTGAAAAAGATTCAAACTAAAAGAGCATAGTTTAACGTTTTATACTTAAATTAATGTATTTTTAATGATTATTATCACTATCGATAGTGTTATATTTTGGATCAATAAAAATAATATAGCTAAAACACAAAATAAGTACTTACACGTACCCAGAATAATTAAATACAATACAACTATGTAAATATATTATAAGCTATGATTAAGGCTAGGATTTTGATGCAATATCATTTTTTTCTGTTGTTTTAAAACTCAACTCCGTAAGTGTAAAATGTATCTTAGGGAATCCTAATTCTTTAAACGATATTTTATTTTTCATATTTTTTGACAAATTCAATTTTTTATGGAATTTTTCATGTTTTTATTATATCATTTATCATAATTTATTGTTGAAGTGAACGTAAATTGTAGTATAAAATTTATTATTGTAATAAAAACCAACATATTGGTGAGGCACAAAGTGGTTAGATAATATATAGTGTCAAACGCATAATAGATATGCAATCTCACTGAACACCGACTTCATATCTACAAATAATTAAAGAGGCTAAACAATTATTACATGTACACTGCTTTAGTATCTTTTTTATTTTAAATATCTTTTGCAAAAAAATTCACCATTGTTCAACACGTTTCAATTATATTTTTTTTAAACAGTGAAAAATACATTTTTTATAATATTTTTATAGTGCATAATTTAAGATTTATGTGGCATTTTTTCATTTTTTTAAGGAATTAAATTAAAATCCCAGTTCTAGTTATTATTGTACACATACGTCATACATAGAGCCTTAGAATTTTTTAGGAACTATTCAAATTTTGAAAACGCACATTATTGTATAGACCTCTTAACAAATTTTAGCACACCATGAATGAAAGTCCGAAACTATTATGATAGTTTCATAACAATAGTTATAATTTTTTTGCATCACTGAAGTCAGTGTTTCTCAATGCTCCGTAGAGACCTATAGGGCTCCAAGAAAATGTAAGAATTTCTCTGACATATCTAAATTAAATCGAATTTAATATTTTTAGTTGCATTATAATGATTATCATTGTTCCGTGAACAAAAAATGGTTTTAGAACTTCAGCTGACTTAAGTGCAACAAAATAGTCTTAACATATAATATATTACCAAGACCCTATTTTTATTGCTGCCTTCTTTTTTTCCTACAAATGAAGCATGAATATAAACACTGTATTAAAGTTATTGATGAAAAACTGATAAATTTGGTTCGGCCGAATAATTGTAATGTTACAATTTTAGTATATATGTAGATATCCGGTGTATACGTTACACGATCAACGTAGTGCTATGGCGTTTTCATTAGATATGTCACGACATGTCGACATGACTTCAACTCTGGCGTATACTTGCATATATCCAGTAGCACATCCGGGGAGGTGCTGAGGTACTGCACAACCCGAATTTCAGGAGTATTGAGAAATGCTTTCAGTGTTCTGTAAACTAATTACGCAAGACGTATAATTACGTATTAAAACTGTAATTTGTTTGAAGGTTGCTGCAAATGTCTAAAATTGTGTACCCACTAGTATCCAACTAGTTACGTCTAACACATAATATAAAATATGTATATACATATAACAAATAATCGCCCCTTCTCAAAACAAAACCAATACGTATACCTGTAATAATACTACTTGTATATATATATATATATATATATATATATATATATATTTTATTGAGTACCTATATAATATAATATTATACGATTTTATAAACATTACATTGAAGTCGTTATATTATACACGGCGGGACGTAAACCAAATACTGTGTGATGCGTGACAAGAATATCAAAATGTACAACTACTACTATATAAACCTATAAGAGATATTGATAAATTATTATCAATACAAAATACATATAAACAGTATACCTACATATAAATTTTAAACATATAATTATATATAATATTGGGTTTACGAACAATTTTTATATTTTATTTGATGGAAATTGATCTTTGAATAAGTTAATGCACACATACCTGTGACGATAATTAGTATCCGTCGAGCGTACTCCGTCGTCATAATCGTCTTGTACGCGTTACAAATCACTGCTGTTAAACGCGAGCGCGTGTAGAGTATATTATAGATAAACTATAGTGTTACTATATATGTAATTTATATAATATTACTATTTACTTATTAGTTATTACGTAGACGTCGCGATATTACAATATAATATATTATTTTAATATTATCGTATAGTCAGATGTAGTGAGTGGCCACCGAATCGGTGTGAATCGCGGAATTACGTCCCGGACGCGAGTCTTATTACTACGGTGTAGTCGACGATACCCACTGCAATATTTTATTATTATTATTTTAATATTATTAGACGATACACATGGTTGGGCTGTCCGCTGTTTAAGTTCCGTGTGCGTTGTTATCACATAAAGTGTTGTTATTGTACATAATGTACCTACCTACGCCAGCAATACTAAGTAATAACGACGCACACACACACATAAACATATCGTCTTGAGTTCTGTAACGACATTTTAATCTCGTCCAATGTACATTGTATTATTATTATCAAAGTACTAATACCAAGTGACGTTTTTGCGTAAACAAGTGATTTGATTCAGGTAAAGAAATTGCAAACCATTTGTTTAACTAACGGACAACGGTTCGAAAAGTATATAGTTTTTATAAAAAAAAGTGGACAAGTAGGAAACATTATTATGTTATATAATAGATAACAAATGCATCTCGTTATTGAGTAACTCACTGAATGGATTTGTTAAATTTGAATTTATTGATAAATTATTGTATGCGATTAAAAGCGATTTTGAGTAAAGACAATCTGTCATCCTAAAATAATTATTTAAAAAAAAAACTATGTGTTTATCGATATTTACTAATTTTGGTTGGATTATTGATTCAAATAAAAATATTTTATTATTAAAATAAAATCGAGAAGTATTTGTTGCGAATTGGTCAAATAGGTTCGTTCTTATTACAATAATAATAAAAAAAATTGACTTTGTCAAAAACTAATTTTACGTATAATTTTTGGTTTTCCATAATTAAAAGTTCTTCCTGATTATTTTTTAAAGTAACTGTAAAATTTCTACTTTAGATCCCCCCTCCCTCTAAGTACCATCTATAAAGATACAATTTTCTACCAGAAACCTCCGTCAAAGTTTACGATCGGAGCATTTTTTCTATTATGAACAGTTTCTTCAGACATAAAAAAACTACACACACATCGTTATAAAACCAATAAATTTATCACTCTGCTCAGAATTTATAATCTAATATTTTTTTTTATATCTCCGAGTTAAAATAATGACCATCCTGATTTGTTTATTATACTTGTATAATATAATATTGTGTTTTTACCTTTTTTCGGATCATGTGGGTCTGCCATTGTTATTTCGTCGTCACTCGTCTGCTGAGATATCATAGTGGTGGCAACTCTGAAAAATAGATATTTAAGAATATCAGAAGAGTACGAATTAATCGTTGAGAAATAAAAACCTAAGTTTTATTCGATCCGGCGAATATAAAATTATATATTAACAATCGCCGTTCCGCCGGCGAGTAGATAAACACTTATACACGGTGGTCGTGGTTATAGGGGCACACCACACAGTTTTGTATTATCACTACAACCCATCCGATGGTTTAATGTAATTTTATTTGATTTAGGTACTATAATAATAAAAAGTGGTCAAGTTAGTAAAAATAAATAACTCGAGTTATTCAAGTTGAAAGTCAACGTCAAGAAAGTTTAAGCTATAAGTTAATAGTTACCAAATAATATTTTAACTCTTTGAATTTAATGTTAAAATGGAGAAAATATTAACTTGACTCAATTAAAAAGAAATTAGTTAACATTTTTAAATTACCATCTATAGGTGACACATATTTAGTGATTGTACAACTTTCAATAATAACTACATATTTTATTAAAAATGCAACCTACACTATTCCTTTTTCTTGCACACTAAATGTAATGGTTTAGGTAATTATTGCACATATGTGTTAACTAAATGATTGAATCAAGAAATATTTGTTTGTATTTAATACTATTATACGCATATTGAGTGATCAAATATCTAATAATAATAAATCATCTATTTTAAATTATAATTATAGTTAAAGTTTTAGTTATTATTATACTTACAGTTATAGTCAATTATATGTACAAACATAATTTTTACTTAACGTTTATTTTTTTAATTAATTCAAAAAAGCTATGTTTTTATGATAGGTTCATTAAAACTATTTAAGTTAATAAGTTAATCAAAACATTAACTAACTAGTTTTAATAAAAAATTTAAAAAATTAACTTCATAACTTAGCTTAAACGTTTGAACTATAGTTAATGCCGACATTTGATTATATTAGTATACGAATCTGATGTCTAATGGAGGTTTTATATAATATTAATAACACAGAGTCAGTGTAAAAATGGTTTGTTGTAAACACTTTTTATTTTAATATTAATTTACTTTTTACATTACACAGATTCGTATTCTTTTTTTGCTAAAATTGTTTCTTTTTTATATTATGTTCCTATTTGTATTGAACAAAGTTTGAAGAAATAAAATTATCTCATAATAATTAATATTTATTTTTTACATAAAGATAAACGCTATAATAATTAATTAAACATAATAATATGTTAAAATTTTTAATGTTGATAGTAAGAATAACATTGTTAACTGTTCGATCCGTTCTTAAGAAATTCTTCTTATATGAATACCATAAACAGTATGATAATATTATAATGAATAATATTGTTTGTTATTCTGTACTAATTACTGTTTTAATCTAAATAAATGATCCCTCTAAGAATTTATTACTACCTATAATATAAAGATTTGGATATGAAATGAATACCTTTTATGATATTTACTAAAATTTAATACATTTGATGCATTAGTCTATGGAAATTAAAAATTGTCGAAGACTTAAAAGTATAATACACAACTTTTTCCTTTAAAGTCGATACAATATCCGTCCTCGATTCAATTTAAGTCGTTTGATTTCCAAGCACAGACAATAGACATTTCTCCTCTATAGATTAAGTTGAATACTTTAACCTAAAGATATTATTATATTATGTTTTTAATAACGCATTTAATTCATTATAATGATAATCATTATCAACAATAATATTTAAAGCTAAAACTAAATCGTATCCCAAATATTTGAATTTGTATAAAAAAGAATGGAACTTATTACATATAATTTTCAAGATATCTATAAAATTTAAAATTGATTGAATATCTAATTTATAAAGCAAACATTAAAGTAATTAATTGTAAAAAAAAATGTCTGAAATGACTATTAATAAACGTTATTAACTATTTGAAATATTCACTCGCGTGGTCAAAAATTCTTTATTCACTTTAGGTTATTAAATCTATGACGTGGATGGAAAGTAAAAATATTTATGTTTTATGTAATACAAAAATATAAACAAGTCCTATATATATATATTATTTTCAGCGACGAACGGGTTCTGGGTGGAAGACAATTTACCATTTCGCTTGAATACCAATCAATGGTTTTCTACAATATAAGCTTAAGACAATTTATAAAATGATTATTTAGTTTTTAATTATACACGTTTAGAAGTGTACGGTAAATTATTTATAATTACAAAAAATCAATTTGATGGACATAGTACTCGGGTAATGTGAACAATTAATAACATTTACATTTACATTTTATATTTTTAAATTAGAAACAATATATTTAAATCTTTTCAAAAGAATGTATTATACATACCGTGTAACAATTCAAAATCTTTTTACAAAACTATAAATTATTTTAATTACATTGTCATTGTTCAAGGTTATAGTATTATGTTTTGTTTTCTCCAGGTAATACAATTAAAAATCTAATTTTTAACGATCAGACATCAGTTAAAATTCCAAAAAATGTAATTTTTTTTTTTTTTTTATTACAAATAAAGTCATATAATTATGTATAACCAAAAAAATTTCCTGTTAATTTATGATTTGTACTTTGCAATGTGTAGGGATTTTTCATTTATTTTACGTAAAATAATAAGTGATAGAAATTAGTTATGTAGTATAAAAAATGCCTACTCTTCAGGGTCAATATTACAAATTGATTCAAATTTAATAAATATTGAGATACAATTTTAATAATTAAATAATATACATTTGATTATGTATTTAACATTTTAAATTATTAATGAATCATAAAAAAATATAGGTTTTAGTGACTATTTTTTTTATAAAACAATAAAACATAAAAATGTAATACTTATTTCAAAAATGTATCAAGTGAATAAATTTATTTTATTTGAAAAATAGTCAAAGTAGGTAGATACACAATACGATTACTTTCAGCTGAATAATTAATTGCCTAATTAAATACAATTATAAATATTCTTTTATACGATCCTTAGATAGGTTTTTATGAAATATAATAGCTTACCTAACATACAATATATTATAGTCATAAAATTTAATCTTGAGATAATATCGAAATCAAATGTAGTTCATTTCAAGTAGAACCCGAGCGGGAAATGTCGATTGGAAAAATTTTTACACGATTTAGTGAACATTAAACACCGTAAATATCTAAGCGTGGAATTTTTAGTAATGGGGTTTTAACGTGACACAAGCTAGGAACATAATATGAGCATCGGTCGACGGTTGGGCCCGAACTTAACCGACATAAACACATTGGCTTAGGTAGTAATGGAGATTCGATGACAAAAAATAAATGAAAATAATAATAATAAATAATAGGATCAAAAAAAAAAATTAGCTTTTAAATAGATGAGACGGGTAGGCCCGTCGCCGGTGGGTGAGTAGGAAGTTATCGGTTTGCGCCCTTACGCGAAAACGTTGTCGTCATCGTCGTCGTTCTCGTTGGCATAGTCGTCATCACCGGCTGCAGTGGCTGTGTCGACCACTGTTTGCGGCGGTTCGTCTTTGTGCACGAAATCGACAAGCCTGGGCGGCAATCGGTAAGCGGGCGGCGGCGAAGTCGGAAGAGGCGGTGGAGGCGGTGGTGGCTTCTTCTTCGGCGGCCGCACTTCCTTCCGGGGCAGCGGTTTTGGCGGCAGTCGATCCTCCTCGGCCACGGCCACCAGCTTCTCGTACAAGCCCACGTCGTCGCCGATGGCCGCGCTCGACGAAAATTCCCGTTCCAGCTGCATGAACGGTTCTAACACCCTGTCCAACACGCAGTTCTTGTCACTGCCGCCACTGATCACGCCGTCGCAGTCTTCACCGACGGACGATTCAGCAGGGCATTTGGACACCACCGTGGAAACGCTGCTGTTGGTGTCGTCCGATTCCGATTCGCCGTGATAAACGAATAACCTGTAACATACAGGAAATATTTCCGTGATTATTTTATCATATTGAATAGTACATATAAATAAATAACGGTGGTATGACGGGACTTCTAGCTTGTGAATCATTTTTTGTGGAATTTTTTAATATTTATTAAAGAAATGTTGGAGTACCAATATATACAAAAATATATGCAATTCCAAAATTTGCATACAATGTTTAAATATTTTAACTTTTTAAAAGTTTTTTTGTTTTTTCCAAAAAGGTAATGTTTTTCCATCTTACACCATGGTTGGGGGTGACGCATGATGTGAGATTAAATGGATTACATAAATGTAAGTTTGTATAGAAAACAGCTATACTTTATAATAGGGGTCGGCAACCTTTTTACTTACGCGGGCCATATTTTTTATCTGCTATTCGACGAGGGTCACATACAAAATTAAAATAAGCTTTATCAAAAGTTTAATTTTAACATATACAAATATATTTATGGATAGCAATAATCATATTATGAGTTTCACATTTTGAGGTTGTCCTTATTAATTTATAAAATATGAATAAAATACAAAAGTAGAAAAAATTTAAAAATTAAATAGAAAAATTTAGAAAATTTAAAAAATTATTAATTAATTCTCGATTACAAAAGGATATAAATATTTTGTTTCTAATGTGATTTTTAAGGTTAAATTTTTCCTGATAATTCGTTTATATCTGCTTTCATATTGGATGCTAATATTCTCAAAACTACATTTACATGTTCGACGCTTAATCGTGAACAATATTTATTTTTTTAAAATTTTAGTATTGAAAATGTTTGCTCACAAATATAAGTGCTACCAAATACAGTCATCATTTTTTAGCAAAATTTTTTATACGTTTAAAATCTATTTCAGAAAAACTTGAATAAAAAATTCTTTGGTCATTACTTTCTTTAAAATCAGTTTTAAACACATCGTTGTTTTGCAAATCTATGATTTTCATCAGTAGATTAGATTCAACATCATAAATGTCAACAGAAAAAGGATTTTGAAACAACTTTATTTTTTTCTCTTTTACGTAAAAGTCAGAAAATCGTATTGAAAATTAATTCAATTGTTTTCAATTATATTTAAGAATTAATTTTTATAGTTTCCCAATTTGAAGTTGATTTAAATGATTTGATTACAATTTTACAATAGAAGAAATGATCCAAGCGCTGTTTAAAATATGTTTGTGTAATCATTTTAATTTTACTTGAAATGACTTTATATTTGAATACATATCTGACAATAATTTGTCTTTACCTTATAGTTTCATATTCGGTTCATTCAATAAAGTTGTTACATCAGTTAAAAATGCAAGATGAAGAATCCACTTTTCATTTGATAATTCTGATACATTTTTACCCTTTTCTGACATAAAAATATTTATTTCATTTTATAAATTAAAAAACAATTTTAAAACTACCATCTCTACTTAACAACCTCATTTCAGAAAAATATATTACATCTTCATATTCAGCATCGCATTTTTCCAAAAACGTTTTAAACTGACGATGTGCCAAAGCATTTTTACGTATATGTAATTAGCCGTCGTTACTAAAATATTCATTACACCTTTTCATGCTAAAACTTTGCAATATACAATACCTTTTGATGTATGATATAATGGAATATCATAGGTGATTCATGTCTTTCTTCCGCCATTTTTACATTTATTCTCCCAACTAAACCTTAATCTAATTATATCTAATGTATATACTATATATATATTATGGTCATCAAAGATTATATTTTGTGAGAACTTGAGAACAATGTGAGATAAGCTTATAGTTTATATTCGTAAAAATATAATATTTAGTCACAATTCAATTTTATTTATTACAATTTAAAATATAAAATTAAAATTTTAAACACCATGATATATATTTGGAGGGTCGCAAAATAAAGTTCCGAAGGCCACGGGTTGCCGATGCCTGCTTTATAGTATTAGAGCTTAAAAATATTATAATTTTTTAATGTAATATTATTTCTTTATAAGTAGATAGGTACTTAGGTAAACATATAATATAGATATTTTAGGTAAGGTAAGCGATAAAGAACTTACTTCAAGTTGAGTTCTTCTTCCCTAATGGCCTAATTATATCGTACTTGTATGTGATCAACAATTAGCGAAATATTAAATACATAAATAAAATCCTTTTAACATTTTATATTATAATGATAACATAATGAAAATTAGGAAATATATTTGCATAGCGTAAACAATGATAAATATACGTAAATTTTAATAAATTTCAAACACGAAGTTAGATTAATCGTTATATCAAAAACTTTATTAATTATTAAAATAATCCCAATCGTTTATTTCATAACTAAAAATTCGGTTTTGGCTTATAAGTAAAAATTAATTAACTACCGTTTTCAACTTTATTAGCAAAGATTATGGGCAATTACCGTCGTCGATTTTAAATTGTTGAAGTGGAGACAGTGTGGATCAGTCAAATTTTTAAAAACATTTATAAATATATAAATAGGTACCTACAATAAATGTGAAACCACTAGCCAATATGAACGCAATAAATAAATCGAAAATTAAAATCTTTCAAAGACAAAATTATAGTACTTATTTCGCGGTTTAAAATATTCGAATATCTTATTACAATGCATAGATACATCGAACATATATGGTATATTATGTAATTGAATATAAAACTCTTATATAGATACCTAGTGAATTTACGCCTATATTACGCGTGTAATGAGAATATATTTCATTATTTTAATAGGTATTCAATTATAATGCTAATTGTTTCAATTTGCTAGGGAAATTAAAAAATCCATCGTACAGCACTTTATTTTTTAATTAACACTTAACACTTGATGGTATCATGTGTATAATAATCAACATGGCTATTCCTGCAGGGCAATTCATTGAACATAGCTCAATTAATAATAGGCTTATATCTATTTAGATGAGTTTCGTTATCTGTATATTATAATCTAATCACCGCACTCATCAATCATCACTAATTAGTAGAAATTCACTATCGATCATCATCTCTGTACCTCCTTTCTCTATATAAATGGAAATTTTATCAGATAATAGTTAATAATATAACTAATAAAAATAACTCGTTGGTTTATATATGTTCCAGTTGGATGACTTGAGTAACATATAAATCAAGAGGCAATTTAAATGTTATTTTTTCAATAATTAAAAAATATATAAAATCTTACCTACAAACTGACATTATTTCGTCTCTAATTCATATACATTCATATTATATTATAATACATATTTATTCTTTATGATGTTTACTACCATAACCTAGGCAAGTATATTTTTACCAACATAAAACCAATCTTATATATGTATTATGTTTTCATTTTAAGTTAAAAGTTGAGATTGTCCATTCAATACTCACGAGTTCAAAAGACGTTGCGAAAATTATTATAAATTAATGAACATTAATACAATGAGAAAGTGAATTGTTGACTAGTAACATAGATTTGAGGGTTATATATTTTGTAGGTATATCTGATGTCAATTCTATTAAACTATTATGTCTTTATTCGGTTTTGAATGTTGAAATAAGTCGAATTTCTGGAATAAATCCTTCAACATTAATATGAAAACACATGCAATACAATTTTAAAAGCATTGACATTATAGACAGATGAAAACACGATGAAATAGCCAATAGGCGAAAACCGTTGTAAATGTGTGGGAAGGGATGGTATTAGTTGCCTTAATCTCATCATTCTCATAGTCTCATTCTCCTTGGCTACTGGATATATGCAGCTAATAAGTCATTGATGATAGTTATCAGTTATCAATGGTAACTGATAACTACTATATTATAGTGTTCACTTCATATTATGTTATATAAGACATCACATTATAGGTATATAATAATAAACGTATACAAGTACAGATCCGGTTAGAATCTAATATTAATATTATATTGCTAGTAATTAACATTATGAATTGTGATACGATTATATATATATATATAAATATGGGTACGCTTACCTTTCGACAGCGTCCGTATACAAGGTGGACGACGCGATCGGCGGGGGTGGTTCCGGTTTCTTCTGCTTCCGGGGAGGCACGGGCGGCGGCGCTTTGGCGGCCAGCCGACCGTCGACCATGTGCAGTTTGACGACCAGCCCGGACTCCTTGAGGCATCGGACACAATCGTCACGGCTCAGCCTGTTCACCGGCCGGTCGTTGATTCGGACGATCTCGTCGCCGGCGGCCAGCGATCCCCACGACGCCTGCGTGCGCGACGCCGGGCTGCCGTCAGCGCATGACTGGACGAACAGCCGGTTGCACGTGTCCACGCCATCGAACCGCAACCCGAAGCCCAAACGCTCGCCGGGCAGGCGGTAGACGAGCACTTCTTCGGCGGCGCTGCAGGCCGAACCGTCCGCGGCGGCGTCCTCGCCGATGGACAACACGGTGACAAAAGAATCTTCAGCCGGCTGAACGCCGCTACGGTCACCGCCGTCCACTGATACGACGGTCACAAAGTCTTTTGTGGCCATCGTGCTCATCCCGATCCTGTGCGCTGCCGTTCTACAAAAACCAATTATGATATATTTAATTAATGGTATAGGTAAATGTATTTGATGATCATATTACAGTGAAACCTCCCCTAACGGCTAACAGACGCCTCCAAATAGTGGACATTTTTTTGGGGACCAAACTACAAACATTTCTATACAAACTAAAGCCTCTGAATAGATACTTCCAAAGTAGGTAGATGACAAAATTTCAGTGACTGGGAGTGTCCAGTATTCGGATGTTTCACTGTATACTATTTTATTTATTTATTTATTTTTTTGTTATTTAATAATAATAACGGGGGTAAGTCTAAGATATATAGAGGCATAGTGTAATTTCACGTTAATAATAGTTTATTACAAGATTAAAAACGTATGAACTTGAGAATGATGGATTTCCATTGGTGAACTTCATCATCCTAGTGAGAGGTTTGTTTCTTAAATACTTGGTTGAGCAGTGGAAAATATCAAAACAAAAATTATTACGGATGTTTTAGATTGGTATCTCTAATAGTATCCAAGTGCAAGAAGAGCAGGATACAGTCGACAAAACCGGAAAAGGGTATTCGAAGAAACGAAATATTATTAGAGTGGCAACGGTCAGCTAAGGAGGAGAGATTTAGAAAACGAAGGTATTATATATCATTATGATGTATAATGCGTATTAAAGTATTCATATAAATGCACAAATAATTATCAAACAATTATAGTTTATTTTGATAGCGTATTATCGCAGTAACAACTTACATCTATAAAAACCACCGGAAATCGGTCAAGTGAAAAACTATAGTATTACTTTTATATATTGTGCTCAAATCGTTCACTGAAATACATAAATCTATAAACAAAAACTAGGACGAATAGTTTATTAACTAAAACTATAGGTCAATTTGTAAAATTAAAAATGAATAAATAAATTTTACATTATTCCATTTTACTCCATAAATCTTAACTTAAAATAATACAATTTGTAAGCCTTTAGTTGGTCGTATTGCATATCAATATAATTTCAGAGGAATGTAGGTACAGTTAACCGAAAGTTTGAAATCAAAATAATAATCACCTACAGGTATTGTCATTTAGAAATCAAAAATGTTATGGTTTCTTATTTTTATTATCGTACAAATATACAATGATAGAGAGTGGATTTAAAACATTTTATAAATGTCTATCAAAAGTGTGTGTAAAACAAAACTTTTTCAGAGATATCAGCTGATGCGCGTTCAAAAAATCAACTCTGTATAAAAAATACACTAATAATATATGTTGCGCCTAAGTAGGTGCAGGGTACGTACTATACAAAATTTCTTCGAAGAAAAAAAACACATGTGAGCATGTTATTATAACGGTGACCTGGACTTCACTAAACAACACGTAGATATATAATATTATACATATGCGGATTTCAAGTGCGACCGCCCATTGCAGGTCGGGCACGCGTGTGTTTGAGTTTATACAGACGCATGCATACAATATGAAATATACACACATATATATATAAGTACTTGCACTTCGAGTTTAAGATGAATTCGTTCGTCGTGAAATCGCAGTGAAAGTATATACTTATATTCTAGATAGGCGTGTATATATGCGTAATATGTACGATGCGATCGCGAGAGAAAAACAATATTATAGTATTATCAAACGTTTATTATTATCATCATAATTATTATAATATTTACTTTCGTCTGAACTGTACGGGAAAGAAAGATATAGAAAGATACTAATAACGATAACAACAAGAATAATGCAAAAATAACAAGGATAATTGCGGTTTTACGTACCCGTGTACCTATTTATATTGTGTATATTTTGTATAGTGTATACCAGATATCTGCCGTTTTTAATATTATAATAATTTTATGTAGGTATAAGATCAAAAGCGCAAAATGATAATAATATTATATTATTATTAAGTAAATACTCGAGTGAGTACCCACAATAAATTGATGTATAATGTATAATTTGATGTATAATGTTATGTTATCTATGCTGTCTTATTCTGATTATTTTTTTAAAATTATTTATTTAAGGATATTCTGTCCCGAAAAATTTGATAAAATAATATTATTTAAACTGTTTATTTATTCTATTGCATTAAATTTCTTTTAATTTATTTCTATAGTACATTTAATAGTTAACAATAATTATTAAAATATATACTTCATATAATAATATGTTTATAAACATCCGAAGGTAGTACTCGAATCCGAAAAAGTTCGGCTAACCAAGAGCATTCCGGGTAAACACTTTGTCTGCACTGTCCAGCTTTGGGCCTGGTTTATTCCTTATGTGAATATAATTTGCGTTTAAGTGTTTTTATTGTTTAACATTTTGTCGGCCGTGTCTATACGGTTGAGCTTGATACACTGTAAGTATGTCGTGTTTAAAAATGTATAAAACATATTTTATCGCTTAAAAGCATGTTTTCGAGATTTTTAATAATGAACAACTGTAATATGTTTCAATGAAATTTTAAAAATTAACAAAAAACTCGCTTTATGATAGGTATTAAGTGTACTTCTTCATTAAGTATATCACTGCAGTAATAGGCATATTCAATTTGAATTAAATATAAAATAATTGTTTATGAAAAATGATTCTGAGCAAAAGAGATGGATCAGCCTCGATTTCTAAAGATATTTTATCATTATATCTGTATTTATCAATTTATATTATTTATAATTAAATAATAATTTCTTAGACCATTATAGATTGAATTAATTTTTTCCAAAAAATGCATACAAAGAAAAAAACCGCATTGTAGAACGTGATATATTTTGTAGTATAAATAGCTTAAAAATAGTCGAAATAGTTTGAGCATATTATCAATTGACAATATTATCATTCTTATTGTATATTATCAAGTAATAATAAAAGTATTGGTAAAAAGCTAAATTTTTTTTAATATCATAAAGAACGACTTAAGAAGAACACTGATTAAATTTTCAAACAAGGTATTTAAATTTTAAACCAAAAATGTATAAATAGTGTTTTTTATATCACAGAATAATTTGTATATTTTCTTAATGTTTATGAATTTTGCAAAAATATGAACTTCAAACGCCTATAAAAAAACTACGACTGTGTATTTTCAATATTTTTTTAACAGAACATTTTGTCAAGAAAAATGTAATAAATTAATAAAATATTGACCAAAAAAACAAATATTGTATCAACATAAATAGAAAAAAGACAACAATTTCAAATTTCTTTAAACACCACATTTCAAAAAGTTCCAAAAAATGTTGAAAATTATATCATGAATGCTATAATATAAATATTTTATAAACAATTTAAAGCTCGGCGTTATTCTAACTAAATAATAATTATTTACAACAAAAAAAAAACAAAATTTATTTTTTCGAAAACTCGTGTTGCGTAATTTAACGTAAATATTCCAGTTTTCGGCTATTTTTTTATTAGTTTTCCCCGGTTAAAATGAATTAACATTCGACCACTCAAAGTACCAACAAGATAAAATTGTCTAACAGAAACTAAACCTAAATAAAAACACACTTTAGATAATAATACACTAAAATAAAAAACACATCACAGCAACTGACTTAAAAAAAACATCATTTGCTCCATTTAGAATTTAAAACACATCGTTATAAAACTGATAATTTCTATATGAATCTAAAATTGAAATTCATTTGGTAATTTATTTTTTTTAATCGTATTATGTTAGTACGGCAAAGCTACATTCAAAAAACGTTGTCAAATAGTTTCAATGTTAGTGGTAGATAATTTATAGAATATTTTTAAATATTATATGACTGTCATGTAACTATTTTAAAATGTTTTTTTTAATAATATGTTAATATTAACTAATCTAACTAAATGTACAAAAGGATTTAAATAGACATAAACTATTCTTAAGACTAGAGAAATGTATCGTACAAAAAAAAACTATATGTAAGCACTAAAACATTTATTCGATCAATGGTGAGAAATTTAGTTAATTAATTACCTACTGTGATTCAATTTATAACCAAAAATTTATTAACTTTAAACATTTTATGTAATGGTTATTGATTAATCTTCACTGCTGTCTATTGATCGAAAAATTTGAATGAGTAAAAAATGCTTACTCGTGTTGGTAAGCTTCTCAGTATTTATAAATAAGTCCATAATATATAAATTATAAATTGGAATAATATAGGTTTAAAAAATAACAAATAAAACATTTAATAATGTATTAGCCGCATAGTTATGTTTATGTACCATACTTATTATGAGTAAAATAAATTGTATTGTATTCGTATATATGCAGTGTTGTATCAGATAGATAAAAATGAATTCCTTAATAATAAATAATATTGAATTAAATTAGTTCTAGCTATTCGTTAATCGTTTAACGTATAATAGATCTACTATCGTCCACAGCTGTAACCTAATTCGACATGTAATTTTAATGATCCAATGTTTTCGAACATTAAAATATACGATAATTTTAGTTCGCATGCCATTTATGTTAATACTTAATGGAACGACTAGTGTTTTTGTAATACGCGACGACGATTCTCACGGATATTTTGCACGCCCTATAATTTGTCAAGTCTTAACATCTAGCAGATTTTATAAAGAAACCTTATCGTGAATTTAAAAATATATCCACGATTTTCCATTTATTATCTCTATTGTGTTCAAATTGCCCTAAACGATAAAATATAATAATGTAATGTAGCACAGCGGTTGAAATATAATGATTTTACTAGTACCTACTTTTTTTTCATTGTACCTACATTAATCCCGGATCTAGACTTATCACATCATGTTGTCGAGCTATAATACCTCAGTCTAAAATCTAATCTATATAGATGGTACTGTATCATATTTATTGTCTTTAGAAACAATGAAATAAAGCATCGAAATCAAACCATCGACCGAATCAGATTGGGTGGTATAGGTTATAGTATCTACACTGCACAAAAGAAAATATATTACATTCCATGTTTTTGTATTAAGAAAAATTTAAAATATGTTAAATAATAGTATACAATTGTTAGATTATGTAATAATTATATACACATATAAAATATAAAAAGATATTTCAACTTCATTATAGTTATTTAAATTGTGTATAGACACGACTGTGAATAATTTATTTTGTACACACACAATAACCATATTTATTTATTTCCATTTATAACATTCAAAGGGAAGGCGGGAATGAGTTCAATGTTTTGGCGAACCACAATAATATACATAATATATAATAATATTTAATGTATTATACGGTTCGTCAAGCAGGATGGAAATTAACGGAAATGCTTCTATTTTCCCCTTATTTTGTTTATCGGAATATAACACGTATTATGCTGTACAGAAATACGGAATCACACGTCAAAAAACACGTTCTGCGGTAATTCAGCTGAAGCCCTCTAAGGTTCAAAGTAACAAAAATTTAACAACGATATAAAATAATATTATTTTTACCGAACAAAAGATATAATTTCGAACGTTGTTGTATTATATAATATAATACACGTAAATAACACGCATAATTAGTACGCAGTTAGTCGTATTATTGCTTATTTGACTTTATAATATATACGAGTAAGTATACAACAACGCAGATGAACCGTTTAAGCAAACCAATAAGCAGTTGGTTAACCATGATTTCGCTACCCTTCTTATACCTCTTACCCATCTTTAATAACGATATAAATCAAAACTTTTAATCATCGCCTTAGGCGAGCACCTACACCTCGTTTTTATAGTCCTGGGCGCACATTATGTGACGTAACTATACGTAAGTACGTAATTTTAAAATATAAATCATTGTTTAAGTAATAAATATACCAGATACCTACCGTCTATTATATTATTATATAGGTTTACGGTTTTCGTCATTCTATCCGAACCGTACACGTGTATAGATCATATTCTGACAGATGACGCATAATAATATATTATTTTCATTCATTGGACATAATATAATAAACTGCCGCCGTTTGAGTCATTTGAATATTATATTTTTAATCCGTACATTTTGGTAATAGTTGCTTTGAAGGTTTTTGCATGCTTTACGATAGATCAACCATATTGTGGAGTTTATCAATTTCACAACTAAGTATACATTCTATTCCACGTGCATTTTCTCGTATCAATTATCATCACGTATACACATATCGGATAATGTAGATATCTGTAGATGCAGATGCCACCTATTATCATATTATATAAAACAATACGCTAAAAAAAACATATAGTTTTATTGGTTTTATTAAACGCATAATAACTGAGTTTAAATTAGCATCTCCCTTAAGAAACTGTACTGTTCGCTCATTAGGCCCATTTTCGAATATGGTTCTGTTATTTAGGATCCTAATACTGCTTGTAACGCAATAATCGAGTACAAAATAAATTTTTAAAATATGCCAGTCTTGTACTCAGGTTTGAATGTCCTTCACATAATTATTTACCAGTACTCGAGCATTTCAAACTTGATTCATCGGCAGATCGTAGATATATTGTCAACCTTAAATTTCTTACTAAATTATTAAATGAGCAGATTGACTCACCACGCAAACTTTCTCTAATTCCTTTAAATGTCCCTTCTCGATTCACTCGTCAACATACCACTTTTAAGTTAACAAGCACCTCCACTAATTACCTATGGTTTAAATGAACTACTTCGGTGCTGTATGTTTATTACCAATTCTGACCCCTCTTTTTTTAACTCTTGAGCCTAACCAAGTATTATACTCATTGTTATATCACACTTATAATTTTAATTGTATTATAATATATTCCTTGTAAATTGGGCACATGCCCGTACTGTATGTTAAATAAATAAATAAATACCCTAAATAACTTAACTATGGATTAATTTTGTACAAAAATAGCATCATGCTCTATTCTTAAGTTAATCGATAGTATCAACAATTGTGGATTAAGACTAGCTATATAAGCCTTTCGTAGTAGTCCAATATGTAGCATATACAATATAACTGGTGAACCTTTACCTGGGATAAAAAGACTGATATTTCTCTCAAATGCGTGGCTAGAACATTCTGATTCAACAACAACCCATATAAAAAGAGAATTACAGCAATCCAGAAAGATTTCAAAGAAATTGATATCAACATAGCACAAATAATCCCAAGGGAACATTTGTCCAAACCCTCTTGAAAATCCCATTACGAAATAAATACGGAACTTGACTCTCTTTTAAAAAAACATACCCCAACTGAAATATTTAAAAGTTACTTTCTAAACGTACTAGATGATTATAAAGACTTTTATGAAATCTACACAAATGGATCTAAAATACGATATGGAGTAGGAGTATCCATAATACTTAAAAACCAACACATATTGTTGAAATTATCAAATGCATGTTCCATTTTCACGGTTAAAGCAACAGCGATCCTTGAAGCGATCAAAACCATTATAAAGGAAAAACACTCCAAATTTATTATACTCAGCAACTTCTTAAGTACTCTCAATAGTATTAAAAACAAATTTAAACTGGGAGACCTAGCTTTAAAAATACAGAATAAATTAAACGAAGCCGCATCCATTAACAAACAAATAACTCTTATGTGGATCCTTGGACATATGGGCATTAAGGGAAATGAAATAACTAACCAACAAACCAAAAATGTCTCAAAAAAATATAGAAATAATCCATATACATATGCTAACCTACAACAACATAAAATCCCTTATAAAAGAAAAAACGAAAAATAAATGGTTCAGCACATGGAACCAACAACATACCAAATTAAACACAATAAAAAGAACGACAAACTGGTAGACGAACAGCTGCCCAAAGAGGAAAAAAGACAATATTAAACCACATGCGGATAGGACATATTAGACTAACACACGGATACCTAATAGCAAGAGAAGAAGC
This sequence comes from Pentalonia nigronervosa, assembly GCA_014851325.1. Classification (NCBI taxonomy): domain Eukaryota; kingdom Metazoa; phylum Arthropoda; class Insecta; order Hemiptera; family Aphididae; genus Pentalonia; species Pentalonia nigronervosa. The sequence continues at coordinate 195,616 of JACXSJ010000440.1, read as the reverse complement.
TCCTATATGAGAAGTTTGTGGCGTTAGTCTCACGATGAAACATATAATAACCCAATGCTTAAAACACAAACTAAACCGACAAAGAACCGGAATCGATGAGACTCGACACTGCACTAGGATCCGAAACCGAAGACAACATTAAAATGATTGACTTTTTAAAAGCATCAGATCTTTATAACCTAATCTAATTATATCACCTCTTATTTTTTTTGTGCTAAATTACTTTCTTTATTATATAATCTTATTTTTTTAGTATGTGTATGAATATTGTAAATACTCTAATAATCATAAATATATTTTAATATTGTCACTCTAATTTTTTTATGCATCGTGTATGTAATATTATAAAAACTGTAATTGTAATTGCCTTTACTAATGGCCATAAATGCCGGGTTTATTTATGATCAATAAAAAATATATATATCCATCACGTGGCCCTGCAGACTTGCAAGTAAAATTTTAAGTATTTGATATTCATAGCTTATATAAGCGACCATTAAATATTTCAATACAAGTATATGAACTAATAAATGGTGCGCTTGATGCTTGCGGAATGAATTAGAATTCAGATAGGATCTCATGGATCTTTATAACTGGAATTTCTTTCATTTTTTTTTTTATTAAATCATTAAGTTGTCCTTTAAATACCATATACCATATCTGTGTGATTTCGATAGTGTTATACCTCCACTACCCACACACCGTTACAATATAATTTTTAAAATAAGGTACAACTATAAGTACAAGTTGATATATATATTTTTAAATATTTATTTTCTTAAAAATTTCACTAATTTTTAGAACTGGTTCCATCGAACGCTGATAGAAACTCAATCAATATCAAATAAAACTATTATAATTGAAGAAAAAGATGAAAGTATATAGTTATTTATACATAATTCACAGTTATAGGGGCGCTGCATTTTACTAGCTTCAGGCGTCTAATGTCCTAGATCCAACAATGCATTTATTATATATAACGCGTTACTGATTTTTTTTATTTGCATCAATACCAGAAAAAATTGTAATTCTGAGGTAAGAATCAAGTTTTTTACAATTATGTGGTTTTGCGTTAGGGTACATCAAAACTTCATGTTTTGTGCCTCATTAGCGATTATTAGATTTTACATAGTTGTACAATACATTAAAACATATCCATGTCTTTTTTAATCCTAATTTGAAAGCGCGTAAAAAATAAAAATAAATGTTAGTAAATGTAGTTTATATTTGAGCTCATACCCAATTATTTTTCAAAATAATCACCTAAAATTTTGTTTAAAAATAATTCATTATGCATTAATCTGTTTTTCATAATTTTAATACGGTAAAAGTATTTTAATGCTACATATATAGACATGATTATAATTTGTAAATTAGATTAACTTTCAAGAAACTCAAAAGTATAAAGAATTGCTAAAAAATATTTCAAATAATAATATAAATTGAATTCAGCAGATGAAAAAATGGTAATTTCCCCAACTTTGCAAGAATATGAACGGAATAAGATTGCGTGTTAACGAATTGTAATATAATTTATATTTTATTCTATATTAATTATTAATATCTTAAATGTTTTATACTACCTATATGATTAAATATAGTAACTGATCATTGGAATTAGATACCTATGTATATTATATATTACGCGTTTATTGCTTATATGTATAATTATTTTATTAGTATATGAAACCTGTCCGGTTTGACAAACCGTATTATATCATGAAATCTCGAATTCGTGCTATTCGAGTTGATTATAATAATATGAAAATCCTCAGGTTAGTATCTCTAACACAAAAGTATACTATATAGCTATTATACGCTGCACTGCAGTGTCGGAACTCGGAAGACAACTCGAAAGTCGGTCAACGGTTTTTATATAAGCGAGCAAAAAGTTTTTTCTCTGGTGAAACTATGCTGAAAATCGTATTAAATGTACTTCTATATTAATATTACCATGCTTTATTGAACACGAGATGTTAATATCTGCGAAGTACGTACCTACTGTGATATGAATTTCTTTACCACACATATATAATATACAAATATAATAATTAATTAATTACATTTTTGTTGTCTAAATCACTTAAGTACATACAAATTACAATAAATGTAGCTCGTTAATCTAAACTTGAAAAAATTATGATAGTTTATTATTTTTATTATGTAACTAAAACGGTTTACTGTTTATGTGTAAAAATAAAATGAAGTAAAACATATTTTAGAGCGAACGATAGGTACGTCGTTTACAAATAAAAATTCCGTTATACTGCACGCATCATCTACACACGCGTGCGTAAATTTTAAATAATATTGGTAACTTATGAGTTAATGTCAACGATTTTACACTGGTATGGTTTAATTCTTTAAGAAAACACTATACACGCGTGTGTGTGTTAAATGTACAAGTAATTTAAAAATACTCATAGTTTACTTTAAAATTAAAATATAAAATTACTTACTTTTAAATTTTATAATAAGTCTATATTCACTCTATAATGTTAAACATAACAGAGTTAAAAAGATTATTCAGAATGTACAATTTTCTTTGTTATGCGTGTGTAAGGCGGAGACAATGTTGAACGCGTGTGTCCTCTTATAAGTGCACACATATAATAATATAAAATAGATTCCATTCCGGTGTCAATTTATTGTTTCAGCCGTCTTTACAAAAAGCGAGATGACGATGATAATATTAATATAATAGCAGTGAATTTTGTTTATGCGTGCGTCCGAAGTGACGATTACCAGATTTACTAGTTTTTATACCTCAAACTTGATAAATTGATAAACCGAATTATGTATTGATTCTTTTATTATTATTATGCGAAGTCGCGTACGAGATTCCCGTCCAGTAGGATTATTATTATTTATTGCAAAATGGACCCGCCCACCAGCATCCGCGTCGTTTACGTGATGTTATTATAATTTATAATACATAATATTATAATATTATTATAGTGAAAAAATTGATCTGAATTTCCATAGATTTTTTACTCTTATGGTTAATGTTGTGTGTGTATGTACGCGCGCGCGCGCGTGCGTGCGTATACATAATAGTATCTATTATAAGTTTGCCATGTGCCCGTGTATCGATTTAAAGTCCGTTTTATGTAGTTGGTCAGAACCAGTTTGTTTGGTTAGTATAATATACATTAATATCATGATACTATGCGTGTAAAGCAGACAGCAAAAACGGAGTCTTCATTTGGTTTTTATTGAAAAATTATTTGATGAAATACACTACTGCACGGTCCACGACAATAACAGTCGACGAAAACGAAACACGCTATAACTGTGTTGGTAGTATCTATATTATGTACTAGGTAGAAACTAACAAATTATGCATACCTATAACCTATATATAGATACCTAATATTATAGTTTGTATGTCCGATGACAATATTTTAATCAGTCATTTTAAAGCTGCAATTTGGGCATTTTATATTAAAATTAATGTTTTATCGCCACATATTATACTCACCTCAATGTAATAAATAATGTCAAATAATATACAGTGTATTTCCTATAGTCGTAGGCGCTTTAACGCAATAATATAAATATATTAAATACACCTATTATACACGTATAAAGTACCGTTATGAATATTTAGTTAGTAGATATATTATAACATGCAAACAGGTATGTATATGTCGATGTAATATTATTCTCACACGTGCAAACGGCATAATATTATATGTATTGTAATTTGTAGGTACAGGTACCTATATAGGCGCAGAATAGCGGCAACAACGGACCGAAATATAATTCATCATAGCTAGGCGCGGGTGTGCACGTTATCTTGTTTTTTCGCCACACGATATTAAATATAAAGAACCTAGATTTAAGATGTGATTGCAGATCTGCGTGGAACATAATATAGCATGTGTGTTGTGTTAATGCATCGTAAAGATAATGATGTACATTAATACATATTCTTATTGTTAGATTATCATCGAATATATGTGCAAGTGCAGACAGTAGTGCACATAGGATTTTTTTTCTGAAGGGATTGTGCTTATAATAATTTTCCCAAAATAATATATTAGGACAGCACCACACTGGTAATTTCGTCATTGAATTCGAGCGGTTTTACCGTTTCGGTTTTTACGTTACCATCTAAACAGCTATATTTAAATGGACTGCGCCATACTACAACGGTTAAAACCACTCGGAGTTAACGCCGAAATTACCAGAATGTGGAGATGCCCTTAGGGAGCAGAAGGGCATTTGTAGAATTCTATGTAAAATTTTGAAAGGGGTTGTCACCTTCTTTACCCCCGTCCTGTGTGTGTTACTGAGTGCAGATGTATAATCAGGATTACAAAAAAGTATGAAGAGGATTCATTATTCAGTGTTTTCTACGCGTATTTAATTTTACAACAAAATCGGTAATTGAAAACTGTTAGTTTATTAATTACTCATTAAATTTTAAAAAATCACAATTAACATGAACATCATAAATTAACATAATAGCTAAAAGCTAGTTTGTATCTCAAAGAAATCTATTTTTTGGATTTTTTTCCACCCATTCAAAAACCATGACCACTATGTACAATTATGTATATGTGTCGGTCAGTATTATATATATATATATATATATATATATATATATATAATGGTACCCATGTGAATGTCGTCATTTCGTAATATTATAATTTGTACGTACAAATAATGTGGACACGGAAACGAAATTCATTTTGTATGAAAGTTATAAAGCGATTAAGGTCATCGGAGGAAATTTTTTCAAGCATTGTAATGCAAAGATGATAACTGTCGGACAAGAAGGATGGAGAAAGAAAAATAATAATAATACCGTATCTAGTGAAAAGTATTTTGTTTACCCATTTTAGGTATATCGTATATGTATATAATATATATGAATGTGTGTGTGTGTGTTTTATTCGCTAATTTATTCAGATCTTTAAAGTGTGATTAGATCCAAATAGGAAATCATATACGTATTAATATATATTTGCATACACAAAAACCTATGTAATATCATGGTAGGTTTATTATTTTACTATTCATATATTATGTGAATAATATATTATTATTACCTATACAAATAGGTGTGGGTGTTTTTGAAGTGAAATTTAGCTCAAGGGTATTTAAGAATCCTTGCTGACGCATAGAATTTGTGTGTAAAATATTTACGTTTTTGGAGTGTTAAAATTGAAACTTATTGTATTTAAAAACAATAAATTAACTTGCTAATATTTATTATCGACATGTTTACACACTAAACACACTATATATAGTGTTTGAGCGATGAAATTGTACTTGCTGCATAAATGATTAACTCTTCCTATTATATGGTTGATTATATTGAGTAAAGTACAATTCAATAAATGGTCAAACAATTGTTTTTTTTTCTGGTTTTTAAATTGTTTTCTTATAAAATCTGGTTTAGTAACTCATGAAACGATCATAATCCATAAATGATAAATAAACTGCAGTTATATTCTTATAACAATATAATTGTTTTCATACTATATAATATATATATATATATATTTATTTATTTACATGGTATACGTTTTCATATGCAAACATTGAATTAAAAATAATGTTTTTTAATTAAATTTTTTATCCAAATTCCAAGCATGACCTTAGTTTTCTTCAAGTGCATTTTTTTTATAGTTACTTTAAAATACATGAAAAACGGTTTTCAACAAACCATTATTATTATATTATGTCTTCGGCGTCTTTATTTTTTCCTTTTTTAGAAATTGATTGAAAACATTGATATACATTAGACATGAGTACATTGTACATGACACAACAAATTCCAAGACCAGATATGAAAACGGCATAAAAAATTCTGTACTCAACACTATTCATATCAGAAGTACTATCATGTGGTATTATTGTTAAACATAATAATATAATATCTAAAAATGGTTTAATTTTAAAATATAAAAAAAATATTTATTTGTTGATATAATAAATAACATACTTACAAAAAAAATTATATTATCATTAATATATATTAAAAGGTTAAAAATATAAAACATAAGTATCTTACAAAATACAAATTACGTATGTATACTGTATACTATACATAGTATTATTATAGGTCTTTTACTGCCATACAGGTACAAATAATTAATAATTTTTAGTTAAATAATCAACATTAAAACAAAGTCATCACATTAACTAAATATAATATTTTATTATCTGTGATGAAACTATAAAATAAATATATTTTAAACATTTAAACCATAACCTATAAACATTTTTAAGATTTTAAGTTATTTGTACAATTATATACAATATTGTCAAATATTTAAATATAAAATTATTCTATTACAATTTATATTTTAATTATGTATTATTTAATAATATGCTATCCAGCTTCCATAAAGTAAATACAACACGGTATTGGGTATTGGTCTTTTTTCCTATAAGGTATTAGGTTGGGAAACAATAAAGTATTATTTTGTTCCTAGTTCTTGTACTCTGACCACAGTTATTATTAATACATATTCTAAACTAAAATAGGTGTGAGTTTCTGAATAAACATTAAAACGTCCGATGCCAATGCCATTTTGTTTTCAAAAACACACTTTACGGGAATAATTATCCTGACTCATAGAATCGATCAAATTTGATTTTTTTTTTTTTTAACTGTTAGAGGGAAATATTCTACATCCTGCGTCAATCTTAGTTTTATAATATTTTAATCTCAAACTTTTAAATAAGTCTTTAAAAAAAGACAATTTTAAGCGTTTTTTACAAATTATTTTATATTATTATTTAAAATAAATAAACATCTGATTTCAATGCGGGCTGTAGAATATTATTGTTTATCAATTAAAAAAGAAATTGTCTGAAAATATTCAATTGACAATGAGTTATTCATATTCCCGTGAAGTCATTTATGTCTTTCGAAACTAATAATTCATTATTTGTTAGTTTTATGATATATACCTGGGAATGCGTCGCGTCGTTCATATACGGATAATAGAGGGTCCTCTCACACTAACAACCATTTACACTCTAACACATTCACGAGATTGTGCGACGCCGAAACAATATGTGAATAAGATTGCCAATAATTTGTTCCTTAATAAATAGCCGGTACCGGGGGCCTTAACCGAAATCAAGTGTTTATGCGAATGACAGTGGGGAATGGTAAATATGAAGAAGAATGGAGGATACGTGAACAATTTTAGGTAGTATTTTTTGTTGTGATAAGTATTCGATATAAATATATATATATATATATATATAATATATTATTTATTTTTTTTTATATATATATTTATTTTAATGATAGAATAAAAAATTAAACCGACCGCGGAACTCAATAAATACATTTTAAAACCACACGACTCATGAAACGAAACAGTTCAACACACCTACTAATGTTGCAAGTACGCTATACGCACAGTTAATCGAAAGCCGTCGTAATTATTGTTTGTCAGTTGTTAGTGCTTTGATCCGCTGTAAAAACCCGTAGTGAGAGCGCAGCTTTCAAAAAAAAAAAAAAATGGGTTTCTCTTGTAAATTTAATTTAAGAGACGTGGTGATATAGGTACACACACACATGTCAAATTATGTATAATATAATATTTAACATAAAACGGTGACGAACACATTGATATCAGTGTGTAGTATTATTATTTAAATTATATGAAACGATAAAAATGCTATTATTAAAATATAAAAATAAGCTATAATTGAAAATTGTAACGGAAAATGTATTGTTAAAATCATTAATAACGATTCAAAATATAATTTTGGCTGATTAATAGAACTCTATTATTTATGTGCGTAAGTGGTAGTAATAAGTGACTGGCGACAAATTTAATTCAAGTTCAAAGCCAAAATACCAATCAATATTATAATCGCTTTAGTTCTACAGCAAAATAATTGTGGTATACTTTAATTTTTAAGTGTAGGTACCTATTTAAAAATATGTTGTTTTTTTATCGCAATTTTAAAATAATAATATATTATTATTTATTATATTTCCGTCATTAGGTTAAATAAGAATTAATCAGTAAATCAGTGCGTTGTGTAAAGCCCATAATATTTAAATATTGATACCACTATAATATACCAGTATTAAGGTTGAAAATTAAAATGATAGTATTCGAAATATAAATAGGTAGGTAATATTGTGTATTACTGTATTAAGAATTTGGATGTTTGTCATTCTTATGTCTTCGACTAATCAGTGATCACATACATTATATCACCAACATTTTTTTCGTTCCTCTATGAAAGTCAAAAATAGAACATCGTCCATATTTTGTCTTTTATTAGATAGTTATCGATTTAAATGTCTGCAGCTAAAATGTTTAAATATGTTCTCAACATGGAAAAATTAGGGAGATAAAATTATTGATAGTTCTAATACTTAATATTACTGTATAAAAGAGACGTTTCTAGACAAAAATACCATAAATTTTGCTATGCGCTTAGTATTTACTATTTACTATTTACATAAATCCGTTCGTTAATAATTATAAATCATATATGTGCTACAGAATAAATGTAAAAGTGCGTGCACGGAACAAGGTCGACGACGGGGATTGGAGACAATCGCCTCGACTCGGGCCGCCGCATTGGCCAATGAACCTAATTGTAATCACCGAACGGACAGTGTTCCCACATAGTCGGCGGGGGTGGTGATAACCGATTTCGTACGTTCTTATCGTCTATTGCCGGTTACCTATCCTCTGAAAACTAAGTATAATATACTTAATATATACTTTTCATATTATATTATATTATACCAATGAAGTTCATTGGTATAATATAATATTGTGTTCATTGAATGAACACATGCGTTATTATTTACTACAGATTGTTTATTGGCAATTATTAAATTTTTATGATGGCACCAAAACGATTTTAGTTCCACGGATACTTGAATTTTTAACTGGTAAATAAATTAACTAGAACTATCAGTAAGAAAACGAATATCGGTGGATTCTAAATCGTTTTTATATAATAGTTATGATAGGTATTTATATTTTTATAATTTTTTTACTATTGGTCCATAATTTCACTGATCCGTTTTACATGCAGACACGACTCACACACGACGCTTTTAGAAATGCATTTACGTTGTTTATAATCTAACGGACTTGGGAAACCGCAACAACGGTCGCAATGTATCACCCATATAATACACATACCTACTGTAGCAATACAGTCGTTCAGAATAATTCAATTATAGAGCGTTAAAGATATGGCTTTATGTTTTAAAGGTTTGTACCTAAATTACAATATATCTATTAATATTAGGTAGGTACCATAAGGAAGTATTGATGTATGTAAAAATCAATAACAACATGTTATTAAAGACTTACGTGCGCAAAATTTTAAAAACGTATCCTGCAGGTCACTCCTGCCCCGGTGGGTGGGTCCTTTTCACAATGACCGAACACTAGAACCGTGTGATACCGAACTAGAAGGCTCGTCGCCTACAATGACGTTAACGCCCGCAGAATGATGCCCGATCGTCGGCGGGAAGACAGCGGTGTTGGCGGTCATAGCGCGAAAACGAAAAAATACCGTTTAGGCGTGGTGAGAGGGCCAGCCGAAAACGAAAAGACCGCCAGCGGAGCACGTGTACTCGTCGTGGGTGGGGATGGTACCGAAAGGGTTGTATACGAGAACCGCCGAGAATCGACAAGTGGTCGACGGACAACAAATAGACCGCTCGTGCGGGGCCGGTCGAACGTGTACTGCGCGTCTGCAATCGGCGGGTTGCGCGCACCTGTGGCACGGGCGCCCCGACCGAGCGGCGTGTCTTCTTCGTGGATCGACGGAGGGGATGGGCACGGTGACGAGGACCGGCGGCTGACAGACTCGGTCGAATGTTTCGCACGAAAGTCGCGGCGACGGTTACCGGTTGTAATATTGTAATAATATTATATTCTATAGGTATGTTATATACGCGCACCTGTATCCGTTTGGCGGTGGACGCAACAGGTTTTTTTTTTCGTGTCCTGATATTTTGCTCTTGTCTCAAGGGTCGTTCGTCGTACTACTTTTTCGCGAAGAATAGAATACAAGTCCACCGATATGAAATGTGGTGTATACAAATGAGCCATCGTCTGAAACCATGACAATATTAATCTTCATATTAAAACCGCACAACTGCAAACTGAGTGCAATGCCTGTAATATAGTTTATTATTGTAACATGAACTTGTCTATGAACTTATAGTGCAAGTAAATCAATAATATAGTTACTTCGTTTGGAATTAAAATGAAAATATAAAATATTCAATTTTGGTACAATAATATAGTTTGATACAGCGATGGCAACCTATAACTATAATAATAGTATCGTAATATTTTTGAAGTTTCTCACTTTTTATGCTCAATATTGTTATATCTCCATACCATTTATACTTCAAAATATTATTGTTTTACTAAAACATGATTCTTGGTGTGCTCTTTAATGTTTGATAATTAAATGTTGATAGTCAACTTCGCAAGAATCTATGATAAGTTGGCCAGAAATGTATTATCCTTTTTTTTTTAATACATTATAACACAATAGACACTGAAATTTGTTACCGTAAAGGTTTTTAAAAATTATTGAAGGACACCTAACATTTTACCAGTGCTCTAAATTAAAAAAAAAAAGAAAATTATAATAAAACAAATATAGGTACTTAACATATTTAAACTTTAATAGCCAATTTAGTATATAGGTCGACCAAAGCCTTAAAAATGTTCAGTAATTTTCTTCATATTGACTTTTAAATTTTCATTCTCATCGGAAATTAGAGCTTATAATATTTTAAATAAGTACTATGTTTGTTTAGGTTCAATTAAATTTGGCTGGGCATATGTCAGAAGTTGACAAGAATTTTACAAGAATTGTTTATAATATTAAAACAATTTTATTTGATTTTACACATTTAAAAAGTGAAAATAATTTTAAAAATTTACGTAAATAAGTTGTAGTATATTTCATGAGAAATTGAATAAAAATATGAAAATTTGTTCATATCTATTTAGACTTAAACTTAAATGTTTTAGCTTTAGTAACAACTCGGTGGTTAAATGCAGCCAATATTATTACAATTATTAATTATATTTATAGCCTACAGGTATCGTCATGTCGGACTTGCGTGTTTTTAATAGAAATACATTTTCTTCTGTCAATTGCTGTTGTAAATGTATAACTACCTATAATTTATAATCATTTTATTTAGTTGTTTGAAAACCATGCGTGAATATTGTGATTTGTAATGTGTATCAACAGAAAATGAAAAAATTATATCGTTGGAATAAAAATAAATCGGTTTCCATCAATGTCGTACAGATATGCGGTATATTATACACCGCCTAATTCCTATAATCGTACACTGTATAATAGGTACATCTTATAATAAAACAATGTAAGACCCGTACCCACTTCTTTGACCGAGATGATGTCTTACAACTGATGGGGCCCAGACGACCAAACCCCTATTATACGGATCCGGCCTAAATATGGAGGTCAGTTGCCGTAACCTATACATAATATACTTGTATATTGGAGATTTGATTTTTTTTTACGTACACTCGTTGGCCTGACTTGGGTGGCGGTGAGTAAGACACCGGTTTGTCCACAATTTCGGAACCGCGCGATAGGGCCTCCTTCCGTTACAAAGCCTTCCGCCGTCCAAACGATAGTTGATATTACATTATTACGTATAATTTAATATACCTATACACGATATGGACAACGATAAATAAGTAGAATTTGACGTTTGTGTGTTGACGGACGTTCATATTTTCAATATTTTTCTGTTTTTTTTTTTTAATTTTATCGATCTAATGTAAGTATAATATTATAAAGCTGAAGGGTTTATATATTTTAACACGCTTATCTCAGTAACTACTTTATAGACAGATTTTAATAATAATTATTATGGCGTTTATACATAATTGTTTTGATTGTTTTTCGTTTTCTTAAATTTAAATGTTATATTGTTAATTATTATATACTTATATAGCTATATGCGATAGTAAGTAAAATATATTGGTTTAATTAATAGTATTAAGTATAAATAATTGTAAATATTATATTAATCTATAAGAACTCATTCCAAAAAATAACTTGTATCAAATCATATAGGTCCATCATATATAGTTGTTTAATATTTTCAAGACCATCAAATTACTTTTTAAAATTATTTTTGTGTTTTGTATTAATATTTTTTCTACTCTTATTTATCTTTAAAGAAAACAACTAACTTTTACACAGATTTCATAAAGATAAAAAATATTGATTTTTTTCTTAGGTATAAGGTGACATTTTGATCCGTTTTAGATTCTGTGCGGAACGATGAATATATTGATTTTACAGCGTAGTTTTTTTTTGTGTCAGTCATCACCTTTTAGCACTGCAAAAATGCTTCTTTATTCTATTAAAAATATTCTTCTTTCTTTCTGGTAGGAAAGTGAACTTAGTTAGTACTTAATTTTAAAAAGTAATTTTTTTTTCAAAAACATCATAAAAAACAAAAAAAAATTAAAGAAAAACCGGAATTTTTACGCAAACCAAATTGTTGACAAAATTGATTTTGTTTTTTAGAATAAGACAAAAATGTAAATAAATGTAAATACATGAAATTTTCACCAACTTTTTATATTATCATTTTATATACACCATAAAATTTTCAATGTATTTTGACTTTTTTAAGCTATTTATAAAGACAAGAATTTTTTTGATAAATTTTTTTTTATTATTATTGTTGATAAAAAATGTTTTTTTTTTTTTTGGTCAAAATACTTGAAAATTTAATACAAAGTTTCTCATAACTTGTTGTTAGAGAAAATTAAAATAAAGTTGAGTGTAAATCCACAATACTCTTTATATACGTTAAAATTACAAAAATTCGCAGTTTTTTTGATTTAGAAATTCAAGAAAAATTTTTGTTTAAATCCAGATTTGAAAATTTAACACATAATTTCTCATAAGTTTATCCACCTTTCACAAAAAAAAAAGTTTACTGAAAACTCAAGCAATTTTTTTATGAGCGTTTGAAATTACATAAATGAAAATACATTCACCCGTAAACTACTGCAAATTTGTCAGTGAACAATTTCTTTATTTTGTTGATTTTGTTGGAATTCAAAAGCGAAAGTCTTATACTGTCCCCATCACTGCAGTTTAATGAAAGTTATAAGCCCACAACTTATTATCAATGTCAGGTTCAATAATAATAATAATAATTTAATGATCACTGCCAACATTTATATACCCATTTAAATAACAATTATTTAATGAAGTATAAGGTGACAGTCGATAGGGTTTAAATGTTAGATAGAATACCACGGGTCCAAAGACCAAAGTTAATTCTTCCGATAGTCGAATAAACTTGTGGAGACAACAGTATTTTTTTTTTATTTTTTCTGGGTTTTTTAGCATTACATTAAGTGGTTTTAAGAATACCATCAGTTAATTTAAAACTGCTGTAATGTTGTATTGAATATAGTAAATATTATATTTAGATGATTTAATTTGTTAGAATATATAAATATTATACCTACAATATGGTTATCTTACTTAATGTAAGATGTGATCGACGACTGTATAAGTTATAGGTTAGGTCATCAATATTAGTTTAAATTATTAATATTTTTAAAGTTTTAATAGTATTTATAAAATGTAATTTTAATTAAAATTTTTTTTTTCAAATGTGAGTTTGTTTGTTAAATTAAGTTAGAGAATGACTTGTCATGTTTTAATGAAATGTATTTAATTTTTTTTTTTATTAATTTTAATTATGGCTTACACATGAATTCGCATGCCATGTTTGAAGTTCTTACAACCTTCAAAATCGAATTTATATATAAGGATACAAAAACACACCTTTTCTGTTGAATTTTTTTTTTTTACAAATATTTAGTTTACCAATCCAGTTATTTTCGTTCAAACATTATTTTGAAACTCACGAGAAAAGTTTCCCACTACAAAATCAAAAATACGTATTTTACAATGACTGAGTCAGCAACAGGTATGTATAAGTTAGCTATATCGGGAAAAAAAATGTAACATTATTGATCAGATAATTACATAATTCTAATACTTTAGCGCTATCTAGTATCCAGACTAAAAATCAAACAATAACTATAGACAGAATTAGTAACCGACACTCTACGAAGTGACGGTCTGCGCTCGAATGGATAGTATATAAGCAACTGAATTGTCCCATTACAAATGTGAGGTCTGGTGCGTGGAGCTGCCCGAAATCGCCGTATGGTGAACCTCGTGGGGGCTGTTGCCCTCACATTTGGCAGAGGGGTGTCGAGTTCGGAGGTCGGAAAAAAAAGAGGGTACAACGACGGGGGTCGTCGTATGTGTGGTGGTAGTGTGAAGAGATTACAAAGTGAACCGACGGTCGGCCCTAACCCCCCACAGCGTTCGTGGCGGTGTCGCCCCAAGAGTGGTTGTAGGTTCTTACCGGCGTGCCGCGCTCTCGAAGAGGGCGCGCCCTGCTCTCCGGGGTGCCCCGCGGTGGCAGGGCCCCCCGCCGCGTGACCGTGCGGTTTACCCCAAAATCCACACACCCATCATACAAACGTCGACCTTCTCGTTTGCGCCCAACGAACTCCTCGCTCGCGCCCCCTACCAAAAGACATCGTCGTGACGGCCGCCGTGTGCCGCCAGCCGTGGTGGTAGTCCGACAAGGTAAGGGATGAAAGGTGGAAGTTGTGTTGTAAATACAAACAACGAGTACACAGGTCAGGTTAGTTCTCAAGAACTCCGTGCAGAAAGGCAGCGGGTTGTGCCGCTCGCTCGCTTCCTCTCTCACACCCCCCAATCGCAGTTTCACGTACAAGTTTGACCTCCGTAAAAAATTTTTATTTTTTTTTTCAAAATCAGATTTATTATTGTTTATCACTTCAAATCTTAGACCCAGTTTATTGTTCCTTATTTAAATAAATTATCTACAATTTTAATATTAATTTGTTGGGTATTAAAATAAAATTTTGATAACAATGATTCTTATCAATTATTGTGTTTGTAAGTGATAAATAGACGTACATGTTGACCTTATAGTTTTCTGTATACGTTTTCTTCGGGATAAACAACTTTTTATCTGTATTACGTAGAGTATTCGATATATTTATTGTTATATTTTATTTGTAAAATCGGCTGAAAAAATTTAACTTTTTCATTTTTTTTTTTTTTTTTGTGTTCGTTATCAAATAATATTAAATCATTTATTTTCTTCTATGATAATTATAGCAGCTCATGCAAATAGAGCGCTAATCCCCCGTTTTTTTTCTTTCTAGAATAAGAACAATAATACTAATATTGATTCTCGTATCAGTTAAAATACTAAAATTTTTTTTTAATTCACGATACGAGTTAAAATGATAATAAAATATCATAAGTAATATCGTATAGCTTACAATCAAAACGACATATGACATAAATAATTATAAATGTTCGGTGTTGCCCGGCATATTTATCTCACCATATTATAATATTTCATTCTCTTACAAATTTCAGCTTATTACCAACTCAATTAAAGTTATAATTTTAATTGATTTTGTATATTATGATCAAAGGTAGGTAATAGATTAAATCTATTCTGACTTCTGAGGTAAAACGATATATATATATATATATACCTTAGATCATATTATACAAAATAAACCTTCTAGTTGTGTTGTCATAGACTAGTTAGTTCGTGTATAATTTAGCACAAACTAATTATATTTTGTCACGAATTATCGGTATAAGCATATTCTATATCAGCTGTGATAAATGTCATTTACTGCAGCCACGATTTAAGATAAACAGGTTAATCGACGGAGAAATATTATTTTGATGTCCAGTCAAATGTTCGGTTACAGCCTGCGAGAAGGAAATCAGCTATAATGTAGTTAAATAGCGTACATTTTCATAATAAATAAATATATATATTATAATTGCGTGTTCTGCTAGCTGTATTTCTTCTGGGTAATATCGTATAAGAGTCCGATGTCGGCGATAGTCCTCGATAAACGATAATAATATCGTCGACTTTTGATAAACGGACATCGAGAAGCGAAAACGCCGGCGAAGTAATAAGTCTGCCGGTCGCCGCCGACGACGTGTCTACGGATTTACGCCGTTCAGAGAGAACTTGTGGTCCTTCCGAATATTTTTTTTGATTTCTGCAAACGACATTATTGCGGTGTCGCGGCATTTACGCCCGTTTCGATTTCTTGTATGGTAAAAAAAAAAAAAAAAAAAGTAATAGGTAATAATGGGCAGATAACGACAAACGTCGAAATTCGATCAGAAGATCCGAGTAGGCGCCAACAAAAGTCTATTATGACATTGAAGCCGCGGAATGTCGACCTACATAACGCGTGCGGCGAACGCAATTACTCGCACTGCGATATGCTTTCGTCGTATCACGTTCTATTTGTTCTGTAATTATTTTTTGTTTTATTTAAATTTGCATATTGCTTGATACCGTGGCAACGCAATAATGACATATTTATGGGTTTTGTCACGAATCGCAATAAAGTTGTTGACGACTTTCTTTCGTTTCGGGCCGTTGTGAGGGTAGTGCCCCACCCTACTTGCGGATTGTTCCAAGTCTTACGCCGTAGAAATATTTCAAAAAAAAAAACGTCGACGGACGAATAATTTTATCGGATCGTTTTATTTTATTATTATTGAGAACGTTAAGCCTGTCCGGCAGCACGCCGACAATTGGCGTGAACAATTTTGGCCATCGTAACACAGCTGTATACACCGGACACTGTCATTACGTAGTTTATTATATTATATATCGGTAGGTATGTATTTATAATATAAAAAAAAAAAATGCACAAACGGAATTATTTGCGACTATTTTGCGTACGCTTTTAATTTCAATTGCGTTAAAACGACAATTATCGTCAGGAAATAAATCAAATCAATTACAATACGAATGGTAGCTCTGGATACTGATGTAGTTATAATTTTGAAAGCAACCGATTTCTTCAAAAAACGGACGAACCGTTTGTTTAAAACCGATTTGCCCATTTTCCACATTCGGTTCGTCACTATTTCATTGATTTATGTTTTTTTTCGAAATTAAAAAAAAAAAAAAACTGCCGCTTCTAAGAACAATCAATTTTCTGCCTATAAAAAATAATATGGTGAATGCCTGGCGCTCGCATATGATACTTTTCATTAACTTTACTTCCCCGGAGGACGTCAAAATAGTTAATTCAAGTTTTGACAATATATTGTAAAAGTCTTATGTCCCTCTGCTCAGAAACTGTAAATACTAACCCAACTCCGAAATAACGTAAAACATTAATATTTAATAAAAATATGATTTGACTAAGGTAAATTACAACAATAAAGATTTTTTTATTGTAAGTTCAGTGATTATTAGGTAATATGTTATTGCGTTTTATACTTTTATATGGTAACGTCATGCAACAATTATTAGAACTTCATAATTTATATTGTTGATAATGTTAACACTAAATTGTAATATTGATAACATTAAAAACACGAGAATTCATTTTTTAAATTACAATCCTAAGACAATCGCAGACAGTTGTAGTTGATACACAAATGTATATTCCATACGATATTTGGCACACGCAACACCATATATTCCATTATATCAAATAACTATCATTCACATTCAGCAATATAACTACGATGAATGAAAACCGATTGGATACAAACAATAAGTTAAATTCTATTTCAATTAACGATCCTAGACATTATTCAACTTCGTTAATAGTAAGTTTGTTTTCACTTCATTTTATATAATATTTCTGTATGCATGTAAACGTAGATGATTCAATTTTTAATTATTTATGCGTATTATGTGATTTTATTTAAAAAAAATAAAAAAAATATTTGATTTCGATGAGGTGTGTTGTGTGTATTGTGTAAGCAGAAATCTATTTTAATGATTGTGAAAAGTTATTTTCATATTATAATTTATAATAACTAAAACTTTACCTGTACTTAAAATAAAAACTGGTTTAGGTATTAAATATATTTTATATTATGTGCCTACTTCATATTTATATAAAAAAAAAATTTAATAAATAAATAAAAAAGTTTTTTGGCTTTGATTTTTAATGATATATAAACTTAACTTTTGGGTGTTTAATCCATTAAAAGCAAGTTGATGCACAAAATTCAAATATACATTTTTACATTTTTTGCTTTTGTTATAGTAAACTTATAGCTTATTCTAAGATAGTCAACACTAAACGATATAAACATTTGTTTAATGCAGTTACTTATACTACTTATCATATTAGAAGACCCAATAACTTAAAGTAATATTATAAAATCATTTTGATATTTATTACAACTTATTATCTATAATTACAGATAATCAAATTATCAAACATTAGATAAAGTTATACATTATTATTTTTAATACAGTTTATTTAAATATTTTTATAGATTTTAAATTTATATATTTATCTTATGTTGTTTTGATTTAACATATTTAATTTGTAATTACTATAATAGATAAATGCATTAGGAAAAATCTGTTAATTTATTTTAGGCTGGTGCTGTAGCTGGAACTGTTGTTGATATTGCATTATTTCCACTAGATACGTTAAAAACCAGATTACAAAGCCAATATGGATTTATTCAGTCTGGTGGTTTCAGAGGTATTTATAAAGGACTAACGCCGACTATTATTGGTGCCCCTTTTACAGGTAAAATATTTGGTGTTGTCATTGCTACTATACAAAAAAATTGAAAACAATATGTTTTTAGCGGGATTGTTTTTTGGCACTTATGACGGTTTTAAAAACCTATTTCCTTATGTATCCAACAATACTGCTCCATTAGTTCATTTATGTGCTGGAATTGTTGGTGAAGTGGTATACTACATTTTAATTATATTGTATTGTTTCACGTTAAATATTAACATTTGAGTATAAATTATATTTAATGATATTACTATTAGATATTATATATACAGCATAAACTGGGTGATTTACTAAGCATGCTCACCCTCATTTTTTCCTTTAGTAATGAATTTATACAAATTCTGATTTTTGAAATTTTTAAATATACTCAAAGATGATTTTTTCAAATTCTTGAATTCTTTTATACTATTTAAGGAGTGTTCTGATAGCAATTCAAACTTTTGCTTTTTAAATGAGAAACCCATTTTTTTACTGTAAATCATTAAGTGAATAATTGTTTTGAAAATGTCGGTGTACAATAGAACCTCATTAATCTGGACTACGTAACTTAGGCTGTAGGTTGTCTGATTTAAATAAAATAACCTATGAAGTGAGCTATAATACATATCTAAAAACTCTGTTCAGTAAACAAACACTTATACAGATTTAAGAAATATTATTTTTGGTATATAAAATATAATGCAGCACAGTATTAGTGCATAAAAAATACAAAATAATTAGTTATTTCACTTAAGCGAAGTGTAGACTAATGGGGTCGAGATTAATAAGATTCTACTGTACTTAATTCAAAATTTAAACAAGTCTCTCTATTATTAAAAAATTAATAATGATAATAAAAAATGATTTTACAAAAGTATAAAATAGATGTAATTAAGTATTCTAAAACTCAGATTTAGAACAATTGCATTAATGAAGAAAAAATGGGATGAGTAGACTTGGTGAATCACCCTATATATACCAATGCTATTAATTACACAGGTTTGTTGTACAACCAAAGTACCCATAGAAATAGTAAAACAAAGACGTCAAGCATTACCAAATCAAGAATCCATTTTAAAAATCATAAGAAATGCATATGCTAATGAAGGAATATTTGGATTTTATCGTGGATTCTGGACAACTGTTATGCGTGATGTACCATTCTCTATGTTACAACTTCCAATATGGGAATACTTAAAAAGAAAGTACAAGATATTTACCGGTAAACCTCTTACAACATTAGAAGTTGCCCTATGCGGTTCCATATCAGGTTATTATTTTTAATTGTTTAACAGTTATATTATTCTATTTATTTGTTAACAATATTATATTTTTGTAATAATTTTTATCTTATAGGAGCCATAGCTGCTGCTTTGACAACACCCATTGACGTAACAAAAACGCAAATTATGTTAGCAAATAGTGCTGTGGATCAAAATTTCTCAATAGTTTTTAAGAACATATACAAAAAAAAAGGACTCAATGGGTACTTGATAAATTTATATTTTTTTTCTCACAATATATTATAAGTTTATAACTTATAATATTGTATTCAGATAAAAAGAAACACAGTGGCAACAAGAGTATCAATAACACTGTTTATAGATTACTTATTTAATTTTTCTAGGACATAGTGTCCATATTATTTTTGACAATCTATTGATTAATGATGACATATTATGAGAAATTTTTTCTTAAAAAAAAAAAAAAATGAATCGCAGAGCATTAAATTTTTTTGTTTATCCGTATTTCATCATTTGAGTGAGTCACAGAAATAAATTAACTTATTGAGTATTGTCAAGTTGAATTAGGGCTGTTTGTTCTAATCACTAAGTGAGTATCGAAATCGAAAGTGTTACTTAGTTTAATATCATATATTCGTTATTATTATTTTATGTTATTCAGTCCATTTGTTTGTTTGATTATAAAGAAACTATTATAAAGTTTAATAACAGAATTTTACCAAAAAACATTAACCTATATTTTTTATTTTGTAATGTTTGCCAATCTGTGTGGAGGAATATTTAAGACAATGGACTCTTGCTGTGAAATTCCAGGAAAATGTTGAGTATGTTAAATATTAATATGTTTGCATATGCTGTCATTATTATTATTGTTTTATTAATGCCAAACAGTAATTTTGCATGTTACAACAGATATGGTGAAAAAGTATTCATGTGAGTAGTTAAAATACAATAGGACTAATGTATATAAGAATGTTATTATACAGAAAAACAGAGTTATATATATATATACAATAGTTAAATGATAATAAAGTAGTTGTGTGGCCCAAGGATTAATTATTATTTGCAGTTTTGAGCATACGATGCAGAGTATGGTTGTGTCCAAAAAAGTCTTATGTCTTGATACATAGAATTGGGATTGATTTCTAGAAGAATGAAAAGGTACTCTAAAAGGTATGGCATCAAGGAGTTTTGGGAACTCTGTTATAATGTCGTTATTGGTGTATTTGATATATTTCACATTGAAAATAAATAAATATTACTTATTTTTACTGTAATTATAATTATTTTCCTAATCACAACAATATTTTTTTTTATTATTATACCCAAAAATTGTGTGCTCAGTTGTCACAGATTCATAAGTCTTGTAAAAATATACTAATAATTATTAATGTTTTATTATATTATATTTATGGTTTCAGATTATTTGCCGGTTTTCTTCCAAGAGTTGTATTGATAATGATTGGTGGAGCTTTATTTTTTGGTGTGTATGAAAAAACATGTAGAGAAATTGAAAATAAACATAAAAATAAAATTTAAACATTTTTAATAGTACCTAAGTTCATGTTGTACTCTTCTAATTTTTCATTTTTACCAATAATTGTTATAGTTATTTAATTATTAAAACAAAATATTTAAATCATAAATGGTTTATAATTTTTTAAAACAAATTTAATCTGATGACGATGTTGATCCATAATCTGCAGACACAAGTGATGTCATAGAACAAATATTGGTACTAGCAGCTGGTAATATTTCTTTTTTTGATGTAATAGTTGATTGAATAATACCCACATTAAGACACTTTTTTGGTTTATTAGGGTCTAGCTTAGGAGTTTTACGAAGTCCATGAATAAACTTTTTTTGTCTAGTTTTTGTACCTAAATAAGAAAAATATATATACATATAAAATAATGATGGTGAAAAATTTCTTAAATTTGTTAATACACAATGATGTGCATTATTCATATTATAACATCGTATATTTTTCAACCCTATTTTGTGTATACCCAATCTGTAAATTTAATATTTACAGTAAATATAACATATGCAATTATGTGATATGACTTGATATACTTAAAAATAGTAGCTATCTATTCCATGATGACACTTAATAGTTTATATACATATTATTTAAAATATTTCTTGGATCAATTATATATAAAATGTTTTCTTAATGTTATGCATATATTATTGTAAAAGGATAGATAATTGACTTGGTAGTGGCATGCTATTAACTAAGTATATTTAAAGCAAATGTTATTTTGTAAATAATATGTGAGTTAAACTTTTCTTAAAAGTGTATAATGATGGTGTAGTGCAAAGATATGGTAATTGACATTTAACAATTTGTTCAGTAGAGGCATTCCAAAGTTTAGACAATTTTTGGGTTGAAGTCATAGGATTTTTTTTATTAGCCATCTAAGTTGTTACTATAATTATGTTTTTTAACACGTTTGAAACTTATTAATAAAATGAATATACTTAGTTTTATTAAAACACTTTTGTTGTAAGTGAGTATAACATATTTGAACATAGAATGTATTTTTAATCATAGTAGGTACATATTTCAAACATCAATTCAGTCTAGTGGATAAAATATTAAACAAACACATACAATATTTGTGCATTATATGAATAATTTAATGGAGAATTTTATAAAAAACTCATTTTTGCCAAAAATTGTACTTGTCATACCTGTGCACTACACCATTTATTAAATAACTTAGTTTTAACCAGTTTTTTTTTATCATAATGAGACAATGAGTAAAATATCATTAATAAAATAAAAAAAAATTAATTTTAATTATTTTATCAATCAATAATTATAATAATTTGACAAACAATTTTAAAATTACAATAAAATAGAATGTATGCTTACTATCAGAAGTTTGATAACTTAATAATTTAGCAATTTTTATATCTTCTTCAACTTCATCTACTAATGGAATACTTAATGATAGTCTTTCTTTTAATTCATTGTCATGTTTTTCTTTCACAGCTAATTTCTGTTTTTTTGTCTAAAAATTAAACAGGTTAATTATTATCTATATAAGATTATAATGTCTGGATATAATTTTAAAAAAACATAATTTTCCATATAAAATGTTAAATCAATTTGCAACAATTGCATTATTTGAATTTATTTTTTGTACAACAGTACCTATGCCGCCTAGGTTTACATATATTTTGTTTTATTAAACATAAATGTATGAAACGTTATATCAATTGAATATTTAAATTAATATTAAACAAATAAACAAAATGATAAATATGTTATAGTTTCAAACTTACTCTTAATTGTTGTCTTAATAATGAATTTGCAGCAAAATCATCATTCCACTTAGCATCTTGTGCATCATGAAGTTTGACCAATATTGGAGCTTCTTTTTTAGCCTTATCAATATCTTCAGTACCATGTTCAAGTTTAAACATAGCATCATCAAACAATCGTTTACTTGTATCTTTGTCCTCTGGGACAATTTGTTCATTTTCAAAGGGATCCCATCGATTTTCTTGTCGACGAGCACCACTTTCAATTACATAATCTAAATTCTATTTTTTATTCCAAAAAATTTTATGAATTTTAAACAATAAACATATTTTTAAATTGTAATATTACCCCAGGATCAGTTTTAATTTCAAAATGGTTATTACAAAGATGACATTTCATTCGAAATTGATAAACTGGCGTTGAATAATACATTCCAATTTTCTTTTTTTCAGCATTATACCTAAAGATTCAAATTAATTAATTACATTGTTTCAATCAATGATAAATTTGTTATACCGAACGCCCATGCCAATGTGATTATTGCATCCATCACACCATATGTTGTAAGGCATTTCAAAACGTATTATTAAAATGCCCATATGAAGTTTTCGAGCACGTTCTCTTAATGCATGAGTTCCTTTAAATTTATTTAATCCCCCTACGGCAGGATTATAATCTGGCGGATAGTATTTATTTTGTCCTTTACGTTCACCCATCTTGTTTGGTGGTAATAACTAAATTAATATTATCTGTAATATAAGACTAAATATTATATTTATATAAGTATTTTTAAAATTTGTTGAAAATATTAAAGAATATATTAATAATTTATAGTAAATATTTTCTAAATATCAACTTAAAAATATATGTATTGGCGTTAATACACATTACTAGTTACAAATCTTCGATTTATCGAAAATTTGAACTAATAATAAATTGGCCAAAAGATATTATTATTTTACTATAAAATACCTACATAATACAATTCAATAATTTATTAAATTAATAAATATTTACAAGATCAAAATTAGAAACTATATTTTTTATAGAAAAGTTACATACTTAAAAGCTAGTAGTAGCTAACTACTAATCACTGGTCCACGGCTATAGATAATCTACAGACTATCGTATATTCGTGATACTAAGTACTAAGTTGTAGAAAATACTATAGATTCTACAGTATTTGGTCGTAGTGTGACAGCATAATAGCATAAAGTATAAATTGTTTATGCTACTAAGTAGTAAGTACTAACTATTAACATTATTATTAAAGTTCCGCGTTATTATCGCATACACAGCTACTGATATATTTAGACAATAAACTATTATTATCTGTGATAATATTATCAATACTCTTATCTCTTGTCAATAAAATAAAAATCCAACCAATACAGATCTTAGAACATATTATACTATTTATGATCTAAAATACACACCATAATAATATAGCAATCAATGTTTGATAAAATTTATCAAACATTCAAATCTATCAAGGTATATTTAATATACCTTGATATTTAGCTATAAATAATATAACATGTTTGAGTTTTCGACTATAGTGAGTATTGATAAAAAAAAAAAAATTTAATTAATAAATTTTATTAATTAATTTATAAAAAAATTTAATAACTTTTAAGTATATTGGTACCTATAAGACTGCCAAAACCTAAGTTATTCAGTTATTTTATATGATAATAATTTTAAAATTACAAAATATTAGTTTTAACATTTATAATTTATATCTCATTTTATATGACTGAAACAAGTATTTTGGTATTTTTTTTATAAGTGTAACTATAAATTATTAGACTTGATAGTTAAATTTATTTAAGCAGTCACTTCAGTTTTTAATACACATGAATAATCCAGGTTCTTTTGCTGGTAAGTACAATATATATTTTTTTTACTTTCATGTTAAATACAATTTTAACATTTATATACTTATTGTAATAGACGAATTTCACAAAATTAAAGAATCAGAACATTATGAATCAATTAATTCTGTTGGTGGACAACATATTTCAGAAGCCACTACTAATAAACCTAGCACAAGTGGTGTAAAACAATCCCCTGTGAAATCTGCAGCTTTTTCAGGTGTATTAGTCAACAACAAACAAGTATACAGTTATTTTCTTGTGGACGAGTTTTAAATACTTTTAAATATTAATTTGTATTTATTAATAGAGAGGCAATCCACTGCTCAAATCTATTGTTAATGTACCATGGGAATATTCAGACGACATTTTACCTGATTATGTAATGGGACGTACAACATGTGCACTATTTTTATCCTTACGTTATCATTTGCTAAAGCCTGACTATATATATAACAGAGTGAAATCCTTGGGGAAATTATATGAGCTACGAGTATTGTTACTACAGATTGATGTCAAAGAGCCACACACAGCTCTCAAACAGTTGACCAGAATGTGTTTGGTAGCTGAACTTACATTAATGTTAGCTTGGACTTCTGAAGAGGCAGGCAAACTCATTGAAACTTATAAAATATTTGAAAACAAGCCACCAGATCTAATAATGGAGAAAGCAGAAGCGGATGACTATTCCCGAGTATATTTTAAACTTTTGTTTTTAATAAAATAAAATTATAATTTACATTTTATTTTTTTAATAATAGGTAGTCAATGCACTTACAACTATTCGTGCTGTGAACAAAACGGATGCAGCATTGTTACTATCTACATTTGGTTCGTTGGAAAACATTTGTAAAGCATCTCAAACAGCTTTGGCTTTGTGTCCTGGGTTTGCTCAACATAAAGCAACACTGTTATATAATACTCTTCATAAGCCTTTCCTGAAACAAAAAAGTAATGAGGAAGACTCACAATTAAAAAAATAATAATATATAATATTATCATGTTTAGGCATTTTCATTATATTTTATTGTTAATGGTATTACTTTCTTTTTTAATAAATGTTTTTATGGTTTACTGTAATTCATTATTTAAATTATCATTAGTTTTAAGTTTTAACTCATTCATAGTTCATGATTATTAGTAATTTATGATATTAATAAGACAATAGATCAAATAATGTTCTATCTACTGAAATATTTTAATTGTTTTAATTAAATGCCCTTTGTGATAGGATAATTATAATTTGCTTAAATGAACACTAGTTATATAAAAATGTTTCAATTGTTTTTTTGACAAGTTTTTGAGTACTGAAATTATTTGGCCAATATTTTTTTATAAGTGTTTGAAGTTCAAATTTTGATAAAATTTGTCAAAACCATAATAATTTAATAATATATTAATATGTATAGTGTTTTGTAGTTAAAAAGTTTTAAATTTCAATTGTTATACCTAAGGCTTGAAAATATAAAAAAAGGTTCCTCATAATTTGTTTTTGTAGAAACTTAAAAATAATAAAAATACAATTTTTTTTTACATCATTCTTATTATTAATTATAAGACATATGAGTATCTTATTTTGACAATATTAGAACTTCAATGGCTCAATGCCTATAAAAAAAAATCAAAAATTTCTCATGCTTATAAATAGTTCAAAAAGTGTTAAAATATTTTGAAAAATTAATGATGTATAGAAAATGCTAATATTAACATTGGGGGTAAATTTCAGATGTCTATGATTATTAATTTCGGTTTTCCCGACGCTTTTGAAATCTATTAAGAATTTTCAATTTTGACTTCCTAAAAAAACCAACTAGATTCAATTTTCCCACCAGAAAAGATGTTGATCAAAAAAATAGAAACATTTTTCTTTGGTAAAAAAAAGGTTAATAGAAAGAAAAAATTAAAATAAAAACACACATTGTAAAATCAATACATCTATCAAATGAGATTCTAAACAACATAATAGTACAATGAATACATCCATCGTTTCAGAAATCCTGTTCTGTTTTGGTAATAAAGTATCATTTTTGTTAATCTATTCTATTACTATGTTTAATCAATTAATTTAACAATATAACAGTAAAACAATCAAATTTTAATAATAAATTTAATAATTATTATGACTATCGGCTACATTATTTTCGCTCAGTTTTTTCGGGCCATGCTGTTTTTGTTACACAGTTGGAAAGGAATAAGTCCCGTACTCCCCGTCCTGTCTATGGGTTTTAGTATTACCTGGCAATAATCATTCTCGTCTTTCTTAATTTTTTTTAAAAGACAATTTTACTTCTGGATCCTCTAAGTACCAACTGTAATACCAAAAGCCACACTCCATAGTCGGTTTAAAAATTAAAAATAGGTAACTACCATAAATATTAAATTAAACTCAAATAAATAGTTAAAAAAAAACATTAATAACATTAATATTACAAATACCGGCTACCTATACATATTTTGTATATTAATAGCTACTTTGCAATATACCTAATTATTTAATATGTTAATCGGTATGTCGTATACTCTTATGTTATTAAACTGGATAAAAAAATATAGTAATTTTGCTAAATTGTAAATATTATAGGTATTTAATATTTATTGTATTAATAATAAATATATAGGAAATTTGAATTTGTTTGCAGTGCTGTCAATAGATAGAAAATGAAAAAAAAATCAAAAGTGTCACGTACCATCCATGGTTTACGAATTTCTACTCCATGAATCATATCAGTATACTGGGTTGATCGATTTTGACTATCAAGTTATCAACTGTCGCCTGTCGGTAAATTTCTTTACTTATTAGAACAGCGTGGAAATAAGTAGGTTTCAATTTTAAATTGAATTCCTTTAGAACAAAAACGTTATGGGTAACGTACAAGCTTCATCCAATTTACCACCGATGCCGCCTAATATGACACCTATACCACCACCCACGACACCACAAAAGCTGCCTCCTGAAAATCGCATCGAAAACCCTGGATCGGTTGAAGAATTACACAAGAAATGCAAAGGTTCGTTTTGGGTCATCTTATTGTGTAGTTTCTCTGTAGTTATTTTATTGACTATCTATTGTCTTTGCAGAACTGTTTCCAATGACCTTTGAGGGCATCCGACTTGTCATTAATAAAGGACTAAGCAATCATTTTTTCGTTAGCCACAGTCTACTTATAGGATCAACTAGTCAATCATCAAACTACAAATTTGGATCTACATTTGTAGGTACCAATCAGGTTGGACCTGGAGATTTTAGTCCTCTTTTAATTGGTGATATTGATCCCCGTGGAAATATTTCTACAAATGTTAATGTACAACCCTGGGATAATGTCAAAATTAAACTTAACACTCAGGTAAATAATTAGTTAACCATTGTTTTTGTTAAAAATATTTATGTAGGAATGTTCATAATAGTTTCAAGAGTTCAAAACAAATGGAATTCAAACAACGGCTGAGTATAAAGCAGACAGATATACAGCTACCCTGTGCTTAGTTAATCCTGATTTATTCAATTATACAGGAATTTATATATCTCAGTATTTATATGCTTTGAATAACAAAACATCAGTGGGTGCTGAAGTCATTCACCAACGTAGTCCACAAATTCCAAATGGACATATAACAGTGTTTAATGTCTTAGGAAGATATATATGTAAATAATAGAAAAAAAAACAATTTCTTTTAATTAACTAAATTAGAATTAATATAAATCAAGAAGCTTTTAAACTAAAACTTATTATTATTTTTAGATGATGATGCTACCACAATTAGTACTACATTGAGTTTAACAGGGCTGCAATGCTGTTATCATTTCAAAGCTAGTGAGCAACTCCAATTTGGTGTAGATCTTGAAGGTAGTCTTTTACAACGAGATATCAATGCAACTTTTGCATATCAAGCACAAATTCCTAAATCAGATATCAACATTAAAGGTAAAAAAAAAAAATAGTAAATCAAATATTTTTTCTAATTTTTTCATAAAATCAGTTTTTCAATCTATAACTAGATGAATCAATTTAAGCTGAATCCTAATAAAACATAACTGTGATGACATGATTGGTATCGTAATAAATCCGAAAAGTTAATTAAAAGTGTTATGCTATTAAAGGGTAGACAGGTTGGCATTTTAACAGTAAAGTAAAATTACTAAGTTATTTATTTTGTTTAAGGAAAAGTTGCTGACAGTTCAAAAAGTAAAAAAGTTAATTATTTTATGATTAAAAAGAATTGTTATTATGTTTTCAAAACATTAATTTTTTGTGAATCTGAAGCTCTACAGTCTACATTAAATAAAATACTGTACAAATAGGATTAAACATTGAAGTTCCTGATCTACCCTGGATTTTCCTACATTATATGTTTCATTAAGTCGAATATATAAATCTTCAAATATTTTAAAATATTGATTAATATTAATTATTGCAGAGTTATCTATTATGAGCTATGGGCTATTGGACTTATTATCTATAAATGATTCATCAAATATCAAGCTTAATACTATTTGGAGAAATATTTTAGTGATTTTTATTTGCTTAGCTTAAGAAGCTTATCAATACTTAATAATTATATTTTTTACTTTTTTAGTTTTATAATATGACAATAAATAGTCACATTTTAATTAAATAACATTAAAATCTAGGGTACTCATTCTTTATTCAAAATATTCACAATCTCATGCTTATTATTGTGGTTGTAATTAGTGTTCTGTAGAGTGATACAGGTTAGTGAAGTGTATTATGTTGGTATTATCATTTATCAAGAGTGCCATACGGTATTCCATTGTAACCAATGTAGTTTGCGGTTGTACACAGTGGTTAGAAGTTACTATACTCTGTTTAGTGAGAGAACATGCCGATTCTGGACATTTTTTTTTTGACACTCTGTTATTGAGACTGGTTTCACTATGACAGAGTGTCGTGTGGGGATATGCAGAAGAACCGATAGTCCGGCCATAGCATATTCTCTTCCTGGACAGAGTGTACATTTAATTCTTGTTTATCATATTAAAGTCTTAAGCTAAGTATTATACTATATTGTATTATATTATTGTTTATAATTTAATATTAAAAAAAAAAAAAAAAAATCAAAAATTTTATCTAATAAAATTAATTAAAATATCGTTCAATGTTATTAAAGTAAAAATTATATTAATTATTTTAATAAAAAATAAATTATAAATATATATATATTAATTTATATATAATATATAATATATTAAATGCAATAATAAGTAATTTGTTATATTTTTTTTATTATTATTAAATTAATTAGGTAGTTGTTATTTGTTATTTTAGTTACTTTAAAATAACTTTATTTGTATTTTAAACAATATTATGTAAATATTATAATAATTAACCAATTTAATAAGCAAAATTGTATTAATTTTGTTTTCCTTCTTTTGTTTTTAGGTAGCATAGATAGAAAGTGGAATGTAAGCACGACACTGGAAAAACGTCTACATCCAATGCCATTTACATTTGCATTGAGTACTATGTTTTCTCCAGCCAAACATCAATTAAGGATGGGAGTTGGATTTTTAGTTGGTTAATTTATATAACATTAAATATTAATGTAGTCGTACACTTTTTGGACCTTTTTTTCATTCCCATTTGTTACATGATATTTATTAAATTATTATTGATTCAATTCAATAATAATTTATAACTCTAAAAATATAGAAATATTTTAAAATTATATCTGGTAGATGTAAACAAAATTATAACTTTCTTATGCCATTTATGCATTTATCGCAAGTTAACAAACTATAAATAAGCTAAAATAATTATGCAATATTTAATTTAAGTATTAGATTTTTGAAAATTATTTAATATTTTAATGTTCAGGATTCAATGCTATAAGTGGCAATTAAGTATTGTACTATAAATGCTAAAAAAAGGAAACTAAAATGTTTTAAAATTTTTAGAAAAAAATTATATAATTTTCAAAATAGAAATATTGACATAACTTACTCTTTTGATTGAAATAAAATCGCTATTCTGAATTTGATGATTCCATATAAATAATAAAATAATAAATAATTAAAACAAATTCTAAATCTTCAGCAATAAAGTAAATTAATAAAATATGAGTTAATTTGTTTTTTAATTATATAAGTGTATCAATTTCCTTTCCAAATAATATACTTATTTCTTTTTTCATTTCTGTTTGTAGTCCATACTATAAAAAAAAAATATCAATTAATTTTAATTTAAACATCACTCAATAATATATATAATTTATGTAAAATTAATTTTTTTTTTTAATATTTGATTTTTTCACTTATTAAAATCGAAATAAGTTCTTTGTTTAACTATTTCTTATAACTAGGGCTCGGATTTTGTAGCAAAATAAATCCTTAAAAAAGCATTTTAAGTAGCCAAAAAAAGCATTTATTAATTTAATTCTAAAAAAGCAAATTTCAATTACACATAAAATTAAATATTAAAAAAGGAATTCACAACCATATATTTAGTCAAGTTACTTTCATTGAAACTCATTCTATTAGGTCCTAATATATTTTTATACATAGAAAAAGACCTTTCCACGTCAACCGATGTAATCGGTGCATATTTCATATAAACTAAATCATTTGAATCATACTGTTCCACATTTACGTTTAGTGCAGTGCCATTATGAATACTATTGACTTTTTGAAGTTCTGCCCATTCATTATTTTTTGAAAAAACACGATTGCACTTTTCTAAAATCAATTCAGATAATTTTCCCTTTCCTTGAGTCGTAAATACAACTATAGATAATTGTAGATAAAACTATTTCGGCACAATAACGACAGTTATTTTATCAGTCATATATTTATTACTGGTTTTTTCAATGGTTTTATAATTTCTGGTAATACTAATATAGTCCAAGACGTATAATATACATAGAAATAAGCTAAGTTTTCAAGAAAAATATATAAAAATCAAGAAAAAATAATTAAATAGAGGAAAAGCAATAAAAAGCAGATTTTATGGAAAAAAGCAAAAAAAAGTTTACTTCATTAAAATCAGAACAATTCAAAACGTATTTATATAAAAGAATTATCTTTCTATCACACTTCCCTCAAAAGAAGCATTTGCTACAAAATCCGAGCCCTACTTATAACAAATGTTTAATGATTCAAATCTTAATTCAATAAAAACTAATAGGATGTAAACAAATAAATTGCTGTTTTTAAAAAAAATGTTTGATTCTTAAATTTAATTGCATTATTTTCATAGATGAGTTGTTAATAAAATTTGTGAATAATCTATAAACAGCATATATCATTCAATTTAAATATTTGAGTCTGTAATCCTACACAAAACATAAATTTAACACAAATGTTAAACTTTCAAAGAAGTGTAAAAGTTGGTGTTGAGTGTACTTTGTCATTGAGTATCTCTCTATAATGTACAAATTAATTTTAATTCAATGATAAATAAGTATTATCATGAAATGATATGTTTTTGATTATTTTAATTTATAATAGTATGTTTAACCCTCAATTTGGTTTTCGTAACAGCCATGCAATGATCCACCAGGTTCATTACCTGGCTGACAAAATTTTGTTTGCCCTGGAGGAAAAATTATACTGCACTCGTGTTTTCCTCTATGTCTCATAAGCTTTTGACGAGTTTGCCACTCAGGCCTCCTCTACAAATTAAAACTTCTTCCTAGCCACTATTATCTGATCCTCAAATTATGCCTCGAAGATAGTTCTTTTCCATACACATAGATTCTTCCTTTTCCTCCCCTTCAGAAATTAAAGCAGATGTACCTCGAGGCGCAGCAACTTCTTCTCTACTCTTCAATCTTCACATCTCAGACCAACCGACCTTACACCATACTCCAGTTGCTGACTTTGCTAATGACAAAACCATATCAACAACTAGCCCAGATCGTAATTAGTTTATAGTGTAACCAAAATACCAAAAAAATATATTAAAAAAATAATTTTTTATAGACAATGTTAAGTTAGAATTTGGACATTAAAATATCAAACATTTGCAAATTATTTTGTAGTTATAAATTTATAAAATTTTCAGTTTTTATAACTAAGGATTGAAAATTCAGAACAAGGTTTTTTGAAAGTATTTTATAGTGTAACCAAAAAATCAAAAAAATAATTTTTTATAGACATTTCAAGTTCAAATTTGGACGAAATTAGATATTTAAATGAATAATAACGATGTTATTTAAAAATATTTTTTGAGGATTCTTAAAACTTTTAAAGTATATTATGATTTTTATACACTCATTGACATTTTCAAATGCAATATTTTCTGCAAAAATGAATTCAACATACTGTTATTAATAGTAAAATAAATTATTTTAATAACAATAATATCTTAAAATAGGTACACTTAATTATGTAGGCTGACAGACTGTCTATTCAGAATCGTTTTTTGTATATGATATATATCATTGAATACAAATTTAACACATTCATGAAAGTGACTCCACTCAATATTTACTGTACAGCAGAACGATACCAACTTGAAGACCTTTTATTTTTTTGTTTTTCTACTTACGTTTAAGAATTATTAGAAATTTTTTACTTTTAATCCCCTCCAAGTACTAACTAGATTTTCTTTCCTACCAGAAAAATTGTTGACAAAGAATTTCGGAGTACTTGTACTGCCCCAAAACATGATAGACACAAAAAATTAAAAAAAAACAACATAGTAAAATTAATACATTCTTTGCTTCACTCAGAATGTAAAACCTTTTTTTTTGCAATCAAGATTTATATTATATATGAACGTTGAATTATTGTTTTTATCACGATATAAATTGTTCTCTAAGATATTGCATAAGATAAGAATATTATTACCTATTAGCTATTTGCATATAAGTAGACTGATAGTCCAAAATTGCCTACTGTTGTGTTATCAAACCATAGTATTGTTCTTAATAGTTGTTTAAAAATGTAATTATATAAATAATTAACATGTTTTTTAGTCTGTAAGATTTTAGTTAGTACAATCAAAGGGTGCAATCGCACACATTTTATCCTCTACTCCGTTGGTATCGCATATACTAATAATGCACCGGTACTCGTTCAATATGCTATCTACCGCACGTTTGATGGTTTAGTATGCTACCCACCGTTAATATTTTATATTTTTATCTACCGTTATTTTATGTTGGCCAAGTATGATATCAACACGTATTTAACTATACGTATTTCTGATCACTCCGAGGAATAATTCGAAGAGGTCTTCATTTGGTTTTTGTAACGAGTGCCACCACTCTTATTGAAGTTGTGATGGTAATATGTTAGTCGCTCCCCGGGTTTTAATGTTATATTTATTTTTGATGTGTCTCCAAAGAGTTTCTATAGTTTGGGTCTCAGCACCAGTTATTGGATCAATGAAATTTTCTGAATGATTAACCGTTTTGTGGATAAACCCATGTTCATTTAAAGTAGAATACGCACGCCATTTATCGGAATATATGGTAGTACCTTGTTTAACTTCATTTAATATAATTGGTAGTAAGGTATTTCGATCACGCTTTTCAACTTTAAAAAAACGTCTCTCTAAAATGGTATCATGCTTACAACACAAACCAAAAATCCATGGCCCTTGAATTCGTTGCCCGTAATTTTGATTATTTATTACTTCGTCTTCATCTGAACTCTTCATTTTCATCAGACATTTCCTCGGGTTTGCGATCTCCAAGACGTAATCTTCCGCCATTATATTTCCTTTTACCTTGGAACAAGGATTCATCTATTTGCACAACTAGGCCAGGACCTCCCATTTTTTTACGTTTTTGAAATTCAGCTACTGCTACGTCTCGACATAAATTATACCAGTCAACTATAGTTGGTCTTGATCTTTTCGTAAATGCCTCGGCTTGTGTTACCTTTATTTGAAATACCCAATACCAAACAAGTTCTACGATATCACACATACTTAAACCACTGTTACACTTCCCATTTTTATCCACGTTTTCGACTATTTTTCAGAACTTTTATTAACTCACCACCACAAATTGCTTGGTTTTTAATTTTTTTACAAGTTTGGTCGATTGGTAATAAACCGCGTATACTTATTAATTTTGAATTATGTGTCGATATAAATAACTCATAGTTGACAAACTCTTAATAATAATTATTAAATAATATTTAATAATAAATAAATCACAGTAAAACCACGTATATAATCGACACGACTCACAAACACACACTAAACAGGTATAATATAAAGGTATACCTACTAACCTACCTAACTTATTAAGGTATAAAATATAAATATAATATGATTTGGGGTTTCAATAAAAGCTTAATCTTAAATCGTAATTGCAAAATTATAAAGTATGTATAATATATTAATATACAGCATACGGGCATACGGTAGATATCATACTAAACTATAATAAAATTACAGTAGATAAAATATTTACGGTAGATAGCATATTGAACAAGTACCAATGTACCTACCTATATTTATTAGGCAGGTATACTATTGTTGACAATAATTGTGAGTTTTAAAATATGAAAACAATCTGAAATTCATAATAATTTTAAGAATTTACCTATACCATTAAAATCTACACACAACACACTTTTGTATCAATATCATAATCACCTCAAGTGCTCGCATGTAACACACTTTCGCTTCGTCGGCGTTTCCCATTTTGATGTTTACCACCGTCAGGTATGCCCACACTTCCTCGTTCTTTATGTCCATGACGTTTGCTTCGTTCAGTACGCTCTCGGCGGTTTCTAATTCACCAATCTAAATATTAGGTATAATAATAAATAATAATAAAATATACATAAATATAATAATATGGTTGTACAGTGAAAAAAAAAAGTAGTAGGTTAGGTATACTACAGCCAGTACCTACAGGAATATTGAATATAAAATATAATGGCGTATATATATATATATACACGTATAAACTTAAAGGTACGACTGTCGCGGACGCATATATATATCATATTGTTGAACGCGAATAATTATAATAAACAAATTATAAAATTATATATGTGATCACCCCCGGTCATGCGTATATTATACATCTACGGGCTACGGCACTGGTGTAGATATTATACTATATAGGTACCTGTAAATTAAATGTATTTATACCTACGCAGTAAATCAGCTCACCGATGACAATCTAACGTGTTTTTAATCATTATCAAATGATTCGTTTGGTGGTATACATTATTATGATAGGTATACACACGCCGCATAAGTGCATTACCGAC
The DNA here is from genome assembly GCA_014851325.1 of Pentalonia nigronervosa. Taxonomy (NCBI): domain Eukaryota; kingdom Metazoa; phylum Arthropoda; class Insecta; order Hemiptera; family Aphididae; genus Pentalonia; species Pentalonia nigronervosa. The sequence goes on along the minus strand of JACXSJ010000440.1, from coordinate 159,401 downwards.
TGTGTGTATTTTATAGAACTATATTGAAATAATTTGAAGGACGAATTATATTGTCTTATTTTTGTACATTATTATATTACCTATGTCCTAAATTATATTAAATTAAATTTATTATATTATCCATGTGTCATCAGCGTGTAGATAAACTGCAATAAGATTGTAAGAGTTAATATTATAACAAAAATAAAAGGATTTTTTTAAACGTAAACACTCATTATCTCGAAGAGCATTAATATTTTTGAAAATATATTTTATTACATAATTAAAACAAAATTAAAAATAAATTTTTTTTATTATTTTGTATTGCACTATTGTTAAAAAAAAAAACCAATGACTTCATCATTGTATTTTATATTCCAAAGCAGAATATCATTCTAAGTATAAAAATAAAATTTCGAACAATTAGTTAATAAGTTAAATCTAAAAATGTATTGTTTAGAATTTTAGATGACCGAAGTTGGGTGGCACGTGTAAGTATAGGATGTATAAGTACCCCTGCCAGGTTGGTACCTATATATCACAATAAAATATGTTGAATTACATTCTCCTCATTACACTGTTTAGTATTTACGCTCAATTAACTTCAACCTTGAATACTATTATAAGTTATTTCTATCTAACTAACTACTAGTTCGATTTTCATCAGAAAAACATTTTTCTTTGAAATATGAAATTATTTAAAATTGTAAATAATTTAAAAAAAAATATTTTTCTTTAAATATTTAGTGATGATTGAATAACTTTTTTTTGGTGGGAGAATAATTATTTAAGGGGCTTCCCCGTACTGATATCTTCAGCCAATGTGACATCACCGCATAATTTATTGGATGATGACTTAAATTGAGTTCAATTCGACACGCTTTGTCTACAAAATATATTGTACTCTACATGAATTGCGGACATCCCCCCCCCCGACTATTTTCGGTATAGTAGGACATTTCCCTCCTGATGTATTTTTGATACAGACATTTCCCCCATTTTTTTTTTAAGTTTACTATTTAATAATATTATATATTATTATTTAATATAAAATTATTTTTTTATCCGTTGTCTAATATTTCCAAATATTTTAATAAATATAATAAATTATAGATGTATATTTTTGATCAACTTAACTACTTGAAATAATAAAATATGAACAAAGGCTAAAAAATATGTGTCTAGAAATAATAATGAATCACAAATCAAAGATTTTTTACAAAATGCATCAATTTTATGTCTACATTTTTAGCTATTTTAGATTATGAGTGGAGTAAGGAATGAATTGATTTTCCAATGATGTGTGTTTTAGATTTTGAGCAGAGCAAGGATTGTATTGATTTTACAATGAAGTATTTTTTTCTTTTTTTGTGTTTGTCACCATGTTTAATAGCAGTAAAAGTGCTCTGATTTTCTTCGTCAACGTCTTTTCCAACAGGAAAAAGAATCTAGTTGGTACTTTGGGGAGGCATAAGTACAAAATTCTCAATAGTTTTCAAACATGTCAGAAAAAACAACAAAAAAATTAAGAGAAAAATAGAAATATTTACGCGAAACCAATTTTCGACAAAATCGATTTTGTTTTTTCGTTTTACACAAAAATTAATCACAGCAGATATATGAAATTTTCACGAAATATTTATATAAGCAATTTCCATACACAATAAAATTTTCAATATATTTTGATTTTTTTTTTAGCTCTTTATAGGCATAATAAATTTTTGCGTTTTTTTATTATTATTAATAAAAACATTTTTAATCGGTTAAAAAACTTGAAAATGTAATACAATGTTTTTCATAACTTGTCGTAAATGAAAACTAAAAAAAAAGTTGAGCATAAGTTAAGTCTAATAGTTTTTTATAAACATCTAAAATTTTGAGAAAAGACGTAAAAATTAGTAAATTTTTCAGTTTTTTTTGATTAGGAAATTCATAAAAAATTTTCAATTTAAATCTAAGATTTGAGAATTCAACACAAATATCTCTATAAGTTTTTCTACTTTTTTAAAACAAAAAAAAATTTACCTAAAAGTTAAAGTAATTTTTTATGAGCGTTTGAAATTAGTCATTGGATATTTACCCGTTTTCTCCGTGAACGGTTCTCTTATATTTATATAATTTAAAAAAGAATAATTAAAGATGTTTTAAATTTTCACAAAATGTTTAAATTATAATTTTCTATACAAAAAAAATTTTTTTAAATATTTTGACAATTTTTGAGCTAATGTAATTCTAAGAAATTTTTGGTTTCTTAAAATTTTTTTTCTTTAAATATCTATAAAAAAAAATTTGTTGATTCAAATTTTTTTAACAATTTTATACAAGATTTTTTATAAAATGTTAAAATAGTAAATCAAAAAAAAAAAAAAATAATAAAAATTCATAGGTACAATTTTTTTTATAAGCATTTAAACTTTGAATTTTGGCTGAAATTCATCATCGAACATTTATAAATTGTTTTGTAGTTAAAAATTTATGAAATGTTTAGTTTTTATAGCTAAGGATTAAAAATTCAAAACAAGGTTTTTCGAAAGTATTTTATAGTGTAACCAAAAAATCAAAAAATAATTTTTTATAGACATTTCAAATTCAAATTTGGATGAAATTAGATATTTAAACGAAGAATAATGATGTTATTTATTTCGTTGTAATTTAAAAATATTTTTTGAGAGTTCTTGAAACTTTTAAAATATATTATTATATTTTATACACTTAATTGATTTTTCAAATGCAATGTTTTTCGCAAAAATGAATTCATCCTACTGTATTATTAATAATAATAAAATAAATTATTTTAATAGCAATAATATCTTAAAATAGGTACACTTAATTATGTAGGCTGATAGACATCCTTCGCTCAGAATCGTTTTTCGTATATGATATATATCATTGAATACAAATTTAACATATCCATGAAAGTGACCCGCTCGATATCTACTGTATAGCAAAGCGATTCCTACTTGCCGATTTTTTTATTAATTATTAATTATATTTTATTTAGACAATCTTTTATTTCTTATATAAAATCTTATTTTTAAAATTATTTTAATTGTAATTTTTATTGTTTCAAGTAGTTCAATTAATCAAAAATATATTTATCTATAATTTATTATATTTATAAAAATAAAGAAAAAATTATATATTTTATATTTAAAAAAAAAAATCCTTATTAAATAATAAATGATATAATATTATTAAATTGTAAACTTAAAAAAATATGGGAGGGGAGAAATACTAAAAAAGTCCTACTACACCGAAATATTCGTGGGGAAATGTCCGGGAGAAAAATGTCCATTTACTATTCTACATAATAATATATTCCATACATAGCCTATCTGCCCATGTGGCATAGGTTCATTATAATATATGATTAAAGATCTAAGTTTATAATATTATCATCTGACCAATCATTTGGTAGTATATTGAAATTATATATGCAAACTGCAACGGCGTTCAGAAATCTATGTTTTATTAATCATATACTTGTGGCACCATGGACTCTGAATGCCTAAAAGTACCTTATTTTTCCCTATTCCGTTCCAGTTTAAAGTTTGATTCAGTTTTACAAAATCCTAAAAAAAATAACGATAGAATATAAAAATAAATCCAATGACGTTTCCTACAGATATACCTTTTGGTATAAATAAAATTTGTCAGGTTAGGAGAAGCGTTGTGGCTTTTTTTTTGTTATTACTTAAACGTAATTTCAATGATAGGTACTCTATTTTTCTTTAAATTGCTAAATGATAATCTAGTGTTCCCGAATAATTATTAAATTATTAAATAGGATTAATTTTCGTGTTCCACCGATAAATACACGTACCAAAAATACATTTCACGCAGTAAATTGTAAACGAAATTTTGTTTCAAAAGCCCTATATAGATCGCATCGTGAACTAGTGTAATTAACCACTTAGATCGATTTGATAATTTCTTCAACAATGTAAATTTACAAAAATATTGCTCTTGTGAACCAAGTTCCAATAGTTGTATGTATTAATAAACACTTAAGTTATATCCTGTACTCTCTTTGCGACTCTGTCTACTTGGGCGTCATAAAATATTAAATCAAAACATTTTGTATAATATAGCGCGTAACTGCAATTCAAAAATATAGATAAAACAAACATATTATTTTGTAGTAAGGAAGAAATGAAAATTGCATATAATAGAGCTCGCGTTCAAATTTATCGGCCGTCGAAAAGTTTCATTACACTCGGGGTCCAGCAGTCAGCATCATAATTCGTATAATATATATTATATAATATACATACATACATATATAATGTAATGCACCCTCTATATATGGTTTATATATATATATATATATTAAACATTCAGACTATATCGTCCGTGGTTGAATACATTTCATTCGTAAACATAAATATTATATACATATTATGTATAATACTGCTGTGCTGTCAGTATATATAGTGTTTTTGTCCACGGTCGTTGATTTTTATCAATAACGCGGGGATGGAAAACGAATTAGACTCGTATTTTGGAATCGACGTTAGATATATACATATATATATATATATATATACAAAAATAATAAATAACAATGGGGTGCGTTATGTAGTTGACCTTTTATCGATGACCGAAGATTAGAGAGACACACATGACACACATATAAGGCAGCGCAGTATATACGTATAATAATATATACTTGAATTACGTTCATATGGGAAACGCAATCGATGATATCTTCCGTACAACAGCAGCGTATCTATACACACGAACACACACACACACACACACACACACACACACACACACACACACACACACACACACACACACACACACACACATATATATATATATATATATATATATATATATATAATATAACTCGACTAAGTGTATATCCGCAAACAAAAACACGCACACTCTTCCATTTGTGTATAGTAAATTATATAATATATATATCGGCATGTTTTCCGACGAGGGGACATTTAGACGCGTTCTGTGGCGGAGGCGGCATGTATCGGGTGAACGCGAAAACTTGTTTCGACAAAACTTACTGCACTGCTACAGCTTATCGTTTTTCTAGAAAATCCGGAAACTATACATATCAACGTAATGTAACTTGAAATTAATACCTATTATATTATGTACAGTAGGTAAGTAGATATATAATATATATTGTATACACCGACCATGCCGATGGTTTTGTAGGAGTGCATTAGCTGTTATACGATATATTATTATTATATTATAATAATGAAACGTGCCAAAGTGAAAAAGAATATATAATAATAACCCTATTTATATATAATATTATATATATATAACTCCTCGCGCGTATTATGACGAAAAATCACTATACTCGCCGTCGATGCAACCTACCTACGTTATTAAATTATTTACCTTATTTATTTTATTTTAAATTATTTATTAAGTTATTTAATTATTTGTTAATTATAAGGGTTGAATCGCGTTACACGGAACAAGAACGCGCATTCTTATTAGGAAAGCATACTGATTTCAGATATTTTTCTAGATTTTTATACTTGAACTGTAATGCGAAAATATTTAATGTTACAAAAACAGTTGTGCAACAATAATTAATATAATATAATCTGTGTTAAAATCGTTTATGTAGGTCGTAGGCAGGGGCGCCAAAAGTTGATTTTGCCTATGACAAATGTTATAGATAAACAAATGGGTGGATATAATGTGAAGAAAAACAGGACCTCAGTTTTACTGTCTTTGCATTTTACTATATTAAGTTATAAGTAAAATAAGAATTATTTTTGTTAGTAGGCGAGTGGGTAGGTGTATTGATTCAAAATAAAATTGTCATAGGTGTTTCAAAATACATCGGAGCCTCTGGTCTTAGGTGCGGCTCAATAGTACAACACTTTTAAAACGTTTTATACATGCTATAAACGTCTACGTCTTTATACGTCATGTATATTCGTCTAGATGAATAAGTCAAACAATTCAAATAACGTAACCGGGACAAAAAACGTGGCGATGTTCAGTGAATATATTCACTGTAACTTTAAAAAACAAATAATAACAAACAATGTATTATATTGTATTTAAGAGTGAAAATTGACATAAACATGAAGGATATACAAAACATTAATTACAACGACAAGAAATTAAATATAATTGTAGAACAAATTCTGCAAAAGAAATGGTAGAATGACCCAGTAAAATAATTTGCAGAATTATTATAAACAATCAAGCTCAATGACCTATGACGATTTTAGGGTGAAAAAAGTACTAGCGCTCAAACGGGCAACACGTGAAAGTTTAAAATGTATTTTCTAATATTATAACAATATATTATGAACGTATGTAAACAGTTAAGTATTGTTGGATGATACTTATGAGTTATGAGTTAAAATATACGTACTCGTTTAAATAATATTATAAAATAATTAATGATATATATAATATAATATATTGTATATGTTCCATATGTATACTGCCAATATAAAATTAAATAATTATATTTTCCACATTATTAAATAATTAATAATTAAAACTTGTACAGGAAGTAACGAGTAATTAAATATTACAATTCGTTATCGTAATAGGCTATTGTTCTTTAGCATAGATCATAAATTGAAACATTAGATGACCTAATAACTAATAACCTAGGCATTATTAGGATTTATTAATATTTAACTTACAACAATGCGATGATAAAAATGTAGTGTAGTCAGACTAGATTATAAAGAAACGTCTGCAGCTCAAAAAATATTCGTTAGACATTTTTTTACTATAGGTATGTACCAAGTTGACTACTTAATACTTATATATTTATTAAATTACATGATTTCATCATTAATTATGCTAAATTGATAAGTGAAAATAATATGTATTTAATGTTACAACTGAAATTTTAATGTATTTAACTTTCTTTGATGTTTTTGGTACAATAAAATCAATGTAAGATCATACGTGTCCTTTTGTGCAAATTAAAATATTCTCATATACTAAATTAAAAAAAAAAAGTTACCTGTATCAAACATTTGGCTAACAATGTGAGTATTATTGGCGTGCGTAATACAGTGTAAGCGATTTGACAAATTTCTGCTCCTTTGACATACCATTTATTTTTATAGCAATGCATAGCTCCTTTTAAATATACCAAATGTAGATCTTTGTGAGGCGCTTCCGAATATATTATGTGTAACAAGTCATTTTCAAAAATATCAAGCCGTTCATTTAATTCTATATCGTTAAGAAATTTTAATACGTCAGTAACTTTCTTCTGCGAAAAAAAAACAATTCCGAGATTTCGAGAAGTTTAATATTAAAAAATATATATTACCTATAAGCAAACGACTGCTATACGCAAAAACGATTTGATTTATTAAAATTAATTATACACCTATGTTCGAACGTTTATGATTTATTATAGTGAGTTTATTTGTAGTAATTTTGATGTTCTCACTTTGGTTTAGTATAATAATATGTAGGTATATATAATACAATATGAAATAGATACTTTTTAATAGTAATATAAAATTAAAGTATTTAAAATATTTATTTTAAATTTTTTTTTTAAACTTTAAAAGTATAATTATTAAAATTTGTAACTCCGAATTTTTTTTCTACACTTACTTATTTGAACACATTTTTAAAGAAAATAAAAAATAAATCGTAAGTAAATCATTATTATTTATTTATGTTGTTTAACAAATTATTGTTTTGTTGTTTTTATTTTTTAAAGTTTATTGAATAGATGAATTTATATAAGAAGGTTAGTATAATATAACATAGCATAATAATTTGATATTATATGATACTATGAAGAATATTAGAGTATATACTTACTTAATACTTACATATTTTTCTATCAATTTATCATTTTTTAAATGTTCTAAACTTGCTAAATGATTTCCCTTTTTATACTCGCATACTGCCATGTAATAATAGTAATTTCCACTTTGATTTTTTACTAATCTTAAACAACGTGTCGCCAACTTAAAAATATAATAATTTAAAATAATTCAATTATTAGTTTAAATTGTATCCATTGATAAATTGTTTTTACTGACTTTTACTAATTCGAGTTTTAATAGTAAAATTACACATTTAATCAAAGGATCGTTGTCATGATTTATTGGTGTCCAACTCATATAATTTTCGTGAATGAGACCATCATTTTCAAATTTGTCTACTTCGACATATCTTTCAGCTAAAATAATAATCAAATAAATAAATAATTATGGCGTGTTTGAAAAATGACCATTTTGAACCAATTTAGATTTAATATAACAAGATGTTTAAAGAAAGTAATTAACTAGAAATCAGCTAAATATTTTTTTGGACTCAATTTATTTAAAAGTAATAGCAATTGAGTAGATAGTTTATTATGTTTATTATATTATATATTTATTAGTTGGTATATATATACTATACATTATATAATACTCGTACATGTATTATGCATGCTGTAGACATGTTTATTAGGATTTCATTCCATTAATTTAAAATTCTATACATTTTTTCAATCATTTTTTTTTTTATAGATACACAAATTATTTAAGATGAAGACATACAGATTATATTCACGATTTATATAACACTATTCCATGGGTATGGGAATAAGGTTTGTCTAGATTTTTAGGTTTCTCTAACAGATGGTAGGTTTTCATTTTTTTTTTTTTTATAAATTAGGTTTTTTGTTACTAAAAATATTTACCATTTATAAACAGTTATTAATTAATATTTCAATCAATTAATTTAACTATTTTATTGTATTTTTCTGCTATTTATTATTAAACAATATCATTATATCAACCTTAATCACTTTAAACAACGTTGAAATAACATTTGAAAAATAAACGCATAATATGCCTATTATTTATATTGTGCATTTGTGCAGTTTATATATAATTTTAAAATATATATTATATATATATATATATATATATATATATAAGTGGTTAGCAATTTACAGCATATGTTCAGTAAGTCATTTTTTATTGTTCTAAGAACATAATAATTTCGAAGTATATAAAAAATGTACCTACTTATACGATGATCGTTAAAAACAATTTTCAAATAAATTAAATCACTAAAGAGGTTTTAAATTATATATAAAAGGCAAAATATAATAATTTCGTTGTAATATTTATTTTTTATATATCTAATAATATTTTATAAATACACAATATTTTTTATCAGTATGAATATAATCAATAAATCTTACGTCTCCGTCCAATTCATCACGCCACAATATACACATAAATATAATATAATAGACTATATTATAATTACCCCTTTGCAGCATGATGTAGCTAGATTCATACATGTTCAGTATTGAATAGTGAACACTGAGCAAGGCGTACACTTCGCTGAAGTCTCCGTGACTCATTATCAAAGATTTCAACACGATTTCGCCATTGTTGTTGTTCTCGTGAATGGTCAACTGTATTGCGGCATACAAAAATAATCTGAACAATCAAAAAATTGTTAATTAATTCAACCCTTTTAATATATATTTTTTTTGTATTATTATTAATTGTAATTGATTTGATTAAACAGAATAAAATCACGAATTTTTTAAGCGAATTCATATTGAAAATATTTATTAAATACCTGTAGCGACGTCAACACGTATGACGGAAGTAGGTATAAATTAAATAATTATTATCTCAATAATTTTATCAACAGCTGAAGTTTAAATAAACATTTTATCAATATAAAATGGCATAATATATTATTATTATTATAACGGTACTATAATAATATTTAACATCGTAAAATTGTCGATTTTTATATACGTATTACTGCAGATATAGTATTAACCGTTTAATAAGTATTGACATTTTTAGGGCAACCGCATGAATGAATTGTAATGCGATTTGAAAGTTAAAACATAGTAAATAATAATAAGGAATTGGAATTACGAAACCAGAGCTTATATTCGTTTTAGTGAATTTGCATCCCGGAATTATTGACTTATCTACAAGCGTATACGGTCAGAATGAAAAAAAATTATATATCTGTACCTACTGTAAATAAATTTGTTAAGTACGAAGAAAGTCGGTTGTTTTATATTATATATATGATGACAAATAAATACGTATATTTTTCATTAGATAGTGCTATACAAAATACGGATAGAAATAAATATCAATGTATTTTTTTTTTTTTTTTGAAAGTGACGATTATAAAAATTATGTGCTAGATTTTTGTCAGTCGATTTCGTTTTTTTTTCTAAGTTTTTGTATATTACGAACGAGTGTTTTTTTTTTACGTTGACAGTAACTATACTAGTTTATAGCCCTGTTAAACTCGCCCGATTCGGTTGCCACTGTCGACTAGTAACACTTCTTTGACACACTCCAAAGCCGTATCGAAATCTAGTCGCCTTGAGCATAAACTAGCGTATAATAACCAGTAGTTCGGGTTACACCTTGCATCAGCTGTAGATTTTAACTGAAATGGACGGACGTTAAAACGCGTCGTTATCCTAATTTTTTTTCATTTGAGATGCTCTTACGTCAAAGTAAAATAATTTGGCACGTTCCGCCTGTTCCATCTCATCCGCTTCTCTGGCGTAAACGATCACACGATCAAATTGTACATTATCAACACCGCCAGATTGCGGAAACTCGTATGATTCCACGACTTTCTTCATTTTATTTACCAAATCCAAGAAAATACGATTTACAAAACTCTACGACAAAGATTTTATAGATAGATACTTATTATTAGTTGTATACCAAATGCATATTTTTAATATTATTCACAAACGCCAAAGTATCTGTTGAATATATACTTAAATAATATAGGTATTAAGTATTTGTGTACTATACTATTTAACCATTAACTGGGTAAATTAAAATATATAAGAAAAAACGTAAAACAAGATATTTTTACAAGAAAAAGAAACTTTGGTGTATGCTGTGCATTTTAGGAGATTTTAGATTTTAATTTGATGAAAATTCACCAATGACTGCTTACGAGATACGAACTACTATTTAAAATTTACTTGAATCGTTTCACCAATCATCGGACTTCTATAATTTTCTCGAATATACAATTGAATTTCGTGGAACAACGACGAATGCATTGACTCGTAAGTTCCAGAAATTTTTAGTTCATTTACGTATCTCTCTACATTATTTTGATCATTAATTCTCTCCGACTAAATATTGTATTTAGTGAATAATAACATATTAAATAATATTTGTAATTAATAACTATTACTGAAAAACCGTATTACGAAATATGGCATACCGTACAGGTGTAATAACTTATAAATTAAATTATGGAAATGCCATTTGAAAAAGTATAATAATAATATACCACCGAAGGTATTACTCCCGAAGTAACGTCTATCTTATTTATTACTATAACTTAAAACGGCATCTAAAAAGGGTGATTTACCAAGTATGCTCACCCCTAAATTTTCATATAAAATCAATTTATTTAAATTTTGATTTTTGGAAAATAATTCATAAAAATGGTTTTACAATAATATAAAATAAATATAATATTGGATCTAGTATTTATTATACTTTGACCAATTTTATAAATTATAAATATTGATAGATAATATAAATTACTAAATAAATCTTTCAAACCCATTATCGTGAACTTATTATCTCTAAAATACAAAGTTAAATAACTTAAAAAATGCTTGTTAGAATTTTTGAATTTTGATACATCGAAATTGTCAGAAAAATTATCCACTAAATAATTTCCATTTTCCAGAAAACAAGGGGGTTTTCTTTTGAAAAACAGAAGTTTGCATCACCACAGGAAACTCTTTAAATAGCACAAAAAATCCCAAAAATTTGAAAATATTATGGACTAAAAGTATATTTAAAAATATCAGAATTTGAATAAATTAAAAAAAAAATGGGGGTGAGCATGCTTGGTGAATCATCCTATATCATAGCCAATCATAAATAATGGACTTTATACATCAACAAAATTTATAGAGTATTTTTAACTTAACCAATTTCAAAAAAATAAGTGATCATTAACTTCTGCACTACACCATCGTTTTAATATATGATATATTGATATTATCTGTACGTTATTTATTAATGTTTTTATGATGTTTTCTAAAGTTTCTTGATACTTATTTAACTTTGGCTGGTTACATATTACAGTTTGTGAAGTTTCAGGAATAAGATTCATCTGCATCAGACTGATTTGACTATATTTACACAATTAAGTAATTACAATGCTAAATAATGAATTGAATGAATTGATGATATCGTAACTATTTACGGAGTTACCTTGTTAAATATTTTAAATACTGATCGTAAAGTGAATAAGCCACGGAAATGTCAACAACTACAAAAGGATATGTCCATTCGGTTGATATTTGAGTAGAAACTCCTTCATTGTCAGATATTTGTGGCACTGATATTCTAGACTAAATAAATGTAATATTTTAACCATTCAATATTTATATTTTTGTTTGAGTTGTGACGTATCGACATAATCATAAGCAACGTTTATTAAAATATGAAATAGTTTAAAAAATATCCATTCACTGTTTTTGCTTGTTATGAAGTTTAAAAAAGAGTTTTTATTCTCTGAAATTATAATTCCATTGTAGTTTGTTTACATGTGCCCCCGCGTGAGCTATCATCACAAAATATAATATTATGGCCACATAAACGCATTTACATAATTACGTCAGAGTATTCTATATAAGATTCCTTTCATTCATAAATAATCTCCCTGGAACCAATTTAATATTTTAATGCAAACTTAATTATTTAGTTGAAATGTATAATCCTACACAAGCACAAGGATAAAAAAAATACGATTTTTGAATAAGTGATTAAAATAAGTTGTCATTAGGTACTAATAAGTAATTATATACTTTGCATGGTATAGTAAATATCTTTGCTAATAAGTAATAACTAATATGCAATAAGTAATAATATATATACCTACCTATATACGTTTCACGATAGTAAATAAAATTGTGCTTAATATGCACCTAGTACCTACACTTCCTACACTATGTTAACTAATTAATTTAGTAGTTACCTCAATACGTTATTTTTGCATGAAGATATATTGATTAACTATTAAACCATATAATATATTTTAGTGTTACAATTTTATACTGGTTAGTTTAGTGGTTTTAACTTTATTTTAATGTTAAAATGTAATGATATTATACAGGTGTGTGCGCGCGCGCGGGCGCGCTAGGTAAATACTAAATATATTTGTTCGAAAATAACTACTATAAATAAAATAACTATCCAATAATCTCAAAACACTATACTATATACTTAGTATATGTATTACTTTTCATGTTCTATACTCAGTTTACGTCAATAATCTGTTTCAATAGATTTAACTATAAACAAAATAAGATTAATAAAACAATACACATTATTATCTAAGTCCTAATCGGTTTTATCTTAAACGTAAAAAAGTTTAGGGATATATAATAAAAAAAATTGTATAAAATGATTAAAAACCTTTTTCAAATCTTCCTCAATATTTGTCTTAATAAGTTTACCAAGATCAAAATTTTTGAATGACAATTCGTTACGTTTTACAATTTCTACGGCAATATTATGAACAATGGACAAACATCTTATTGAAGTGCCTATAAATATAAATTCACAATTTTAGGCTAATATGAACATTAAATACGAACAATGTTTTATACAATTTGGCTGTAACAACATCGACAAGTCCAAAAAGGCTACAAATACTACTTCATTGTTGTTACTCGTATTAGATTCTCCGGAGGGTGTTTTGCCAGTATTGTTAATCATCACGGGGTTGTTTTCGTTAAATAAAAATGTGACAAGTAGATATCTTTGTCTGATAAAAATATCTCATAAATAAAATTAATGTCATAACTCAATAATAAATTAAGTTAAAAGCACACGTTACAGATTTCCACGTAAAAGTATCTTAGAAAAAAATTATTAAAAAAAAAAATCTAATAGTTATTGTTTTAATAAATGTTGAACATAGAATGTTATGAATAAACGGTTGTTATAAATAAAATTAACAAATAACAATATAGATATATTTACATATATTTTAACTCTATTAAAAATATTTTACAATTACGATTAGATATTTTTTCCTAGGATATTGTTACCGGGTCCTCGTTATAGATAAGAATAAATAGATATACTTGAAAATGAAGTCTTGTAATGCATATGAAGATATTTCGTTCATGAGAAATCGGTTCCATAGATTCCATTCGAATCTGGGCCCTTTGAACAGAACGTCTTTTGGTTTGGGAATTTTTGCCGAATTCACCACTACGCCGTCGTATTCTTCGAACCTATTTATAAGAGAAACAATTTTGTTTTCAACATCGTGCAACATATACGCACGCCAACGAAGCTCTTGAGTTTAATTCGGACCACCTGTATCGATCTGGGAACATTTTTAGACACCAAAATATTGTCTATGGGATTTTTACTGCACAACAATCACAAGACGTTGAAATGACGGGGCAGCACTATATACGGAGGATAATATACATATGTACGTATATATATATATTATATTATTGTATATAGCGTATACGTTGTTTTGAATAAACTCATCTCTATTGTCTTTACGTGTATACATATTGTAGTATAATATACTGTGTGTCTGTTTTAAGTGGAGCCTACCCGTTTTTTTTTTCGTTTTGTTTGGTCGTTGTTGAGAATATATATATATATATATATATATATATATATATTTTGACCTACCGCAGATCGGCTTCAAGTGGCCAAACACGTGAATTCGTGGGAATAGTGTGATTACGCACCTCTGACCCGTAGTGGATACGTTTGCCGGCATGTTATCCAAGCTGAACCATCGCAGATCGTTTACGTCCCTCGTTACGTCTGTGTACGTGCCACGTTCAAATACGGAGCTATGGATTTCCTAAATAAATTAATGTATTTTACATACTTATATAGTTCTAGCTGTCCCGCCTGGTGTTGCTTGAGCCAAAGATTAAGTTAAGATTAACCTCAAGTCATTTACGTGCAACTAAGCCACCTAGGTAGGCAATCCGACTGCGTCGAATCACTGACAATATGCGAGTAGTATATTATCAGATGGGCAATCCATCTGCGGTGAATTGAGGACCCAGTAAGGTGCGTAAGGTACGTAAAGTAAGTGAAATCAGAATTATAGGTACATGAAAAAAATCGTAACGCGCGACGGTGGTCAGTGCCAAAGATTTTTTTTTTTTATAAATTTCTTTGTAAAAAATTGTATATACCATATTTCTACTAATTATAATAGTAATAAAATATGTAACCAAGATAACCTTATAAATAAATAGATATTATACATAAATCCCATCGAAAAAGTACATTCAGTTTTTCTAGAAATTTTCAATTTTCTGGGTAACTTTTCCAAATTTTCTTTCTATAAAAACTTTATTTGGACTATGACGAACATTAAAAAAAATTAGCCCAATTATTTCGTCAGTTAGTTATTCGTTCAAGTTCTGTGTTTCTTAATGAACAGCATTTTATTTTTATAAATATAGACGGATGGCGCCCCAGGTGTATTCTTATTTTCATAATTTCTATTTAATTAATTAATCAATTGAACTTTTACCGGTGTGGTATAATTTCAGATATAGCTGTCCAAAAATATCGCCTCATAAATTCCTATTTTACGCATTTATTGGTTGAATTTAGGGGTAACTTTTACGTAATATAATCTATTATACTCAGCATATCCTGACGAATATTTAGACATAACATCTACGAAAATCGATCCAGTAGTTCTCGAGATTACCACTATAAATTTACTATACATCTGAATAGTTTCGTCTTTATATTACATTAGTACCTATAAATATAGATAGAAGTATAGATAGATGTACCTAACCTCGTAATAGTAGCTATCTGATAATTCAGTATACAATTTGAGTGTACAACTCATGAGTGTGCTATTGATGTATACAATATACGTAGATATATATAATTTATATAATATGTATATTTGCATACGAACTATGTGCTACGGATTAATGAGACAAATAGTTAAGCGAGTAAGATTTTGATTTATTTTTTTATCTATTTATCTATAGATTTCTCCTGCGTCATAACTATTTTTGTTATACAGCTTACAACTATGATGAGTATGCATATTAATACTCGTATTAATTACAAAACTTAATTAGGTAAAATAGAGTAAATTAGGTTAAATAGGTACCTATCAACTTGTATTCAATAACAGTTCATGTTTATTATTTATGTAGATACTATTACTATACTTAAATTATAACAGAAACTAGAACCGCAATTTAAAAAACTGGAAGCTCGATAGAACCCTTATTTAAGCATTTTAGAAACCCCAACCGAAACTGATATTTTGAGAGCACTAAATACATTTTTCCATGATGAAGGCTTTGATCGTCTTGATGTGTTATTATGTAGTAGTATTGTAGGTATATAGATTACTAAACCCGATCAACATCATTATTAACGATTAACTGAAACAGACATTTTTAATTTTGAAGAATCACAATCGAAATTTTTCGTTTTTGCTAATAACAATATTGAAACCGGAACTAAAATGTTGGTTCTAGGAACAAAACCAAAACTGAAACAAAATATAATCAGAAAGGTTCCATGGAGTGCAAAAGTATATACTTTTAAAACAATTAGTTATTTCAAAATAGTTAAGTCTTTGAAATCAATTATATAGGACATAGGTATTATAAACTATATTATTATATTAGTTAACAGGATTTAATTTCTATACGCACGTTTATTATTAACATTATAAAACTAAATCACTTTGATGATAAGTATAAGCATCGTTTAGAATTTGTTTAAAATATAAATATTGATTTATTCTAAAAGGTGTTGGTTTTAAAATAGGTAAATACCAGGTTTTATAATAATATTAGTATGGACTTATAGTTATTATTTAAATTACCTAATTAACATATTTATAGTATAGTTGTTATTTTATTAATTGTACTAATTGAAAACTGTAATATTGATGTTATAAATTGTTTTGTACTTTTGCTCCCTTCCTAAAAAAAAAAAATAAGCACTGGATCCGAACCTAATTGATTTTGATTTACTGCTTTTATTAGTTTATTGTTTTTGACGTAAGAATTAATTTAATCAGTATAGGTACATATATACCTATGTGTAGACACCATATATCATCATTTTATATTTATTATTATTTATTATTGTCAATGTCATTACTTATTAAGATATTTAATAAGATATAGTGTTTATAATACGCTATTCAGATATATATTTTACTAGTTTAACACTCATATTCTATATATTATTATACATCAGTGTCCAGTGTCATAGCTAGACATTTTTTTATTGTGTGAGAGAGGAGAGGGGGATAAATCTGTTCCTCTATAGTCTATAGTATTGGTAATGCTAGAAATTAGAATACATCTACTTATTACTTATTTTGTGACCCTCTTATTTATCTTAAATACTTTTGACAATACGCCGAGTATACAACTTTGTTATAAGTATAAGCATAAATAATAATTAACTTTTATTCAGTGTATTACCGATAGATAGAATCATAACTTATAACTTTTATTATCAATTACACAATATAATATTATATTACAAAAATTAAATTAAAACTAACAAGTGGGACAGCTAAAAACAAAAAATAAATAATTCTTAAAATTAAATGATGTAAGCTACCGAGGTTTGATAACTAACATAATTAACATAATCGTGGTGCATAATAAAAATATTTTCTGTTATAAAACAGTATAGGTTCTGTTATATCATCCGGCTTACATGATAACAATAAACTAAACTTGAAAACTATATGCAATATAGCGATAGTTATCTTACCAAAATCCGTGCTAGATTATTTGACAATAATATAATATTATAATAATAATTGATGGAAAGGTATATTAGGTTTGCATATTATATTAAGTCTCACACTAAGAAAATAAAAAAAGTTTCAAGAAGGATCAACTGGATCAAGTATAATGGAAGTACAATGTAAAAGGTATTAAAGGCTATACTCTTTAGTACATATATTAGAGTTGGGCAACTCAAAGTTACTAGAGGGTCAATTTTTAGAACTTAAAAATTTAATGGGTCAGAGAGCATATAATGCAAAAAAAGATCATTACTAGGACTAGGATTTATATGTAATAAAAAATCATGAAATATGCATTTGTCTTATTAAAAATATGCAAAAATATGCAATAAAAATATGTTACAATATACTACATAAATATTATTAAATAAAAACATTTTCTATAATTTTTTTTTTTTAATAGGTACCTATTACTCTAAATAAATTTGTTAAATCACGCCAAAAAAATATGAAAAATAAACATTTAATACAAAAACATTAAAAAGTTTCTAAAATCTATAAAATGATGTCTAAAATTATAAAAGTTATTCAAATGAATTACATGAAACAATGGCATGATGTTCACTAAAAGTAAACAATCTTCTGTTTGACCTTAATAAATTCTTTTTTTACTAAAACTCCGTTTGATATCACATGACGTAATTTTCGCATATTTAAATTTTGCTACTTCTTCGGAAGTTATACTTGAGAAATCTTCATTTAGATTGTTGTTATTTAAAATGTTACATATTGTAAATATAGATTTTAAATCAATATTTTTTCTAACACATTTTTTAATTTTTTATTGATTTTCTCAGCAATGGGTCCTTTATTTTAGCTAAGTTTAAATTTGGTGTTTTCAACAATTTTCAAATACTCATCGAGTAAAAATTCAGCGTATGAGTTTGCGACAAAAAAATAAGATAAATTTAATTACTTTTAAGTATTTCTGTACAGCGATAAAATGACTTTTAATAAAATATATCATTAAACATATATTTTTCCCATTTTTATAGTTAAAATATGCAATAATATTCATTTTTTTTAAATATGCAAAAATATACATTATATCCAAAATATGCAAAAATATGCACAAAAAAATACCATCATTTACCTCATCATGAGCTGATTCGTAGACATTACTAACAAAAGTAGTAATAAGTTGCAAAAAAAACATACCAATGCATATAAATCCTAGCCCTAGTCATTACTATTTAAAATTTAAAACACTACAAAACATGAAAATAATAAAACCTAACCTAACCTTCTAGATAAAGGAATTAATTGGATTTGTTTCTATTTGTCGAGTTATTGAGACAGTGAGTAAAAAATTCTTATTACATAATATACATCATAATCCAGAGTATATTCAATAAAGAAAAGAAACATTTTCTCAAAAAATATATTATAGTATATTATCAGATTGGCTTTAGTTTTCAGATGTTATACAATATACACTTCAACGTAGAGTTTATGAATACATTAGGAATCTATATGGCATATACATCATACATGCAATGTCGGCATGGAACAAGCGGCAGCGGCGGCGTGTGGGCCGTTTTTGAAAAAGTAAAAAAAAAATCGATAAATGAACTCACGCTGAGCCGTTGTCGGTATATTTTACGACGGGCGTATTTGTTTTTTGGCAAAATTTATAGCACGAGACAGTTTTCAGGAGAAAGAATAGTAATAATAAAAAAAAATTCCAACCGAATTTATTTATGACTGTTATATTATAATATTATTATTATATCGGCTCTGTCTTGTACGCCTGTATATATATATATATATATACCTCGGACGTAATATAGAGGTATAGGTACGTTACATTATTTGCGTCGTGCCGAGGTAAAACCAGAGAGGACCTCATCTCATCCTAATCGTAAAAACGATAATAATATATACCTACCTACATAATGTGCATAATATATGTTACGATATAAAGAAATAAAACGTTTACATTTGAAAAGAAAGAATATAATGTCATGACGTAAAAACATTATACTTATTTAGTATTTATATAATACTATGCGAATGATGATAGATGCGCGGCAAATGTCGTTAGGTGTTATTATTATTAGTATTATTATTACCGAGTCGATTGCCTCAGGCACGTGCAATATGGCCGAACACGTGGTGTCCGAGCCGCGATTGTAACGCTGATGGCCACTCAACGATGGATTGTACAGGCCGTGCATAGTGATGTTCAGCACATTGTTTGGCGTCGTCGACCCAATCCGACTCAGTCCGGCCGGACATGTTATGGTCGCATTTAGGTGCGCGGCGTCCGACAGCAAATTCTGATTACGCTCACCGATCGCCTTCAACAAGTACTGTCCGCACACCTTGACACATGTCTTCGCTTCATCACTAGTACCACCTATGTATGGCGTTTATGGTATATGATAAGTTTACATGAATGTATTGTAATAGTATAGGTAGGGACATTATATTATGTTATAATCACAGATATAGTTAATAAACTAATGTATTAGATTGCTAACTACTGTACGTTTACTGGCTTACTATTGAAAATTTCAATTTGAAATTAATAAAGCCGTAATTTGCCATGCATCTTTGTGGGAAATAGGAATTAGAGTACCTATTATCAATAATAAATGTGTATATCAAAACAAATGTATGAAATTAGTGTAAACATATTGTTATTGATACTAGGCAATAGTGTAGAATAGCCTGAATGTTTTGCCATAAGTCCCATAATTCCCACGAAAATATGGATTTTGAATTCTCTCCTTCCACAGATAAATATAAATTCTAAATTGGGACACTCTCAAACAATAAAAACTCAATTTTAATAAGTACAAAAAAAATTCCCTATTCCCCCCACATATAAGCTATACCCCCTCCATTAAAGAATAATGATAATACTTTTGTTATATCTAATAATGACAAAGTCGATTGTATAAGTACATATCTAGGAGTAAGCATCCAACCACATTATAACATAAATTACAATCAACATTCCCTTACTATAGAAATTGAAATAAACCAACTTGTGATGTCTTTCCCAACTAAGAACACAAAACCTTTTGAAATAATATTTATTATTAAAAAAATACCTAACCAAAAAACACCTGACCATGTCATGATAATCAATCTTATCTTAAAAAACCTACCTAAAAAAGCAATATTATTCTTAATAAATATTTACAACGCTCATCTGAGACTTTCATATTTCTCTTCATTCCGAAAGAAATCTACTATAATCTCAATTTTAAAACCAAACAAACCTCTGCATGACATACTCCATATCGCCCTATTATCTTTCCAACATTTTCCAAAATACCAGAAAAAATCATTTTTAAAGAATCTATCCTGTTCTAATTCAAAATAATATTATTCCTAACACACAATTTGGTTTTAAATATAAACACTCAACCACGCACCAATTACACCAATTTTTCAATGCCATTGCATCATCCTTAGAAAAGAAAACATTACTGTTCAGAAGTATTTTATACGTGTCTGACATCTTGGTTTACTCTACAAACTCAGATTCCTACCAATCCTTTATTATCTAATCATTCAATCCTTCTTTCTTTCGATCTTTTAAAATCTCATGTAGCGACGACTTTTTAGAATACCATTCAATTACCGCCGGAGTTCCTCAAAGAAGTATTCTTGCTCCCACTATCTACAACATCTATATTTCAGATATCCCACATAACGATAACACAACTCTTGACACTTTAGCAGATGATACTGATATAATTATCTTTGATCTAAACCACGAAACAGCATCCTTTCACCTCTAAAACTATCTTAACCAGCTTCATAAAACAAAGAATAGAACAGAATATTCATAAAACAAAGAATAAAAATTAATTAATCGAAATCATCCCTATGATAACATTAATACCAAGTCTATATCAACGATAAACCAATACCACCTAAACAATCAGTAAAATATTTTGAAATGTATATAGATAGACACAAATGTGTAATCCACATTAAAACAAAAAGAAAAATATTAAACCATAGACTATACCAAATATGTTCCCTATTAAAATCAAACCTACCGCATCGAAAAAAAAAAAAAATGATCAGTAAGCACTCCTCATTTGTATAATTTCTTATGAAATCCACATTGAGGAGCATCTAAAAACACTAATATAAAAGTTGTACTGCCATTCTAATCAATATCTCTCAGAACAATAACTAATGCCCCATGGTATGTAAGTAATCGAACTCTACAAAATGACCTAAACATAATATCAATCTCCGACTAAGCTTCTAAACTATACAAAAGATTCCATAAAAAAATTATAAAATTACTCAATTTCCCTTATTTCAAATTTATCTTTTATAAAGCTACCCAATGCCATATGCAAAACTTTTGTATATGGTGGGGGAGGGAGTT
Source organism: Pentalonia nigronervosa (assembly GCA_014851325.1). Lineage (NCBI taxonomy): Eukaryota > Metazoa > Arthropoda > Insecta > Hemiptera > Aphididae > Pentalonia > Pentalonia nigronervosa. The sequence goes on along the minus strand of JACXSJ010000440.1, from coordinate 137,242 downwards.
AGTTGCAAACAAATTATCATGGAAGAAAAATGCTTAAACCTAAGTACCTATCTGTACATTAAAATAATAAAAAGGTCTATCAGGCCATAGACATATTAAAAACATTTTAATATGTCTATGTATTAGACCCTCTCTCCACCTCACTAATGTATAAGCCACTATACCCCTTGTATCAGGTATACAACGCGGAGACTAAAAAGAAAATAGTCCAAAGACTTATTATTCTAAAAAAAAAAAACGAAAATGGTCTGTATGTTTGTATACCTGATCTTTGGTTAATACTTTTTGTAAATAATTGTAGAGTAATATTAATGGATATTTTCTTTTTTCCTGTAAACTAACTCGTGTCCAAAACAGTTATAATTATCAAAATTTACTTATTGTATATTATTTAAAATAAATTGTAAATAAAATTTTAAATTAAAAAAAAAGTTTTAAAAATATACTGAATATCTTTAGTTTAAAAAAAAAGTTTCATGAAAGGAGGAAAGACGTCATAGTGTAATTTAACAATAGGGTATATTTAATATAAAATCATGATTTTTGAATGAACCTATCAAGTGTATAAAATGTGTGAATCTTTCGATTTTGATAATTTATTACTATAGATCAAAGGCAATAAGTCCACAATGCAGACCCACGTCTGTCTAATATCGCTTTTATTACTGATTGTTGATTTTTGAGGAATTTGTTCAATTTCATTCAGTGATTCAAAATAAACTGAAAAACAAATTAAAACAAAATAGTTAATACCTATATAATATTTTAGTTAATTATTATAAGAGTATTTATTACTAAATCGAAATCAATATTAAGATCCATTTATTGTTTTTTTTTATTAGAAGAATTAATGATTCCAAAATCTTCTAGGTCATAGTACTTCTCCTATTATAATACGAATGTTGGTTTTTAGACGTAAAATGCTTAATATTTTATTTTTTTTTTTGTTTATCACGTATTGCTTTTTATTTAGAACAACAGATAATGGAGGTTTAACTTCTAGGGCCCTAATTTTTAAAAGGCAGAAGTGTCCAGGCATATCCGCACCCTTCAGCCCCTTCCTCACCACTTTTCATTTGTTTATCTAAATATAATGAAACTCTCTCGACAACTAAAAGTATCTGTACCTTATTTCCTGACTTTTTAAATTATATTTACCTATGTTTATATCGATAATCTAACTGATCCATATTTTAAATTGTTGTAAATTCTCTCTTTATTGTTAAGACTTAAGATATTATAATATGTGAACTTGTAAATTTTAATTCATGACAACGAAGTTGATAATGACTAATGAGTTACAAATCGTCATATAATAACAATATTTTCATTTAGGTATACATTTACTTAGCATGGGATGAGAAGCAAACTTGTTGTATTCCACAATTTCATCCCAAGGGAAATTTAAAGGAACTTCTAAATCTATTTTTCCATCAGTGTCCATCAGAGTAACGATTACATCTTCTGCACTTAACAAGTTGCCATAAAACTCGAGGTGAACATTGAAATTTAGAGGAAAATTGAGAGAAGCTTCCTTAAAAATATGTAACGTTAAACATTTATATCATAGATTAAGATGTAATTAATAACTTACTAAATTATTGATACAGTCCAAAAATAATATGAATTCAATACTTTTTTTTTCGTTATTTATTGGTTCTTGATCCATGATGGTACAAATAAATTATTCAAAAACATCAAAACTTATTTAAATATATATATGGATGTATTTGGTTTATTTGATACTATGACGACTCTTTATTATTATTATCTAGCCGATATAAAATATTAAATAAAAATCAATTTACACTATATTGTATATTTTATATCTATGCCTAATAATCTACTTTCAAAAGAATTTTTCATATTTTTGAAGAATTAAAGTAAAACTGGTTTCATGTCACTAATAAAAAATTTTTCTTGTAAATGGATTGATTGTAAAATAGTGCTTAAATGCTAAATTTTCCTTGTATTGATTACAATTTTGCAGACTTTATTATTTTAAATAAAAAATATCTTGCTCCTATAAATATTTCTGTTTACTACATTCAAAATTCATAAACAACAGGAAAAAATCTAAAGTTTTAAACATTGATTATATTTTAATATTGCTTTTATTATAAGAATTAAATGAAGATCTATTGGTATTATCATTTTCTATTTACAAAATGGTGTTTTCATAATAAACTAATTAATTTTAAAGTATTTATAGTCGAAAATTTTCAAAATTTTTAGTGTTCTTTTAAAGTGTTAGTCATTTTATGATTTACTTAAAAAGCTTGAAAATTTTATACAAGGTCCCACATATTATGTTTTTATAATATTATAACACCTAGTAGGTTTCATATTACTAAGTATATAAAATCATATTATAAATATTGTTATTTAAAATATTTAAATAACGATATATTTAAAAAAAAAAATAGTTCAACCTACCGTATTGCTAGTAAAGAAATAAATTACTAATCAATATAAATATATAGAAAGTATTTTAGAAATATATAGGCTGATAGTTTCTGCTCACAAATGTTTTTCGTTTGCAATGATTCATGATTCAATTTAAATTGAATACATCCAGACAGAGAAGTTATAGCATACAATAGTTGAGCGACTTTCCAGATTTTTTTTTTTAATTACAATTCAAATAAAGTTATAGTGATATGGTATAAATAAATCTATTTAATTATTTCATAATTTATAATAGTCAAATTAAAATAGTTGATTGTTGGTGCTGATACGAATGTGTAAATATCTATTAGTCTGTGTTTAGTTTTTAATATTATATTGAAGAACGCTAGGTAATATATATATATATAAATTAAGCTCTGTAGTGTGCATTACCGTGAGCTGATCCTACGTATTTTATGGTTTTAAACATTTTTCTGTCTGTAGATTAAACAGATTTCTTACATTTTATTGGTACACATTGTGTTTAAAACATAATAACATATACTTAAATCATATCAGAACAATATTTTGTTACGATGTTAATTAGTTACTATCATTTGTAATGCGTTTCAATAAAAAATACAATTATATCATTACAACAAAAGGTGTCACATTTGAGTCTGTGATGTACTATAAACCGGTGCACACCTTATTTGAAATTATTTTAATCAATCAATGAAAATAAATGCACTTGATGTGTAATGTGATTGAGGCATAGGCGTAAATGTGTGATGGAGAGGGGGGGGGCTTGAGTCCTCCCCGAAAAATTTAGGTTATTTGTGCCTATAGATTGAGGATTGTCAAAATGCATGTCATCAAGCTGTTACTTGGCTGTTTTTACTTTTTAGGTTAATCTGTTATTCAATATCACTTCATGATATTACATTTATTATGTAGGCCTATATATGAGATGCAGCCATGTTGGTATATTGTACAACGACGTAATTTTACCATCAAGTTTTAAACTTTAAAGTGAAGGTGTTATAGGACGATGAGACGATGGGACGATGTGAATATTATAAAACTGTAGTGTTTGGTTTAAACTGAATGATACTATATTGATTAGGTAATTATTTATATTTTTGATTGTTTTTTCATTGCTATTGCACAAAGTATATTAATCGCAAGTGGCGTATAATATATACATAGTGGTGCAGTGATTGACATAAATCGCATTGAGCATTCACGCGGAACAATATATTATAATGTATATGCAACTGTACAAGGTTGCTATGTAATATTGTTTTTTTTTTTCGTCAGACCGGGCAAAAGAGGTAATATTAACTCATTCTATTATGTACGTGGAGATATAATGATCGACCGCGGATTAAAATCCGTTTGTGGTGTGGTCAGGCGGCCGACGATGAGTTATCCGTAGTGTGCGCGCGTTAAACGGCGACCAGCAGTCTCGAGGTTTTATTCCGCGAAGACTGGAGAGGTTTTTATTATATTTAATACATTATACATATATATACAAGCTGCTGGTTCTTTCTCTCCGTCTTATTTAGTATTAATAGACATACCTGAGTTTTTACTGTGCACTTATAATTTATAAACTCGTTGTTTTTCCCTTTCCCCTCTCGGTCGTCGTATCCCAATTCTTTTCTTCTTCTTCTTTTTCTTCTTCTTCTTCTTCTCCTTCGTCTCGTTTTTCTACATATCCTCCGCCTCCTTCGCTTCTTTCTTCTTCTTAGTCCCGTCTCCCGCCGCCTTCTGCACAGCACACTCACGCATTATTATTATTATTATTATTATTATTATATAGAGGCACTAGTCGCATTAAATCAACTTCAGTGTACTCGCACATACGAGTTTATGCTATAGTGGATGTAAAAAAAAAAAACTAAGAGAGAAAACGAAATGAAAAAATATAAAAATAATCTCGCGGTAATAATTTAATATAAATAGTATAGCGGGGGGATATTATTGAAAAGTCAAATAAAGAAGAATAAATAAATAATAAAACCGGAGCGTTTATAGCGTGTGCCCGATCTCCAGAGCCAGATAGAACTCTCGGCCGTGATTAATGGTCGGCCATAAAGTTCGAAGAAACAAATACCCCGAGACTTGGAGATTGATGAATTTACTGAGTCGGCCTCGTCCGAGCGGACACCTCAATGTCATCAAGAGATAATATAATGTTTTTTTTTTTCGAAATCGCTCTTTATTGGTCGTAAACGTTTTTACCGTGCGTGTAATGTTTGCAGACGGCGGTGAATGGAATGCAATCGCAGAGTCCGACTTACGCGTGTCCAGCACCTGATCAAAGAATCTGTGCGGTCCGCGTGGCGACGTAACTCGTAAGGGCTGTTGTCGTTGCAGCGTGTGTGTAGGTAGGTAGTAGTGATTCCGACCATTTCATCTTTCATCTTTTATATATATATATATATATATATATATATATACAATATACATAATGCGTAATGCATCCGCTGTAGTCCTTTCATTCCCGTCCGAATACAAATTTACCACGTTTGTTCGACGCACGAAATATTCTTCAAAACATGCTAGATATCAAATTATTGTGACAGCTATATGGGCTGCGTATACAAATAATGATGATGGTAATAAAAAAAAATTACATATGCCTAGTTTTATAATTAAAATATGATCTAGGAGGAAAGGAAATGTGCGTTAGTCGATTATAATATAAATACTAAATATTGATAATTAACAACTAATCAATAATTTGTATGTGTTACATTACCTATACAATAATATGTATAATCATTATACTATATAGTTTCGGACGCGTAGTGAAAAGAATTAAATCTACAAAGCATAATATTCTTTCCGTATAAATATATCATTTAAAAATGCCTATAGCTGTGTAAATAAAATATGAAATTCTCTTTTGTATATATTATAAATTAATTTGAAGAGAAACGTTTTAACTCTATAATAAAAATATATTTATAGAAATAAAACAACATATACGATTGGATTTTGCATATGGAATGTTGCTTCATGTTTTGTAAGCAGATAATAACTAATATTATATTATTTAAACGTTGGTGGTAATTTTTAAGAAATAAGAATATTATACAACTAGATAACTATATAGTAGTTACTTACTTCCAAAGATAGTAATATTCAACTGTACGTTTTGAACCGTTGTTTATATTATTACTTTGACTTCAAGGATAGTATTATTTACACTGCAAAACCGCTTTTAAATAATTCTAAAAACATTATTTATACATGTTTCGCCAACACACATATTATGTTTAATAATATATACTCTTTCAACAGCCGTAAATGATAAAAAATGTTTAACCAAAGTTTAAATTTTGTTTCATTTTTGTGATCTTGTACAATTTGCGTGGACTTTAAAGTAGGTAGGTACTAGTAGCGTTATTATATGTAGATTGGTGTATACATATATATTATAGATACAAAACGTATTATAGTTAAGATATATAGTTGTATATATATATATATATATATTAATAGTGCATGTATTATCTTAATTAGAAAATCGTGTTATAATTAACAATTTTACTATTTATGTTATGCTATTATAATACACAATAATTTTAAAAAATGCTTACTATAGGTATAGGTAAATATCTATTTTAGGTATAATATTATATGTACGTACAATGCATTCCTATACCAACGTAATATACTAATGTACTAATATGTGTATAATAGATTATTTTACTATATGATATTTAACATTACCTATGTACAGTATATGCGTAATGACGTAGTGTATAGAAAATCCTATTTTTTATATCAAAAATGAAATAGAAAAAAATTATTGACCTTTTCATCAAAAGTTAATATTATTTTTTTATTTTAAGATCTAAAATTATAAAATATAAATTAATATAAACGAAGAATGTGTCTTTTATAAAACAAAAAAGTGTGTATCTACATAGAATAATAAACATAATATATGTAGTACTAAACTATTAAAATAGATTTAATTTTTAAGTTTAAAAAAATTCTATATGCCTTTATTTACAATTTATAGCATATAAATGTAGTTTATACTGTCTAATGAAGTAATGTATATTAAAAGTATGTAATACTCATAATTCATAAGTCATTACATTATCAATACTTGTTACAAACGATTATGTGGTATAAGTTACGGCTTATGTGTCATGAATATCATAGACATTACTGTAATTATAATTTTTTACGACACATAAAAGTATACTATAGGTAGTCTATTAATGCTGGCTAAAGTAGCAGGTTTAGCCGGTTCATTGAATTTATTGATTATGATTAATCATTTTATAAAGAATGTGAATTATTTCTTGTTAATTTGTCCAATAATTTATACAATTCAAGCAATTATATCTTTACTCTAAAATTATTAAAGATGTATTTGTAAGGTCATATCAATAGCAACGAAATTACGTATTCAAAACCTTATTGCTATCTCAAAACATATAATGATTTACGTATTATATAATATGTATATTTATTTAATTTATACAATTTTGTTTGTAACGTGAAGTAAATACAAAATTTGCTCTAATTTATATTATGTACAATATTTACTTAAATTGTACTTAAAATCTAAATATTATTTTAGTTTAAAAATTTGAACCGGTTCTCCAAATGATTAGGATGAAGAAACCATTAATTTGTATACATCATAAGAATTTTAGGTAATGTGGATAATTAAAGTATATATTTTTTTTTATTCAACCAAACAATTTATTGATCTTTATCAAGAATTAAAATGATTCACAATATTTTGATGTACCTAAGTCAAAATAATCAATATAAATACACACATGTGTTTCTATTAAAATGATTTCTATACTTGTAGTTCTTAAGCTGTATGACGTCTTCTAAGTAGTCTGAGTAGCTGAATGGCTGTTGGATTTATGTGTTGCCTCAGTCTTATCTCATGTTTGTGAGCACACTTGGTGATTTATTCTGTTACTGTAGGTTGCACCGATTCAGCAACATATCTTAATATAGCGTTATTCCTTTCAAACCAATAATGCAGTGATAATTGTCCAGAGGGTGACATTTTGACATCGTTGTATGATTCTGATGTTGAGTACAACAAGTCAAAATGAGTTTGATAATAGTTATACACGTACAACGGTATAGGATAGTATATTGTTTTTTATAAATAGTTCGAAATGGTGTCAAACTAGCGCCAGTGATTACCTAAGGGTATGAACATATTGCTGTGGAGGTATAAACAGTTATCATGATGGAAATTTTTTTTAAAACTATTTGCATAAACGGAAAGAAAAACGAAAAATTAATAATGGTCGATTACCGGGTATTTGCTAAATACTCGTAATCTCCACTGGCACCTATATTTATAAATGTATAACTTTGTTTTTAAATATTAAAACCAATATATATATATTTTAATTTTAAATAATTATGAAGAGGGGTGAGATTTTTTAAAAATCGACTAGGTATGAAATAAAAAAGGTTGGGGACCACTGGACTAACCAAAAAAGTGACGCATTTCTAGGATCTTTTTCAACTGACATCAAAAATACGCACCAACGTTAAAAACAAAATATTTAATTTTAAAATTATGATGATTGCTATTTGATAAATTAATTAGAACAGGTACAAAATTAATTTTTAACTTAAATAAAATGTTATTAAAAATTAAGATTTTTTCTATAAAAATGTATTTATTCGTATTTATGTATTTATTTTGTATTTATTCGTGGTATAGATTATATTAATCATTAAAATAATCCATAAGTAACAGTCATATTTTATAAATTTGAAAGTATAATGATGATAAATCGTAGTATTCAAAAAATAATTTAAAATGCAACTCTTATAGTTAAATCTGCACTTGTCGATATCTATTCAATATTTGTCATATAATATATTAGACACTTATTATTTATCTGTAGTTTTTCATTACATTTAGGGAATTTTCCAAGATTGTATAATTTAATTTTAAAGCACATATTGAAGCTAAAAAAAATTTAAAGAAGCAAGGACATATTACATGATCAACTTTTTCCGCGTTTTAAATAAACACCTGAAAATGAGTCTATGGTAAATAAAAAATATTCAGAAGAAAAATGATTTACTAAAAAAAAATTAAAATTACTGTGAATAAAATTATATTTAATTGAACTAATTTAAATGATAGGTTATTTAAACATATTGTCATATTTACTGTATTAGATTTATAATAATAAATGTAATAGAATTAATATATATAAGTGTATAACTTATAACTTATAAATAACAGGTAGGTAAACGTTTAAATAAATCGTTTAATTTTACTGCCTCTACCTTTTCAGTTAAATCGAGAAATACATTACATTACCCTGAATTACACACATACTTCCACGAGTTGAAAATAAACAAGATCAAGAGATCACGTTCATAAATAAAATGGACGATAATCACTTCATGTCAGTGCAACCGTCACGTACCGACGTTTATGCCTCTATCTTTACAAAATATATTGGCCACACTAACTATTGTTTAATGATGACAACTCCACCTACATTTTCTGTTAATAATCCAAAATATACACAAGGTTTTCAACATTTATGAATATGAATATAATATAGTAAACTATTATAAAAATAATTATCTTTAATCTCAAAATGCTCATAAAAAATAATTGTGTATTTTTTTTAAATGTATTTTAATAATAGGTATCTAATTATTAGTATAATACTATTATTATGTACGAGTTGAGCTTCTTAAGGTACTTATTTAATATCTAATATATATATGCATAGTATATATCTGTATAATATATTATTTAGTGTATTATTAATTTTATTTTTATATGCATAAACACGAATAAAAATTGAAATACGACATCAGATATCCATAACGCCTATTCGGTTGATGAATACAATTTATCTTCGTTATTAACAAATATTTATAGTATACCTATTAATATTTACAGTTATATTTATATAATAATTTCTATTATAAATATTAATGTATTCCTAGCAGTCAAATCTCAATTAAATAAAATTGATACATTCGTTCAAACAGGCGTCACGCTAAAAATCAAAATTAATATTAATTAAATTAATTTTCAGAAAATGTGTGTATAATTCTTATAAACTGGTAAATAAACTATTAAAATTCGATAAAAAAAAAAAAAAACTGATTATTATTTAATAATTTTATATTGTTTACAATTAAATGGACAAATTAAACAGTTATTTTAAAGTTGGATGTGTAAAATTTTTTAAAAGTACAATATTTTAAATTTTAAGTAAAAACAAAAAATGTATTTATCTAATAAAAATATAACTTAAAAAAAAACTAAGATGAATTACAGTTAATTAATAATTATAGTTCATTATTACATGAATTTAAATGATATTTTGGTCAATTAATTAATTAGGTGGGTATATCTATATTATTGTACATAATTAATTACTGTATTGCTATATTAATTCTTTTAAATCTGAAATAATTCATTGTACTTTCTCATAAATAACAAAATAATACAACATATTGATATTCTTCTAATTTCGTCGGCAAGATTTTTTGCATTATTAGTTATTCTTATTACCTACTATAATAGCTATTAAATACGTTTTTTAATTTTAACTTTTTTGTATTTCGATGTACCTTTGTTATTGTATTTTTTGAATTGCTTTTTATGTAACATAAAATATATTTAATATTTAGATATTTGCTAAAGATGGCATTAGCTAATCGCTATTGTTTTTGTATATTGTGTTTATGCCACTATGTTATCTCTAATATTCAGCGTTATTATTTTTGAATCGTTTATTATTGTCTTAGCTTATTTTTACACTAAGTGTGAAATAATAATAATATGCAAAGAATTGCAGATTTATTTTATTATAAATTATGTAAAGAGGCTGATTTATTGTTATTATTTTGTAATATAACGCTAAATAAGTAAGTAAGTTATGTGATAGTTATACCTATTTCTTATCTCAAGCTATAGCATATCATAGCCCAGTACCTATATATATATATATATATATAATACTATTTAGTATATAAAAGTGTAAACAATGGTAACTATAGATTTATTTGAATGTGATTATAATTTTAAAAATGTTGATGAGTTTGCATTATAAATATATTTTTATATTGTTTTTCATTAAAATAACTTAACATCGTTTTATTGTATCGAATATAGATAAATACCTAAACGATAAACGAATTTGTTTGATTCCTTATCCAGCAGTTGCCGCAATAAGTAATTACCATATTAAAATAATCGCGTAGTTTCAATTAAAGCGAAAAATGTGTTCAAATATGTAAATAACCCTATTGCATCACAATCGACCGACCTTATCGCGTGACCACATATATATATATACATGGCACACACACACACACCACATATATGTATATTATTATACTATAATAATGTAGGTATATATACTGTACAGTTATGCCTATCATCGCGGTTGGTATCAAGTTCAAGGTAGGTATACCCGAGAATGAAAGCCATTTATCCGTTGTCTACGCCGGATTTAGAAAATCAGGACATTCCGTTATCAAAATCAATAACTAGAATAGTTTAGAATTTACCGCCGAAATAAATTGCATGCAATTTTTTGTTTTTGTTTACTAGTATCCATTCAATTACAGATCACGTAAAATTGTATATTTTTCAAAAATATTGTTGGAACTGAAAACAAAATGTGGGTACACACTATTTATCGATTGGTCGCGATTCTGGGCGATAAAACTAGTCACATATCGAGGACAAGGATTCTAAATAATTCGGCCGTGTATAATTTATTTACTATAGGGGTATTCGATTGTCTATGATAATATTATATTATAGTGCACTACTAACAGAGATTCGTCACGAACCTATCTGATTCGACGACGGTAACAGCAAAGATGATAATAATATATTATAGGTGTATACATTGTGCTCGGTGGCAATGTGTTCCCGGGGGCGATAATTTGTGGTATTAATTTTTCCCGTCCGAATTTTACGCACCAACAAAAATAATATTATATTATTATAATAGTTATAGATGTAGGGGGGGGGGGCTTTGTCGCGCGAGGTCTTAGCCTCAACTACTCGTGCTGGTGTTACCGACAATCGTCGTTCGCAATGACGACCGCGATGGAAAGCGTCATGAGTGGCACCCAGTGCAGGGTCATACTTAATATAATATACCGACTATTGCCACCCACGCGTCAATCCGTGATCGTCTGCAATGAGCCTCTGGTTGTACAACACCAACAGTGGAATTTCAATTTTTCTCATTCTGATTGTCTGCACCGACGCCGCCGTCGTACTGGCGTTTACCGTAACTAATCTGATCACACACGACACTTAATATTATAACAGGTACAACGTATATAGGTAAAAACAAGCGATGTATATTATTTTATTTGTCGGCTCGTCGAACAGCATCACCGTCGTTGTCGTCGTCGTATCGTCATCGTCATCATCATCATCATCATCATCATCATCAATGCGCACAAGCCTCGCGGTCATGCTGAAATAATAATAATATTATTATTATTATATATCGCCGGACACTTTATTATAAATATAAGTATATACCTACAACATACCTTTAATGATTATCTGTTATATATATATATACGTTTCCTTTAACGATTTTTATTATTATTATTATTATTTACGTTCTAATAATTAAAACGCGATTCACAATGACCGCAGCTTCCACATAATACAGATCATCTCTTCAACAGTATCCATGTGTACTCGAGCGCTCGCGCGCGCGTTATTTATTATTGTTGTTGTAGTGTTACCTCTCTTTCTCTCTCTTTTTCTACGCGTGTGTGTATCTGTATGTGTGTAATTGTGCGAGTGTGTGTATACGTATGAATTTGTTCGATATTAATGATTCCATTGTGTCAGCGATGAACAAAGAGCACAGGTGCCGTGGGAACGCGGCGGTATGTCCTTTTTAAAAGTAAATTAGAAAAAGAAAAAAGGAGAAGGGAATATGAAAAAAAAGACAAAAATAGAAAAGTCGGACGATTGTCTCGGGCAATAGTGTTTAATAGGAAAGCGATCCGTGGCCAGGCGGTGGTGGAGGTAATCATTGCAATCGTCGTATGCTATATCCACGTGCATAACATATATCTATAATATTATATGTTGTATACACCTACCCTTAGACCATCAGCAACAGGTAGCTTACCCTTTCCATTCCCGACCCTTTTTCATTCAACCAGGAATTTTAACCCTCGTATTTAGGGGCTCACCATTTCGAATGTATGTACATCAAGTGCATCTACTTAAATGCGGGTGTATAATAAAGTGATTGCATATACGCGCGCAAAATCTTGAGGTATGAATGAAAAGAATTCAGACAAAAATAAATGGGTATCAAACCCTCAACGATTACATTAATTTCACCTGAAAAACGTTTCTACGCTCGTTTATATATCTTTCCTTACATATTCCTAAATATGTTTTGGCTATTGTATTCCATGATGTGACTAAGTAAATTTATAAACAAAATCAATGTAATAAGTATATTAAAGTATATAATATACTAAAAACAATATCGGTTAACATTTATTACCAATTACCATATTTATTGAAGTGCAATTAAACGTATTTTATATTATCAAAAAAGTCTGACGAATATTCAATTTTCAAATATGATTAACAATGAAGAGATTACCAATTTCCCGCACATAATTGTATGTACACAAATAGGCTTGGTATGGTATGTTGTCACATTTTAGGCATAATAAATAAAAACCTAAAATGTTTAGAATGTATCCATCAAAATGAATAAAATCTCCATAATTTCAAAGATATAGAAGAGATTGGCAATAGTATTGCTGCTAGATTTTAAAATAGATATATCTGATACACTTTATTAATTACTTTAACACTTTTTATTCTTGATTTTAAAATATAACTTTTATAAAATATTAAAATATATCCTATATTAAAGTTATAATCTATTTCAGTCTGTAGACTCATTTACAGTTTGTTAACTTCACAGACTATTAAAATTTCATATTTATGTGTTATCTTATAGCATAAAACTTTCATTACTTTGAATGTCGTGGTACGTCATTAATATATGCAATGAAGATTTACCTAGTATCTATATTATGTTAAATTTTTATTAATAATATTTTATTAGTAATACAAATGGTTTAAACGAGCTATAACACAAACAATTTACTTTAGTATACTGTCAATATATTTACACAAAATTATAAAATATCTTATAAATTATACTATAATATATTACGTAATGTTCATAAAATAAAATGTATAATTTATAACGATATTATATGATTACGTTTAAATATTAATGCAAAACATATTATTTTCTTATGGTTTTTATATCTTTTTATAATATAGCTCTTAACACTGTCAAATTTATTTGAAATAATTTCTAAATATTCATTTATTCAGTTATTATTATTGGTAATAGAAAATATAAAATATGAAGATATTTCAACAATTTAAACCAGTAAATAATATTGAATTGTGAGTCGCGAGTACATCAAAATACACTTTATCTAAGTGTTTTAAATTTATTTTCACAGTTGAAAAATACGGTATAAAAGGGGTCTGACGTAACTCCCAACCCTTCAAATATAAATCCGTGAAAATATAGATTCTAAAGTGAATAGAAAAAATCGTAATACAAATATTAGTTTTATTAAATGCATAATCAATTTGTTGACTGCGTATTTCAAATAAGTAGCCAGTAGGTAAATTGACAAAAAAAAATGTGAACAGATTTTCAAATGAAAGTGTTATCTTATAAAAATAACTCGTGTGCACTTATTTGTTGTTATATTGAATTAGGTAGTGTTTTATTTTTATAATATTGGAATTGTAAAATACATAAAAAGATACGAAAATTGGCTCAAACCCGACTTTCGTGTATTGATTTTTATTACAAAATTATAATTCCGAGTATCGATATTTTGGATCCGATCCAACAATTCGTTTTTACATATTATACGCATATGTAGTGTTTGATTAAATTTGTTTTACACTCGAACAAGTATACATTATAACAAATAATTTAGTATTTACATAGAAAAGTTGTATATTAGACAATATATTGATTTGAAAAATGAAAAGGTTTAATATATCAACTCAAATAGTCAAAACACAACAACGACTTAGGTGTAAAAGTTTACACGTTTATCATACTTTATTGCGTATGTCGATACATAATTAGTTATAATACCTATATTATATTATTAGAGGAAAAACAAATTAACTACTAAAAATATAAACTTGTCACAGTTATGTTTGAGTTATTATTAGTCAACACTAGAATATCGAAGAATTCTATAACATTTTCATCGTTTTTAAAAAGTATACATTAATATAATATAATTTTATATTATGTACATGCTATAGGCACATTAGTTAAACTTACAATCTATAATATTATATTCTATACATTCTATTCAATATAAAATAACCATCTAAATAGTCGAAAGGAGTTAACACGTGCCACTTTCGTGAAATTGTATACCTACATTAATCAACCGCACTCCGAACAACATAATGTGATAACACGCGTAGCATCACTTTAATCTAGTTACATTGTGCAGTGTGTATACACGGGCCCGCAAAGCAACGACCGTATAGGGCGCGACGGCCGCCGCGGTGGCAGTGGCTTAGGGGTTGTTTGGCAATAACACTGAAACCGTCATTAGACGGTTCCTTTTATTTTATTTATTTGTTATTATTATTTTTTTTTTTTTGAACCCCTTTTTCCGCGCGACCCTCTCGCGCGCGGTGCTGAGTTCCAAACGAATAGTTTCCACCCTCGCTCTCGGCCAATATAATATATATAACGACAGCGGCACACGATGATTTTCGAGCAATGTCTTGCAACGTTACAAAATTATAGTCCATATCCTCTATTCCTCGTTCAATCCATGTATATACATGATAATAATATGTACGCGCGTATATATTATAAGGTTTACACGTGTGTATAATATGTAACTTTCCTATATTTACCCTCAGGTTCCTTCGGATTTAATTTTTTTATTTGTTTCATTCTATTATTACACACACACACACACACACACACACACACATTATACTTTGTGCCCGCGCACTTCTTTCACAAGAATTACATCCCACAACGATGTCTAACAATCCAACCTTAGGTGTACAGGTGTGATGGCAGCGGCACTTCACCCTGCGTGCCGGGTTAACTTTAATGACAGGGCACACCGCTGAAATGCGGGCAAATCACACCGTCAAAATCCCGCACTTAATATCAATATACGACGTGTGTGCATTATTATAATAAACGCAAATGGGGGTGTTCTTTTATATATATATATTTAAACACGCCCACCATACGTAGTTTTGGTTCGATTTTGAACTATTATTATTAATTTTTTTTTATCTTCGTATAACAATAGGCATGAAATGAAAAGACGATCGAATTATTATTATTAATCCCACCGAATACCTATATATATAGATATATATGTATAATGTATTACATATAATGCGTACGTGTCTCGCGGATACAGTTTGTTTGGAATGCTTGTTATATAGGTACCGGTATATATATATATATATATGTATAATATGTTATACTTAGTCGACTTTATGTTTAACGTCGTAGTCGCACGATGTATATAATTTCGGTCGTTAATGCTATTTGGATCGGTTCGACTATCTTGTCCGTCCCTATCCACCCAACAACGACTGTAGGATGTTGTTCGGCGTAATTTTTACAGTTTCATTTACACCATTGGGGTGTGCACCGGCACGTCCACCCCATTTCTACTTACGTATAAAGAGTGTATGAGTGTGCTTCAGTGTGAAAGCGTTTTTGACGTTATATATATACACACACACACACATACACGCGACGATCCGATTTATCATCGTAATAATATTTATGCCGGCTAAATCTAATAAAGAAAATTTTTGAATTTTAAACGGCAAACGCTGCCGTTTCCAAGAGGGCACTAATGTGATTGCTTCCCTACAATAAACACAGCGCAAACGGCCGCGGAAAGAATAGCTATGCGCGCGCTAGCCAACGATAGGGGATGAGTGCACGAATAAAATAATGTATAATACGACCAGGCCGACGGCGTAGCGAGCGGGCGGTGGGGTCGGCGATGACGTTGACAATTTATTACGTGCAATTAATTCCGTGTATAGTTTATGTCTTCATCGCATATATTATATATACACAGATATATTATATGTATGTATGTATGCTGTTGAGATGCCAAACGGAGACGGTATATTATGTATATATATTATACATATATATTCGTATCCGAACGTTTTCGAGTACAGCCCTCGGGGAACGATCCATTGGGATATAACATTATTATTTTAATAGTCGTTTTTATTTTTATACTCTAAACTCCCAGCGAACGGACTAAATGATGACCGCTCGTTCGACACTATACATAATATAGTTTAATAACTCGCTGTAATAACAATAATACTGTGCAACGTTGCACAACTGCACGAACAGTCCGACCTCGACTACATTTTTTCTTCTCCAATATTTAACCCACGAATATAATATTTTGTTCGATTTATTTTTAAATAAACGAACACGTTGGACAAATTTCTGAATGTTTTTATAAACAGTTCTTAGGTTACGCATACTTATTTGATGCATATTACGTATTTTTCGATATCGGTGTATATATGTTATATATTATTATAATTTATAAGCATAAAATATAGGACTAAATATGACCGTATGTACATACTGTAATACAATTTCATACTAGTTATTTTATTTCAAGTGGATTTTATAGATTTTATATTTTTTTTTTTATATTCTAATAATTTATAGAGCATTTTTTTAGCTTTGTGAAAAATATGTTTATTTTATATTAAATTAAAAAAAAATGTATTTAATTAAAAGAGATATTTACAATATATACTTAGAAAAGTACAATGAGTAAATTCGATTTGCTCATAAAAAAAGACAAAATTTAATAACACGAATACGCCAGAGAGGAAGCCACTCATTATATAGTAGCATGTATGTATTTAAAATTTAAATGTATTCTTTAGGTAGATTTTAAACAATAATTTCTTTTGCGTACTTATTAGAATTAAAAGTTAAAGCCAAAATCGTGATACTGATAAACATGTCATTTTTATATTCAGTTCCTACGTTTTAAATTTCATAAAGAATAATAATATTATTTAGGATCAACTTTCTTAAGGTCTCGCCTATCACCTGGTAACGTAGTCTTATGATTTTTCCCCTTAGAAGTCTACCTAAATACAAGATTCGGAACCTTCGATAGGGTTTGGATATACTGTTTCATGAAATAGGCATTGAAATGGTTTCGTGTAGGTTATAGTTTTATAAGAAAAATATCACTAACCCATCAAAATATGATACTATATAGCTAAGACCTAAGGAACTGAATATGAAATCTCGATTTACATTGTTAACTTAGTGCTAATAAAAACATGACTGGAACGTGCCACATCAAAAACGATATATAAGGATTCCCCTTGGTGAAAAATCACAAACACTTTCCACATCACTGTTGTTCAACCCCAAATAATTTAATGAACCGTAGAACCCAAAACATCTCGTATTAACATTTCGTATATACTACAAAATATTCAGATGTATATAGTTATTTAACTGACTCGATTGTAATGTTTTGCGAATGTTATTTTTTGTAAAACATAAAATGTAATTCATCGTTTATTATTTTCTGTCAACTAATGTATTTTATAAAACATACATTTAATTAATTGTATATTATTTACTAGTACCTATTTTATTAAGATAAATTTATAATTAATATTTATTCGTAGCATTTTTTTGTTTACGAGTTAAATTAAAATTAAATCTAAATTCCTAAATATTTTAATTATTATGTGTAATATATGATTTTATTTACTGAATTAAGTTAAGAGTATATACGGTGAAAAAAGATCTATTGCATTTATAATTATTTTACAACAAATAGTCAAAAAAATTATATTACAAGCCTTTTCAACTAAATTTCGATATGTTTTTAGTTTAACAATCTCCACTCATAATCGTTATTTGTATACAATAATTTATTATTGCTTTTAAATATTCAAAATATTGTTCTTCCCTCATAAGAGTGTTATTATTATATTAATTATAATTTTTATGGTTATTATTTATTGACATAGGCATACAATCGTTATTAAAAAGAAAAAAACGAAGAAGTGTAATAACATTTTGTAACTTTATACTGGATTATAAAATTATCTGATGTTTAAACTGGACATTTAAATAATGTTTATAATTACGCCATATAGATGTTGGTCATTACGTCATTACCTACCATCTAGTATAATATAGTCATTAGGTACTTATTAAACTCGATACTGGATTTACCTATTACCTATATTATAATAACTAATAATCAACTTATATCGAATAATCTGTTTATACATTTCTATTTAATAATTATAATAAATTACTAATATTAAAAATTTTATATTTAATTGAATTAATCATAGTTCAATTACGTTTTATAAAGTAAAAAAAAAAACTTGTAACATTTGTTGTAAAAATAATGAAAAGTGGCACCTGAACCACGGTTACTTATCTAACCGCAATTTGAACATTTATCATGCGAAAAAGTGATTGACAATAGCTACATAATAATGTTATATATATATATTAATGCTACATAAATTATAAATATAAATATTCTTAAACAATATATATATATATATATATACAATTGCAATCGTTTAACGACGCAGTAGTGACTATAGTGATGTCCATCGTCAACTGCGTATAGGTTGTACCAACCTCTCTATTGGTATTTTCATCTCCGTTTTTATAAAACTATTTTATTAGTATGGTAATTAGTATTGAAACGTCAGGTCGAAAGATGTTAATGTCTGTGGAATGCAGCTGAAACTGTCGACCCTCGGACGATATTATCGGTCGTATCCTCGGAACGTAGACGCTAATTGGACAGGCCTCTTTGTAATCGTCCTCCTCGTAACAATAATTATTATTATTAGAGTTATATACGCTTCTTCCGTCAGCCGGATGTCGAAAATTATTGCATTTGTACCAGACTCGAAAAATCGTTCTCACCGCCGCAGATGGGTTTCGTATATAATAAATATATATATACCTATATTTTATTTTATTTTTTTCTTGTCGACCGCTAATGATATTTTTTTCATATGGAATACAACAAAAATGAACGTCTCTTGATGTCATCCCGTACGTAATTATAACCTTCGGTTTGGAAGAGAAAAAAAGTATTATTCGATTATTTTTCGGAGCATTAAAAGACACGTTAGGCATGTCCTCGGGGCGGTTTGATGATATATAGTTTTTGGCAAAAATACTCCCACTACTTTAATTACTATTTTGTGTAATACCCTTATAACTCTACTGCTTTGGTGGTCCATTCAATAACTTCACTTTTTTGTTTTTATTTATATTTCCACTTACGACTCAAGTTGACTGCTAAACACGAACGGGTAAAACGATGCTTTTCAATATAAACATTTTTAAAGCACTAGTAATATAAAGGTATTTGTAAAATTAAAATTAACATTTGAAACCCAAGTATAAAAACATATTTCATGTGATTTTAATCAATAAAAATTGATTTATGAGATAAAATAGAAAATAACGCTACATAATTTTAAGCATTTTATTTTAAAAACAAATATCTTTTTTAAATATTATTATAAAGTATTTTTTTATGAAATACAGTTTTAATTTGAGAACATTATTACTTATTTGTTTCAATATTAAATCAAATACATAATATTATATTAATATAATAATTTTTGCAAATAGTAATTTCTAAACAATAAACAGCATTATATATTTCTTACGAATGTATAAGCTTAAATATTCGTTTTAGTGTATTTCAACATGAAAATAACAGTTGGATAATTCAGGAATAACAATAAAAAAACAAAATAAAGAAAGATTCTATGTAACTTATTTATAATTATTTCAGAAAATATTCATTTTAATTTATCACTGTAATATAGGTTACCTATGTAAATTATTATAATGCATACAGTACGTGATAGACTTTATTACTTTAACTACGAAATTTAAAAGTGATGTAGGTATCTAAATAATTATTTACAAATTACCTACATTACATCTTTTTCTTATTAAATGGTAATTGTTATACTTATACGTTATAAGTTATAACATTGTATCCATTGTATACAAGATTTTTATTTTAATTATCTTTAATATTTTTAATAGAGTGGTTATAAACTATAAGTCTTAATAAAAAATTATAGGTAGGTACATTAACTCTGGCTTCATATGTCCAATATAATAATTAATATAAAAATTATACAAAATATTGTATTTGTAAAACTACGAACATCATAACATTTTATTGTTATTACATTTTAAATATGATAAAAATGCTGAATTAACATTTTTATAGCATCACAAATGAAATTCTTGCATTGTTTTGAAATTTTGAAGAAACCGTTAAAGTTAATGACTTGAAACTTAATAAATTTACTTTTAAAAAAATGCTAATAATTTAATATAGGTATGTTCGTTTAAAAAAATATTTTATCAATTTAACTATGCCGAAATTATATATTGTAATTATTAAGTAGATCAAATGTAATAAGTTTATATAAGTTAATAAAAGATAAAAATCATCATAATATTGTTTATACAATTATATTATATATTATGGTTAAGTAAAATGAAAATAGAATAAGAACATAAGATATATTTAATATAAATTTAAAATAAATATAAATTCTACAAAAAAAAAAAACAACAAATATATAATAATATAAAAATTATATATATATATTAGTTATTACTAATGTAATATACTTACAACTGTTATGGTTTTTCTTTTTTTTTCAAAAATTATCATTCATCAGTTTTTTTTAAAAATTCATGAAAATTGTTCGAGTATAATAAATACTAGATCCATATTACACATATATTAGATATTTTTTGTAAATTTATTTTTAGGACTATTATAAACTAATTATAAACATTATGGTAACCTAAATAATACTCATTCGAATTTTGATTTAGATACATCGAGGTTTTCAAAAAAATCATTTGCTTAACGCTTAACAATTTAAAAAGCTGGTTATCATTAAAAAAAAAAAAGAAGTTTGTATCACCACAATCCATTGGACATTCTTTTAATGATAATTATTAATAAATTTATTAAAAATTAAATATATCAACACTGTATTAAAATTTAACATACACAATATTTTTTTTTAATATTAATTATTTAGTAGTGAAAGTATAGATTTAATAAACTTATTTTTTAGAACACTATTGGCATTCAGTCTAAATAAAAATGAATGGACATTTTATAACAATGATACTATAATTAAATTATTAAAATGATCATAGAAACTCGTTCAACCTAAGGGTAATAAATATCCTTTCTCCAATAAAAAAAACATAATTAAAACACTTTAGAATATTATAGAATTATAAAAGCATAGATGTAATTCATTTTTGTTAAAAGAAAAATTTTAAATATATCGTAGGTACGTAATAATATTTTGATGGACAAAAGCAAAATAAACAATTCAAGTATAATTTATTATTATGCTTACAATTATAATTTATTGTCAAAAAATAACATTACTCTTTTAATTAATAGCTATACTTATAATAACTTATATCTTATAAATTATAATACAATCGTAATGAGTTTAAAATTCTAATACTTAGGTGGTTAATACAATATTACTTATTAGATAAGTATTTATATATGTCATATTAATTTTAAACCTTACAAATAGAAATATATAGCATAATTCATTAAAATACATTAATACAATATTCCCTATATATTACAGTAAATTAATTCTAAAAATGTTAAATCATTTAACTAGGTATTGGATTATTAGACATGCATATTATGTACCTATTATACTTCGTTATATCTAATAAAAATACTGGAGTAATTTTATATTTTATAGACAGTCACTAAAATATTCACATCTATAATAAAAGGTTTAAGCAAATTTTATTTTTGCAGATCTATTCAATTTTTGTTATGAATAATAAATAAGCGTATATAATAAAATACTTTAAAATATATAGCGTATTCAAATATTCAATATTAATTAATATTCAAATTAAATAGTTTCAATAACACTACTGTAGTTTGAAATCGTCTGAATTCCTACTATATATCTATAGGTATATACATATTGTATCTATAATGAATAGGCATTTAATAATATATATTATTATGCTTTGAATCGGTTGTAGAGAATGTAGGTACCTACTGTAGTATAGTATGGATGAAATCTAAGCGTATTCGGGGCGTGATCGCGTGAATGCCCCAGCTCCGTTATAGGATCCGTAAGTACCTACGCCGTGTGACTTTGAAACAAACACTATAACTATAGGCGTTTTAAGTATGTATACTATTTTATGTAAATAAGATATTATGATGATCAAAAATCAAGACCCCAGCACCCGATATTATAAACTGTGACATGATATTTAATTATAGGTACCTGTATCACGTAGTTTCTAGCTGCAGCACATCATATCATAATATTATATCGTCCAGAATATCCAGCCTACATCAGTCTTATGGAACATGTCTTAGTCACAGCATTGTGAGCTACGTATACGGATACCCGTGCCTATATGTAAGCAATTGTTAGACGAATACGCTTTAATGAATAAATCTTCTAGCAATATTGATAAATGTTTAGTTTGTATTTCAAAGTTATAACTACCGGTTTGCTGTCTACGAGACTTCTTGGAGCCCAGCCGAGTATATTAAAACAACATTACTGAACAAACCAGCCAGCCATTTGGGCGCTACTCAACAAGACATATTATACGCACCCGCATGTGTAGGTGTGTGTGTGTGTATTATATATTGTTCATTCACTTGTCACGGCTAAACGAAAGGGTTATGGCTAATGTGACTTAATATGATATTAATT
Source organism: Pentalonia nigronervosa (assembly GCA_014851325.1). NCBI lineage: Eukaryota > Metazoa > Arthropoda > Insecta > Hemiptera > Aphididae > Pentalonia > Pentalonia nigronervosa. The sequence goes on along the minus strand of JACXSJ010000440.1, from coordinate 113,928 downwards.
TATTGCTTGCTGACATAAGTGTTGAAAACATCGGTCGAGAAATACGATGCCAAGAGGATAAATTCTAAATGCTGTTGTTTCATAGTTTTTTATATTTTGTTGAAGTTATGACAAAGAAAAAATCCATGCGATTTCCTCGTTATATTTACGCCGTATTATATATTATGAGAAATAATTGATTGTCTGATTCTATATTATTCCCAAGAAACAATAATTCTCTTATAAAAAAAAAAAAAAAGAAAAACCGTTACCGAATTCCAACTAACTCTGAATGAGACGATTATTTTTTATTATATTTTACTTCAATCCACTATTGAGGTAGGTGTTATGATTTTACTTATAAATCTTTTTTAAATTTAATTTAGTAGAAAATAAAATGTAGTCGTTGTAAATAAATAGAGAATTATCACTTACGGCTTACACAACAATATTATTAAAATATTATAATTACATAATATTACAATATTGTTGTATTTTTAATTGTGTTTATTATTTACTTACTTAAATATACTTAAATTATTACATTTATAAGTAAAACATTTTATTTGTTATAAAATAAACAACAATTACTCCAAGCAATAGAGATATTTATATTATATTGCTTGTTATTTACTTTTAGACCAAAGGTCATATAAAGAACATAAAAAGGACATATCTATAGTTTATAAAAAGTCATATACCTTTAATTAGTATAATATAAAATATTATGTTAAGTAAACAGTTTTTATGCTTGTTTGGAAAAATATAATATATTTAGATATGATATAATTTTGACATCCTAGTGTTTTATTTTTTTTTTTACTGTAAAATCTAATGCGAATAGTAAATACAAATGATTTTATGACGAGTCGTAAAAAAATGAGTTAGTTTCAATAGGTTTATAAGGAAAATGTACTGGAAGACCAAAAGGTCAAAGTAAAAATATTTAACTATTTTGAAAGTAAATTAAAATCGACCTCGTAAACTATAGTCGAAAAGTAGTCATTATTATGATATTGTGATATTGCCGAATTCGTAATTCGTCATACGCCCAACTTGTAGGAATACAAATCCACTAACTGCGGAAGAGAAATAAAAATTATAGCGTGTCTTCTGTTTTAGTCGTAGAAAAAGAATAAACTGCAAACCATAATCGCATAATATAATATGCAATGCGTAATAACTTATTTTATTATGTAATGCATTATTTTTTTATTCTAAGGGCATATATTATAATGGCATTAAACTCTCAGCCCTGTGTATAGTAGTATAAAATATACTGCAGGGTAAGACGCCAAAAACCCTCTATTAAATTGCCTATTATTCTATATAATATATACCGTAAAATATACAAAATACACACGCTTATTTTATCTATTATGTATATAATATTATTACTGTAATAAAATGTGAGTAAGATAATGAAAAAAATTAACTTAATTTAGTTAAGTTAAGACGTTAAGCTATAAATCTATAACCAACAAACAATATATTGAAATCTAAAAGTTTAAAGTTAATATGAAGAAAAATATTAACTCAGATGAAAAAAAATGTATTATTTATTACTTTAACTTTACTTTACGCATACTTTGATTGCGTAACATTCAATTGTCTTAAATAATAACAAAATACTTGTTAAAAATACATTTTATAGTATATCTACTATTTGCTCTTATTGCAACACCATGTTGCAATATTACACATTTGTATCAACTAAGTTATTAAATCAAGAAATATGTATTTGTCTATTTTTATTTAAAAACATTGTATAATATACATATTAATATATTATAGTTATTAAACAAAAAAATAATTAATAAATTCGTTTTAACTACGGTTGTAGATAAATCAAATATATATCGTCAATGTCATTAATAACATTAAATTTCAAATTAACCAAAAAGATCTGAGTTGTTACTATGTATTCGTTAACTAGTCTATAGTTATTAGACTATGTAATTAGAAAATTAACCAACTAATAAAGTTAAAAAGATTTTAAAAATTAACTTTTTAAGCTAAACGCTAGCCTTAACTTTATACATATTTAATGTCCACCGTTTACTGTAATTATTATACTATTACTATAGCTCATATCGAATAAGTAAACGATCGACGACGTGGACAACGATCTGCATGACTGCGCGTGTATATTATATTATATATATTGTATGCGTATAATGTATTACACGGGTAACGAAATCGATCAAGGGTGGTAACGAGCGCGCGCGCGCGCTCGAGCAGACGACGGCAACGACGACATGTTGTCTGTGTAGTTTTGTTTGTTTTACTCAATGACCGCGACGAAGACGACGGTCTGAAAAGAACGAGGGGGTCGAGAACGGGTTAAGTGGATCCATGGCACGCGGTCTGAGCCGAGGGGAAACCGACCAGAAGATAATCGTCGTACTTTTTATTTTATTTTTTTATTCTCCGTACCTACAATATAATAATGATAATATAACCGTTGACCTCTCCCCGTCGCCACACATATGTGTACAATATATTTACCGAGACGACTCGTATACCTGTATAACATTACATTATTATTAGTTATATATATATATATCCACTGGCGCAGTATAATATAACAACGGTTATACACACATAATAATAATAATAATAATAATAACGATAATCAATTATACCCAGCCGTATAATATACAGATACGAATAATAATAATTATAATAATATATTCGTGACGCGGCGGCGGCAGTACGGGGCAGGCGGGCGCAGGTGGCTTACTCGTATTATTAGCGGTTACCGCACACACACACACGCACACGCAGTCGCAGACACATCAAAGGGCGGTCCGCGCGTGAGTCTGCGCGGCGGCGGCGGCGGATCCGTAACGACGTTTTTCCTCGCTTGGCTCGCGTGTGCTTGGGTACGCGTACAATAATATTATATATGTGTAATGATATGACGTATATCTATATAATAGATATATACCGGACTCTCTGCCGACGTCTATCGACAACGCACGCACTCCGTTCGGATAACGAGTCATCGCCGTCGTTTGTGCAGCGGAAACTACGACGAGAAGAACGGAGAACACCGACCACGACGGCAACGAGGAAGAGACGCGCAATAATAATAAGAAGAAAACGTAAAAGAAGACGGAGGAGAAGAGGAAGAAGAAGAAGAAGAAGAATACGTAAAAGAAGAGAAAAACACACACACACACGAGCGCGCGAGCTGGACCACCCACTCGACCACTCTATGCACTATGTTATATACGATTTTTTAAAACAAACATATACACGTCAATAAAAACATATATATATATATATATATATAATATGGTATACTCGACCACACACACACGCGCGCGCGCGCTGACGACTATACATACCATTATTATTATCGTCGTCGTCGTTATTATTGTTTTACGCATCGGTCGCGCGCTTGTTGTAAAATATATAATGTAATATCATCGTGCCGATGCCGCTGCCGTGTTATAAGTCATCGTTTCTCTCGAATTATCTCCCTCTCTCTGTCCCTCACGCACGCTCGCTCCGTTTTCCGAATTATAATAATAATGATATTTCGGTGTACGCGATCATAAATATCCCGAGCTCGTTTGGATGAAAGAGCCTCCTCGTCGATCTTCTGTCTCCGTTCCCCGTCACCGCGGTCACCGCCAGCCGGTCGTGAGTTTCTGTCTCTGTCCGTCTCTCTCTCGCCGGTCGTATCATCGCTGCATTAATAATAATAATATAGACGTGTATATTATTATTATTATTATAGTAAACTTACTATTATAATATATTACATATAGAGGTACATCGGCCTGGGACGACAAGCCGCGTCGTCGACCGTCTCGTGGAATGCTTTCGGGCCGGCACCGGCGGGGCGGCCCGGCTATTGGCGGTCGTTGGCGGTAGGAATGTACCAGACAGACTGGTGCTTCTAATAATTTCACCGCGCGCTCCCCCGCCCACAAAAACCACCGTGCCGCGCGGTTTGTAACATGTTAAATATAATATATTATTATTATTATTACTACTCTATACGACGAAGGCGGTGGCGGCGGGCAGCCAGTGGTTGATAATAAGTCGCCGCACGAACTCTGTGCAGCATCACCAGTCACCACCACATTATATCACTTATAACATGGCCATTTTTACGTATCATCGTTGTACTAATATAATCCATATCCTGATGTTGTATAATGTTTCCACAAAAATAAGTCGACATGCTGTGCATGGTGCATCGTGTTAGCTTACATCATAGTCTGACATTTATTAGTTAATAAAAACATACGCGACATTTTACTACTTCAATACTTTGCACGCTTGCATGACCTGGACGAATCTGCGGGAGACATGACGACGAACCATCAATGTAAATCAATATTGTTATTAACTCAAAGCTTATGTTTTTTCTTTCGTATACTTTAGGTTACATTTTACATAGTGATTAGTCGTTAATATAATTAATATGGTGAAATACCAAATGAAACAAATAAATAAATCGTGTTAAACAATTATCGGTATTTTAATGATAAGTTATTAATAGTACCTAAGTACGATAATAAACAAATAATTGTACATGACCTATACAATTATTGAATGTAATTGCAAAATGTAAAATAAATATTTGATACACGTGACACGTCCTTAGTAAGTATGGGAATAACTATTAAATATTATTAAAACGATTGATAATATCATCCTAGAAATATTTATTTTCTACACCTACTTGGCATGTGGCGAGGACAGATATGATATTAACAAACAAATATTCAACCCTTTGAAATGTTGATTGTCATTATTCGCATTCCATGTATTGAGTATTAATATGATTGCAAATTTAATAGATATCTAAAATCTATAGATTTGGTAGGTACATCGTACACATCTATCTATCTATCTATTTTAAGAGTTCAGGTTAATCGGCTACACTGTAAATACTTAGAACCAGCTCGCGTTCCAAATTCGTATTGATATTGTTGAACTTGTTTGATATTTTTAAACCAGATTCAAACTGGATTGATATTTTTAAACCGGGATTTGATATGTAAGCCCTCGGCTATAAACCATTTTAAACCACTTATTTCCTACACTGTCATTTCCTGTAATTCTAGGTGTAAGCTGATGCGTTGAGTTGAAATTTTTAATTATAACGACACCGACGAATAAGCGATTTAACATTTTTGATGATGTTATGTGATTCAAGTGTTTGTTAACAAATAATTATGTATAAATTGTTTTGAATGAGTACTGCAATAGCTGCGAAATAAGAATAATGTATGCCTTATTGTAATATGATTTATATAATATTTGTTAAAGCTTTAAATTAACAAATACAATTTCATATAATACCTAATTGTAATTCAATATAATCACGACCCATGATTACAACTATAATGTATACTATTAAGCAACGCCGGAAAGGTTAGGTTAGGCAAGGTATCGGTACACCTAGTTTTTGGATTTCCAATGTTTGATTACAGCTACAACTATGGTGCGATTTAATAATTTGATTCAATTATATTTTCTACTGATCTTTGTACTTATTTCCCATTACCATATAAAAATAAAAGTACGACCAAACACTCATAACCGGTTCATATTTTGAGCGGCCCACCGAGATTTTCTCCGTAGCTCGCCGGCCCAATCCAGGCCTGCCCTTAAGGCCTTAAAAGCGTATTATAAAACGCGATACCGTGACCATCAGATTCTTTGTTGCCGTTAATATTCATAATGAAATATAATTGAAAGGTACTTCTTAAACTTATATGCATGTAATAAAATGTGCTTAACATAATTATCTAACTGATATGTAAGAACAATTTTAGTAAATCTACATCCAATGGCCGATAATGCCAAAGATTTCACTTAGATATCTCTAAAAATAAAAAATAAACACATAATTGTAAATTCAAAATTGCAGGTACCTACCTATTAGCTTATAAAACATGAATTACAGGACCAAGGATTCACTCAGTGTTGGTCTGCATGGCCATAGCCGCTGGGTTGATATCGCAGCCGAGGCTCTTTCGTTTTTTTTTTTACTTTTTGTTTCTTAATTACATTTTTTTTTGCCTGGATGGCTGATCCCTGGTTATCAGTGAAAACAATTTTATGGAGAACCCGTCAAGTATTGCGTATCAAGTATCAATACGTCAAGTATCAATCAATTGCGGGTCGGGGTAGAATACGATTGCGCACGCTGCTTATCAGAGGTACCTTTTTCATATACAAAATTGCATATTTTATTTTTATGCAACGTTGTCATGCTGGGAAATCACATATAGACGAAATTGGAAACTACATCAAATGATTATCACGAAACAAAAGTTCACACTACTTACAATCGTAGTAGATTTTATTAGTTGACCAACAACCGTTCAGATCGAGTGTATAGTTCAATATAAAATAAATCTAAAACATGGAAAACAATCAAACAATAAAAATAATTACGTCGGAACGCAGAAAAGACTGCATAATTGATACAAACAAATATTTTATACGTCAACGGAAAGACGGACAAATTATATGGTTATGTACATACAGGACATGTTAGGCCAGTATATTAACAAATAGTGGCCGTTCAAAAGTACTATCTATGTAGTATAAAATCCATAAGAAAAGCTATGTACGATAAAATTTCATAGTGCTCATCCACCAACACATGTAGTTATATCAATACTGACAGAAATTCAAGTCGAAACGATGACAAAAATATGTTCAATTTCAAAACGAATTAATAAAAAATATGGCTCTATTTGATATAAAGCGGATTAAAGTTTCTATTATAATATATGATGTATATAAAAATGACAAAAATATTATTATGTATTTATTTAAAATTAACTCCATTTACCAAAGAAAACATTTATTTTAATTTACTTGTAATTTGATGTAATGTGATAATATTTATAATATTTAATGACGATTTGTAGATAATTTTATATGTATAAATTAGTGATCAACAAATGAATTAAATTATTATTTTTATATATTTTTTGTTTACTTTTGAAAACAGTAAAAATGTATAAATTTGACAATGTGACATACGCAATCGTGTTCTTAAAAAGGTAAATCGTACGCAATCGGGTTCTACCCGCGGGCCGTACGTAATTTTGAGTTCTAATTTTCAGAAGCGGTGGGGCCAATAGAGGAGTAGTTAGTTACAGTGATCATGCAAACATTGCGAACAAAAATATTATGCACCATTATGTATCATATATATTCCCAAATGCGACAAATGTTAACTGTTTACTATGCGTTTTTAATAGTGCGAAAATTATCATGTCAGTCAAATATATTTTCAAATTTATTTGTTGTTAAAAAGTTTGCATTGCTTACTTCCATCAACACAAATAACTTTCAAAAGGGTATTTTGAAGATAAAATGCGTAAAATCAAAATTTCATTCAACATTGCATCTAAAATTGTTTTAGCCTATTTATGTTAATGACATTAGGAAATATAACTATTGATACTCAGAAATTGATTGAGATTTAAGACAATAGTTTAATAAAAAAATTAAAAAAATTAATCACAAAAGAATATTTATATTTGTGTTTTATTATTTATATAATTTTAATTGTTTCAAAATAATGAATTATAAAATTATTTTTATAATATTTAGCTAACTTTTTATTATTTTGTATTTACCAAATTATATAGATATTTCCTATAATATAAACTTTATATTATAATCATATAGGCAAAAATGTAAGATATTATTATTATTATTATTAATTATTGATTTATATTTACGCTCTAAATTTGTGTTGTTACTTATAATATTAGAGTGAATTTACTCATTATCAAACTTTAAATTAAGAACATTACCTATGTTACTATGTAGGCTTTTTTACAATATTTTAATTTTCATGCAATTTTTAAACATTTTATAATTGTAATATTTTACACGCTTATAATTTACATAAAAACTAAAATATAATAAAGTAGCCAACTTAGCGACATAGGCGATGTTCTTAACTTAAAGTTTGATAATAGGTAATTTACTCTTACTAAAAGTTACAACATAGAAATAGAGTTGATTCTACAAGACGTACATTTGATATGTTGCACTTGGACCAGACAAATAGTGTGCAGCATGCTCTTAATAAAATGTATGGTTTTAACAAAACTCCATGTAAAATTTATTTTTTTTTTGGGGGGGGGGGTTGTTTTTCATTATGGAACCCCTTAAAAAAACTGTTCCAGAGGTCTTTAATGTGCCAGACCGACTCTGAGTCCACTTATTATTTTTAGTTACTTAATTGACAATTAATCATAGTTAATATGTTTGTTCTTGGATACTTTTAGAACTTAAAATCTTATTTTCGTAAAATTAAAATGCCAGTCAGCAAACATAATAAGTTGTTGGATCTCAGATATGATATTAAAAGTATGATATATTAAAAATACATTAAATCGAAAAATATAGCTCCATTTGTAAGTTTTTAAGTTATAAAAAACAATATTATATGGGATAAAAACCTAATTGAAAAATAATCTAAATAGATAATATCTGACTAATATCTATAAGCATTAAAGATGCCATGTTTAGTAAAACTGGAGAAAAACTGAAAATTCCATTCAATGTAAACTACCTCAAACGATTAAAATCACGAAAAAAATATATTAAAATATTCAAATAACCTCGAATTTTAAAAAAAAAAATATGTTTAGGTTTAAAATAAGTTTAATGAAAGTTTGGGACAAATATGTAGGTATATATTTGAAAAAACACCAGTTATGTAATAAACGGACTTATATGAATATAAGCATAATCATACATAATATATTATCAATGTATTTGGATTTTAGAACCCACATTTTAATTGAACGACTTGAATGTATAATATTATTTGCTTCTTATTTTCTAATGGTTTTTGAATTATATAAGGATTATTTAAAAACAACATATAAATGTACGATAAATTAACCTATTTAATAATAAATTAGTAAGCAGTAGGTGTGTAGATTGTATAAGTTAGGTTACATATTATAAATTTGACATTTGCGTATTCAGACCTCAGTACACACCGCTTCAAACAAACAGGTACTAAATAAATCATGGTTCATGAATAATCCTGATATATCATATCGGCTGGAATATTATTGATTTTTATATCGTTATAGAATATATATTTTTTAAAAATGTATTTACCTATCTACCTGTTTTTGATGAATATTATTTTTTTTATTTTTTATTATAAATCTATGATAAATAATATGAGTAGTTTTATGACATATTTTACACTTAAATTATTTATAATTTTTATTCAAAAATGTAATTTAATTGTTAAACTTAAGTTCATTATAAAGTTGACAATAATTTAAAAATGTAGTCTTATTCATAGCTTATACGATTTAGGTCTTAGATATTATTATATTAAATAGGTACCTATCTTTAATCTTGATTTACTTTTTATGAATTATAATACAACTCGACACTTTATTAGTTAATTTTTTTTATGTCAAATTATTAAAACATACATAATAATTATACATTTTGTGTTATTTGATATCATACATTCATATAAATATCGCTATTTTGCAATTTAAATCGTAACCATTAAGGTCATACGATGCTACTTCAGGAATTGTTTGATAAATTAAATAATAATATTTTTAATTTTGCAAACATGTTTGCATACTCTAAAATGAAATATCCTAATTCCTATAGTAATATATTTTTAATAAAGATTAAGTTTAATCGTGGCATATAATTCGTAAATTTAATGTAGATTATATCAGGTGACTATCATATGACTATATGATTTTCATGAATTAATAGAGTAATACAAATTATAACTAAATATAAAAATCGAACTTGACTGTCATTATTAGTACTATAGTAGTCAGTAGGTACTTTTTACCTAATTTAAGTTACGACATAATATTTTCGCGCCAGTGGCGCAACCAGGATTTTATTGGGTGAAACCCAAGAACTATGACAAACATAATCTAAATAAACTTTAATTCATTATGGGGCAAAAATTAGTCACAGGCCCAAAATCAGAACAATACTATCAATCAAGCACCAATAATAGGAGGGGGATTTTAGACCTGGAGTACACCTCTTTAGTGCGACACTGCAGTGTGGTACACTAGTGATGTCCAGAATCCAGAAATATTATAGTCTTACAATCTGTAGAGCAATTAATTTTATTATTTTTAACCAGGCGCGGATCTAGAAACCTGTGATGGAGGGCTACATTTTTTTTTTCAAATTCAATATTTACAATTAAATTTATGGATTTTAAGAAGCGTTTATGAATTACTTTAATTTAATTTAATTTTAATTTAAGAATTACCTTTTTCATAGATTATTAAAATATAGAATTTTAGAATGAGAATAAATAAATATGAACAATAACGTTTCTAATAACAACGTTTATAGTTTTCACTTTACACTTTATTAACTAATTTTTAATTATTTTTAATTATTTCTGTATGCATAATTCACTATAAATTATAATTAATATTTACTTACCTATGTAATCATGATATTATTTTTAAGATTGACTTTCCTTTATAAATTTTGGATTTCTGGTATGAATACTGATATACTGATATACTTGCTTAAAGCTATATTCGCATTTTTTCACTTCAATACAATTTTTTGGTTGCATTCGATTTTTAAAAAAAAAAAATGAAAATGGAAAAAATAACTTTGGGAACGCGGACCATCTAAGATAAACCTACGGAACATCGGTTAGGAAACACTGGTTCATACATCTACAAAAAAAAAGTGAAATCTCTACGCACTTAAAAATTTCTTTAAATATGGGCGACTCTTTATTTTAAATATTATAATACAATATTGAACTTTAAAAATGATTACTCCGTATTTTAAATTTTAATATATTTCCGATACACAATGATATTGAACACAATTATATATATTATAGAACTAATACATTGATAATTCACTTAGCCCGAAATAAAATTGCAATTTACAGTAATACAGAGAGATTTAATTAATAAAGCTATTTTAATTTTTAAAATTAAATATTTAGTTAATTGCTTAAGTCTTTCATATAAACAATAAATAATAAATATAATAAATATTTATTTGGAAATAATACGCATAAACATAATTAATGAAAAATTAGATTAACAAATTCATAGATATATTGAGTTTAGCTGAATGATTGTATATACTTATTAAATTCTAATTTGAAATCGTATTATTATATAAGATAATATGACATATTTTACGTATGTTAATAATTTATTGGATACTTATTTATAATGGATAATTGAAAATATATTGATTAAAAAAGCATGCAATTACAAAAACTTTGTAATAGTTGTGATAATATAATGTTGTAATGTTGTTTAAATGTAACTTTCAAAATAAATTTAGCCCACAAAGTAATTTTATTTAAATTTATATTAAGCAATATTGTAATTCATTATTCTTGCTAACGCTTTTCAATATTTATATAGGTATCGGTGTATTTTACATTATCTATATAAATGTATATTCATCTATAACTATACACTGACTCACTTCATTAATCCGATCCATTGTGTTTTAACTTTTTTTTTGTTATATGGCTTTTCTATATGGTTCGCTGTTTTTCTTTGTATGATGTATATACGTATATTATTAAAAGAATGTGCATGAACTATAGGGCCTCGTATGCTTAGGATTTGCGTAGTCTCGTGGGAAAATCAATATAAAAGACTTTAATAGTGAGCTAGAAATTTGTTTTGAGATTTAATACGCATAGCTGAATGATTTTATAAATTATGGCATTTATTCAGCATTCCGGGTAATTGTAATTTGTTATGTAATATTAATTTACTTACATAAATAAGTTATTGCTTATTAGAATTATTTTTTAAGCTTCTAAAATGGTTATCTTATTTGAACTACCAAAAAATTTGAATTCCAAACAATTTTATTTTAATTCAAGATGCAATTTAAACTAATTTGTCATTGTACAGTCCATTAGTTTATCTTTGTATTTTATACTTTTTATACTTTTATCGATCAAATGTTTTGATTTTACATTTAAAAAGCAACAATAATCATCATTATCGATGTACATTCAAAGGTTCTTACATGATATAAGACAAGATAATATAATATCATATTATATTATGTCATGGAAATACTTGTTAAAATTATAAAAGCGTGAATAGTTAAATTGTTTGTAAAATCATAATTTACATAGAGGAATTAATTGTTTTAGAGAAATAATAAAGTCTGAATACAAAATATAAAGCGCTGAAAATCATAACAGTTTGTTATCTATGTTGTACAGATTATTTAACTTGACGCAAATTAAATATGCCTTGCTTATGTATACTTATCTATATTTACCTTATCTAGGGTCATTTTTGGCGCAGATTAGATAAGTACGTACGCCCGCACATCTAAATATTTTTTTACATAATTATGATTTGCGTATTATATTCTAGATTTTTAAACATATTTTTCATATAACAATACATTTACAGAATTATAGTAAATTTGAATTCAATGTTAAATGTTTATATATATATATATTAGTAAGAACTAAAAAACAACGTTAACATCGGTAAATTTCTTACGTCAATTAATATTATCTCAAACTTCGTGTTGGTAGTTAAAGTTATACATTCATACTACATCTACCTATGTAAATTAAATAAATTGGCAACGACTGATAAACCAGTTTCGGACGAGCCGGACATCCAATAAATCACTATCGAATGCATCGTCTGCAGCTGTCACAATCGCAAAGCAACATTATAATATATTATAATATATAGATATTGATTCATAGTTGTTGTTCAAAACTATATAAGTAGGTATACGTGTTTGTCCGTTACGTTATTATTATATGTTTCATATAATGCATATATTATATATAAGATTTGAGACACGAATAGTAAATATATAACAGTATAGCACTATACGCGTACCTATGCCTAAAAAAGTGGATTGAGATAATTATTTTCATACAATTATCGTTCATCATTTGTATTTCTAATCAATCGAATTGTTTATCAAATTAAATATTATCATAAAGCATTGAATACCTATATTTTATATAGATATATTATACATTTGTATACACACTACGCTACCTAATATTAACTTTTTCTAATAACAACTAAGTACTTTCGTCAAAATTTTAACATGAAGTATTCATAAGAATAATTGTGGTTTTGGATTTTTGAGATTTTTAGGTTTAAGAATAACTTATGGTTGAAACTTTGTATTAGATTTTCAAGCCTTTACTATTAAAATTAAAAATTTTATACGTTTTTACTATAAACTAATTTACAAATTTTCATGATGATTTTAACGAATTTCGTCAAAATTTAAACTTTAGACACCTATAAAAAAAAATATCGCTCAATTTTAATTATTTTTAAACTGTCACAAGAGCAAGTTATGTGGGATCGTGTATTACATTTTTATGCTTCTTGTCCTAAATTAAAAGTTTTTATCAACACAAAAAAAATCTAAAAACTGGCTATAAATAACATACAATTATCTAAATTAAATCTTTTCAAAATTTTATTTTGTATAGAAACTGCTAATTTAAGTAATAGTTTCAAGTTTCTACGATTATTATTTTTTTGCATAATCGTTTGAATATCCAATGTCGTTCAAATTTTAATTCATAAGAAAATTGTGTGCCTAAAATTTTTTAATAATTTCAAGTAATAAAAACTTATGACGAATCTTATGATAAGTTTTCAAATCTAGAGTGTTAAAAATTAAAACTAAAATGTTATATATGTGCACATTTTTAAGATTTTTCAAATTTCAAATATTAAAAATTATATCTATGTATTTTTGATATTTTTTTTAATTTTGATAAGAATGATTTATAAGGAACCTTGTGTTAAAATTTAAAGTATTTTCACTCACAAACAAAAATTGTATCAGAGATAAATAAAAAAACAACTTAAAAAGTAGAATTTTTAAAATGTTAATATATAGTACGAAACAAGCTAAACTATTTTAAAAATTATATTATATCTATAAGATCTGAATATAAATATTTGATGAAAATGTCAAGTACCCACAGTTAATAATTTTTGAATTTACAACAAAAAACAAAATCATATTTATTAATAACTAGTTTTGCATTTAAGTTCGAGTTTTCTTTAAATGGTTTTTAGTTTTTTTCAGATATAAAAAGTACTGAGAAATCTTTAGTACCAACATATAATTGGGTATTTAATGCAATTTGCCTCGATAAACTATCCTTAAAGTTTAAAATTGAAACATTTTTACTACTTCTAAATGTCACAACGTACAAAAAAAACTACATATCATTGTATAAACATTGATTAAATAAAATAAATACTATGGTATATTTAATCAATGGCACAACCAATAATTTCATCGCTCCACTCGGAATCTTTTTAGAAAAAAGTTCATTAGAATATTCCAGCCAGCATAACTTTATGTTTTAAAAACTGACCACTGAATAAGTAGATTTGTCCAACCCTGTATTATCTGTGCTATAACTATATTAGATTAAAAATATTTTTATTTACACGTTGGTACATCGGACTGTTTTCCATAATTCTTATACTAATAACTAATTAAAATGATATAAGATGTAAATTTAAAGTAAAAACTGCTCTGTGGATATAATTATATTGTATTAATATCAGGTATATGTATATAATCATAACGATAGAATATTTATCGAGACATGCCAAATACAGCTATGACAGGACGATACAATACATTTCTATTGCCAAAGGTATATAATAGGAGGTATGGAACATTTAAATTTACAAAATAATTTAACTACAAAACGATTTATTTAACACAAAAATTTATTATTTACAAAAATATATGTACAATATACTATATTTAAATAAAAATAGGATACTTTTTTTGAAGTATGAAATAGACATTTTGGAATTTCTTTTTTCTTCAATAATTGTATTCTATTTTACTCATAACTCATTAAGTAAAAACACGGATCTAAATCTACATGGACAATAATATTATGGTAACATATTGAGGCAAGTCAAAATTTAATAAAATTAATAAACAAACAAAAATGCAAGTATAATATATAATATATAATATATAATATATAATATAACAACTGTGTAAAGTAATATTTTGGTCGATAATATTTTGATTTTGGGGTGAAAAAATACGTAATTTATAAATAAAAAGACTAGTATATGAGCATGATGTTTAAAACAATATATATAATATATATATATAACATATTATATTTACTGATTAGCGTACAAAAGCTATAAAATAATAAATAAGTAAAAAAAAAAAATTGGTCACAATACTATAATATTATCTATATGGCTCTATGAATTTGGGTTCAAGGAATGTGATGGTGAATTAACGGTGAACGGATACGGTGGTTGCGATGGGGTCAATACGAAGGGGTAGGGAAAATAAATGACAATCTCAGACATAGTTAAGAAACGAAAAAAATCAATGGCTAAACTCGACGAACACGATATACCTATATCGTAAGAGACATCATCACATATTTAACGAATTCCGGAAATGTTTTAATTTTTTTTTTTTCTGGCAATACGCGTTTAGAACTAAATAACAGATACATTATTTTGTTTGCCATTTCGACTGAACGCAATAATATATTATATTACGGAAAAGTTAACGGTATCCATGTGTTAAATATAAAATTCTTGTCACGATCATAACGCTGGCATAATAATATAATACTACACAATTATTATTACAACGTTTACAACAAGTATCCAATAAAATGGATCTCAAGCCGTTTTTACGTTGAAATTACGTAAAATGTCGGTAGTTAGTTATAGGTAGTAGGTAAGTAATGCTTATCGATTTTGTTGGGATCTCGTTCTGTGTTTGTGCTCGAAGACTGTACTTAATATTTACCTATTGTAACTGTGATTTTACGTAATGACATATCTATTATGTCCGCCTAAAGAAGATAAACCGTCGATGTGTTTCTTTACGTATAACACACGGCGATAGATCGTTAGTCTACGCGGACCCGTCATCTGCACGATCGGTGGTCATTCGATTCGTCTGTGTAATATTTCGTCGTCGAAAACGTATAATTTAATATATAAAAGTACCAACCTACCACGTACAACGATCAAAAGAAATCGTTTTTATTAAAAACGAAATTCATAAAACGGATGTAAACCACATCGTTCGAGAAACGCACAATAGTAAAATAATAATAATAATAATAACTAATAATAATAATATCTTTGGGCGACGCTATGTGTGTGTGTGTGTGTGTGTGTGTGTGTGTGTGTGTGTGTGCCTCTGTGTATTGGGAATAGGCCGAGGCCTACCTGCATCCACATCCGAGCACTTGCATGTCCTGGTAGTTTTTGAGCACCACTTTGTTGTCCTCGTCCAGGTACAGCATAGATATGGACGCCAACTGAGTGGGCACGCAACACGCTTTGGGCACGGCGGTGGGGTTCATGGAGTTGACCAACGTCTGGACGATGGCGTGGTTGGTGGAGTTTAGGTGTTCGGCGACCGGAAACGGACAGTCGCCGTGGCAGTAGTAAGCGTCGTAGCCGGGCGGCGCGACGATCCAATCGTCCCAGCCGACGTCGGTGAAATCCACGTACAGCGGATGCCTCTGGCAGATGTCCCGGCCGCCGCCGTCCTTCCGCCGCTTGCCTCCGCCCCTGCTCTGTTGCTGTTGGCCGCCCCCCGGTGAGCGTTTTCGCCGCGGCGGGCCGACGGGACGGCTATTTTTGCCGTCGTCCGAGTACACGAGCAACGCAGGCCTGTCGGCGGCCCGCAACTCGAACGTGTCGGGTATCGGGGCCCGGACGTCGGCGCCGTCGGCCAGCGTTTCGATGAGCAGCCCGTGATTGCCGGCCGACCACCGGCCGCCGTGCTGCGACCACCGCTCCAGCGCGGGCGTCACGTCCAGCGTGACTGATGCCTCGTCGTCCTGTCCCGCGATCGCCAGCGCGTCCGGTAGGTCCACGTACTGCGAGTCGAGTAAACGAAGCACTGGCTTCGACACGCCCCTGACGCCGGGTTGCACGATGTCGTGCACGAGCACTTGCACGCGGACCGGATGTCCGGCCGGCCGGTGCCGCGACGGCGTCAGCCTCAGTTCGGCCGCGGTCAGCCATTCGCCCTCCGGCAACGGGTCGACCGCGAACTGCAACCTGTACTTGCGGCACTTGGGCTTTTTTGGTTCGGACTCTGAAAAAACAAAACATGGAATGCATCAACATACAGTATGATATAGGTTTAATAACGTCCAGTCGGTAGTTAATATAATATTACAAAATATTACAAAGGTGAAACTAACTTGAGTTAATTTATTTGAAAGTCAACGTCAAGAACGTTGCCGAAGCTATACATTAATAGTTAGCAATCAATATTTTAACTCTTAAAGTTTAGATGGACAAAAATATTAACTTAACCCAGATAAAGATAAATTCTTTCCCTTACATAGAAGATAATTTATTGTTTTTTTTTTTTTTTTTTTTTTAATTACCATCTGGGTCACACGCGTTTAGTAATTGTGCAACCTTCGATTGTTTTAAATAATAACTATATATTTTGTAAAAAATACATCCTATACTATTCATTCTCAAATTGCACACTATCTGTAATAGTTAAGAAAATTTCACGTTTGTGTCAAATAAAATCAAATAATATTTGATGTAGTTAAGATCGTCGTATAAACTAAGTGATTAAAAAGAAAAAATAATGAATCAATTAGTTTTAACTTGACATATTATTTTTCAAATTAACTAGTTAATATTACATATAATACATAATATACATTAACGATATAACTAGTTATGTTCAAAAGTTAAAAACATAACATTTTAACTAGTTAAAACCTATCTCTATAACTATTATTATGTATTTATGGGATGAGAATATCATCGACTTAATATTTATAACCATTCAGAGGATAATCGTGTTTGATGTATACATATTATACAAAATATATTACAAAGTGAAAATTAATTAGTCATCTACTGACACTGCTATAAGTTTCGAAAGCTCATAATAAATCATATTTTATAAAAATAAAAAAAATTAACTGTAAATTAATGAAATGCATTTAACAACGCTCTGTATATAATATAATTATCTTAGTGTCATAGCTCATATAGAATTTGTGATTCATTTACAATTATTCAATCACGTCGAAACGGAATGTGTTTTTATGACGGGACAACGGGTTAATATTAATTAATAATGTGTATTTTTAATTTATTCCGATGCAATTATCTCTCATTTGGTTTTGCTATGAAAGTAAACAACTCAATACGGAAATCATTTTTCAAAACATACTATATATAGTATGCACTATGTACATTATACGTGTAGTGTATGTGTATGTATATTGTATACCTATAGCAACTATATACATAATAGATAATAATTAAGTTAATATAATTTTATGTACCTAATCATTATGCATTAATAATAAATATTTTAATCAAATTTTAGGTTACATAGTAAAAAAAACATATTTTTGGAATATGGTACGCCACACGCCAATATCGCTTATAATTTTATTTATTACTCTGTATAAAGTACAAAAATATCCCTTTAAACGGTTATAGACTAATAGTCTTTGAACATTATTATACGAACTTGCTATACTAATGACGATATACGTTTTAACGACTTGATTATTACAAGGCGATAAATAATATCAAGATGACAATCATATTTTAAAATGGGAAAATAAAAATAATTTTATAATTTTTCATTTAATTTACATATAATGTGTAAAATAGAAATCAAACATTTAATTTGGAAAAATAATGAGAATTAGTTTATAAATAAATGTGAAATATATATTAAAGTCATTCATACTTTGGAAGTATTAAGGAAAAAAATATTATTCGAAAAAATCTTTAAAATTGTTGTATAATTTGATTATTTTTATTTCTACGTAATGCAGTGCATATGCCTTTATTATATTTAGTGGTTATTTCATCAAAATAAAACTAAACATATTATAGCTATTACCATTGATTAAAGATACTATGGACTCGTATAACCAATGCTATTATCTACTATACACAGTTAGATATATATATAATTCACAATAACGAGTCTAATACCTACTATTTAAAAATTTTTCATAAAATCCATTTCTAAATTAATGACTTTTACACTGAGCTAGTGAAATGATGGCGAAATCTCTTGAAAAATATCTATGATTGGGATTTTCTTTTTTTGTCGATTAAGTTACCGAGCTTAGTTTTGTATTATAATCGTTCTGTAACTATTATATAATATATACCCACAATGCCTATCTTGTTTGTGATTATTTCGTTATCGTTTCATTAATTATAAATTATATTTGTTATAACATATTATAATATTCAAATTTATAATCCTATTAGTTTGTATTTGCTACTACTATTACGTTCGATTAATTTGCAGAGCTATTCTGATAGCATCGCTTGTTACATAAAATACGTGTTTTTATCAAATTGTTTTTTATTTTCAAATTATTCGACCTTATTGTACCGAACATATCACACAACTGATCTATAGACGGACAATCTTTTCAACGCAATGAATTATAAACAACTATATAGATATATAATCCACAAAGATTAAAATATGTTTTTTAAGTTATCTAAGTCACTCAATTCTAATAACATTTCATATTACGATATTACATTTAATATATTCATTCGCATACACATTGTGTACCTAATAAAAGAGTTTAGTTTTTTATTGAAAACGTTTCGAACTAAACTAGCTCGATAATAACAAAATTAATATTGACAGTGACTTGCGTAATGCTTCGAAATAGTTGGTTGATGCCAAACCAAAGATCGCAATATAATCACATTTTAAACATATTTGTATAATATATAACAAAGAATCATAAAAAGTGTGATTGTTATAGGATAACTCACAAAAAAATTTTGTTTTGAATCACGAAAATCGAATATTTTTTGATTATTTATTGGGTCACCATTATGATTATAGAAATAAAAGATATTTCTATATAATCTGGGTATATATTTAAAAACTAATGTATGTTTGTAGCTTATATACTAAAACACTAATCGACCGATTTTGACAAACATTTCAAAGATTATTCTTAAAGATATCAGAAAAAATTAGAACCTAAATAATAAGTAAAAGTTAGACTATTTTGAACCACGTTCAAAAAATATACAAAATTCTTTATACTTAAAAGGCGTTTGTCCATCTCGGTCGAATTCACAAAGCAAGGTACACCAACACCGAATTTTTTCCCATGAATTAAGGCAAACTAAAACTTATATACATACCTGTATATCTCAGTATTTTTATATTTATTTATTTTTTCCTTGCCAATGTCAAATTATGCAGCTAATATATATATTTATGTATAAATATATACATATTCTATAGATTAATTACATCATAAAAATATATATTGAGAAATGGTGAAGACTGAGTGAATATTAACCATATATATTATATTATAGGCTGTCTCAGGCCCCGGAAATTCCGCGAGATTTGCAAATATGTTATCAGTCCCGGACAATTTATGTTATCAATGCGCATACATCGGGACTGATTTTTTTTGACCATATTTATTAGGAGACAAGTAAAAAAGGTTTTTCATCATTATTCATTATTGTTTTCTAAGTACACTTATAGCCAGCAAAAAAGAGCAAAAAATCATTTTATCTAGTGAGAAAAGAGTATTGAACCAGACATATCAACCATATTACCAGGTGTGAAAGTATCACTGTGCCACAATTAAATTAGTTCTAGATATTGCATACTGGGTATTTAAGGATTCAAGTCCCGCCGCATGCACATTGATAACACAAATTGTCCAAGACTGATAACATATTTGCAAATCTCACGGAATTTTCAGGACCTGAGACAGAGCCTATATTATATGTGCTCTAAATACAAAAATTCATAGTCACCCCACCCATACAAATGTGTACATTTTTTGTAGTAATCCGAAGTTTTGCCCAATTTAAAAAAATGACAATTCAAACCGACGACGAGTCAGTTGTACAACAAGCGCTATTACAAAATTCAATAAAATATCAATAGTTTCGTTATCATGCGTGTACCTATACTCAAGTGCATTACTTACATATTATTATAGACTCTAAAAATATTTGTTGTATTTATTTTCAGTTTTAAAATTGTACACCGCATCAATCAATTAGACATTTTATTTGAAACGCAAATTTTTTTTGATCATATTCCTTCAAAATTCATGAAACTACTATTTTCCTTCGAAATATATTTTTAGCGCGAACAAACTCTTCTTCAAATAGTCGATTTTACTGAATTGCGACATTCTTCAAACTGGGGCACTGTGATTAGATAATGTTTTATGTCTAGTGTATGGGATATAAAAGATACGATTCATAAAATTAACAATATAAGAAATAAAAAATATTTTCTTAAAAAATAAGTATGTCACATGATATTTTTAAGTTGGTTTATAAATGTTTAAAATCATTATATTTATAATAACAAATAGGTACAACCAATAAGTAGTTACAAATCTAATATTAATCATATTTATTATTACCTTGGTGTGATTATAATTTAATCTAAATGAGCGGTAATTTTATTGAGTTAATTATGTAAATAATTAAGTTTTTAATTATATTCTATATCGTATAGGTAGGTTAATTATAATAAAATTGTATTAAGCCAATTACTTAATTTTATAAGAGTTAGTTAATTGATAATTTTAATAACACATTCAAAATTTAAAATCACTTAATACATAAATATTTATTTTTGAGATGTAAATACATTTAATATAATTTAAATAAATAATCCTTAAATGCTACTTTAATATGCATGTTATTTATCAAATAAAATAATTTAATACAATTACAAAATGATTATATAATTCAACACAAAATAGTATATACAAAAAATAATTTATTAATTTTTAATTAATAAAATTATAAGCTAAAAAAAATAAAAAAAATGTATTATGGTATTAAAATTTTAGTATCCGAAAAATGTTACACAATATATTGAAAACAGTTATCAATAACCAAGATTTAGAAAAAACATAAGAAAAAAACAATTAAAAATTAACATAATTTAAACAGTAAAATAATAAATATAAAAGTAATTTATATATATTTAGGTAAAATACTACATTACGATATTTTTTTTAAACCAATTTTTAAGTATACAACTAACATGATTAGGATATTTTTTAAAATCAAACCCTCAAGTTTTAAAAAAAAAAATAATTTAACTAATAATATAAATTTTCTTAATTTATACTTTTCAAATTAAAGTAAAATTACTATTATATATCATTAAATATACGTAGTCACGTAATAATTTTTTACTATAATTAGTAAACAACAAAAAAATAAATCATAAATAAATAAAAAACAATTTGGATCTGAAAGTATAAATACTGAACATTAAATTACTAAGTTGATATAGGTAAGTATAAGTATAAGTTATAAGTAGTCTATAGTATATAGATACCGAAGAGGGTGTTTCTTCGGTCTATACTCTCCGAACATTGTGACGCCGGATCGAGAGGACTAACAACGTCATATTTTGTTTTTAACAGTTATAACTGTTTCATACGTTGAAATTAATGTGCACGTTAAACTTAAGAAGTTTTATCCCACATATTAAGATAATTTGCTTTGGCTGATAACGTGCGAGTACAGAGGAATATAACGGATAACCCTCGTGCAGAAGTAATTTACAACACGACAAAAAAATCAATACGAACGTACTATAATATACGTTATAGTGGTTCATAAATAAAATTTGTCCATCTTAAAATTTACAAAAAGTATACTGTTTGCAGCCAATTACATGGAAATCTTACCAAACTTCTATCATATCGTAACAATTTTCGAACCTATTTATATTTCAAATTGGCCTAGTAATATTAAAAAAGATGTATCGAAAGTATACAATAAGTCTTATTCAATATTTTGTCAATTCATCTACTTATGGGGCTATGCATTATATGTTATAAATTTAATATGTAACTGTCGACTTGTTATACATTTGAGGTTGTTTAATTATCAAAAGCACTTTTGCCAATTGTATAAAGTTTAAACTAGGTATGTAATTTAATATTTTACAGCAAAACCACATGTATTATGTAGGTATACAATATATAATATATGTTACAAAATATTATAAAAGTCACGCAACTCAGACTACAAGGACAATAATTCATTTTAAGTGAAATTTAAATGTGTCGGCTCTACACTCGATTTAGTTATTTCGAAAGTTAATTTAATTTTTTCATTAATTTATCTGAAATCGATTGTACAGTTCCGTGGTCCTTAATAAAAATAAAAATAAAATAAGCATATTTTGATATTTTTACAAAACCGGTTAAGACACTTTGCTAATCTGACATTAATATAATACATCACAATTATGCCAAAAATCAAATAATAGCACAATAATTTTAAATAACATTCACATCATATGGTTTTGAGAGCGATTTAAGTCTATAATTAATTAAACAAAATATATTAGTGCACACATTCTTTTTTTAAATTTCTGAAGTTGTAAATACCTATTATAGTAAACATATATTAATTTATAAGTATCTTCTATTAATCACATCAAATAATTACGATCATATTTTTAGGATATCGTAAAAAACATAATAATATAACCTGCTATAGCATTAATATAATTTACCGACAATGTGAGAATAGTAGAAAACAAAGATAGTTTAACTAAAATTTAGTATTTAATACATTTAAAATAAATTTAACTTTAGATTTTAAGTAGATTATTATATAAAAATGTATTCATAAATGACAAAATGTGTTGGTAAAACTTTAAAAAAATAAATAGATTAATTAATTAGGCTGATGGTATAATAGGCTATATATTATAATATAAGTACACAAAGATCATTTAAGAAAAGTATATACAAATAATACATATTTGAAATTAATAATAGTTGCAATATAATAATATGAATGTAAAAAGTATTTTTAATCATTTTGTTTGAAAAATTTTATATGAAATAAATAAAATGAATCACATAACTATTTGACACATTAAAATTAACTAAAAACATTATACTACAATATTAAGTTTAAAATACCTAGCGAATTACATTTTAGATTCTGAGCAGAGTAATGGATGTATTGATTTTACAATGTTATGTATTTTTTATTTATTTTTTTTTTTGTGTCTATCATCACGTTTTAATGCAGTAAAAATACTCCGATTTTCTTCATCAGCGTCTTTTCTGATAGAAAAGTAAATCTAGTTGGTAATTTGGGAGTTAAAAGTAAAAAATTTCTTAATTGTTTTTAAACGAGTCGGAAAAACAAAAAAAAATTAAGGAAAAATGAGATTTTTTTTATAAAGCAAAATTTTGACAAAATCGATTTTTATTTTTTGGTGTAATAAAAGAGATAATGATCTTAGATACATGAAATTCTCACATATTATTTATTTAAGCAATTTCTGTACACAATAAAATTTACAATTTTTTGACTTATTTTGAGCTATTTATAAGTATAATAAATTTTCGGAATTTTTTTATTTATTTTTTATTATTGCCGATAAAAATTTTTTCAGTCAAAAAACTTTAAAATGTAATACAATATTTTTTATAACTTATTGTAAATGAAAATTAAAAAAAAATATTTAGCGTAAGTATGTAATAGTTTTTTATAAGCATCTAAAGTTTAAATTTCGAAAAAATGCGTAAAATCACGAAATTTTGCAATTTTTTTGATTAGGCAATTCATAAAAACTTTCTATTCAAATCTAAGATTTGAAAATTCAACACAAGATTTTCTATAAATTTTTCTACCTTTCTAAAAAAAAAAAATTACCGGAAAGTCAAACTAATTTTTTATAAGCATTTAAAATTTGACAATAGATATTCACCCGTTTTTTTCGGGAACGATTTTTTTTATATTTATATAATTTAAAAAGGAATAATTGAAGATGTTTTAAATTTTCACAAAATATTTAGATTATCATTTTCTACATACTAAAAAAATTTTAAAACATTTTAACAATTTTTAATCTAATTGTAGGCTTAAGCAATTTTTCGTTTTTTCAATTTTTATGTCTTTATTAAATATTGATAAAAAAATTTCTTTGAGTCAAATTTCTTGAAAATTTAATACAAGATTCCTCATAAGTTAGTAAAATATCAGATCAAAAATAATAAAAATATATAGGCACAATTTTTATTTTATAAGCATTTAAACTTTAAATTTTGACAGAAATTCATCATTGAATATTTGTAAATTTTTTTATAGTTAAAAATGTATAAAATGTTCAGTATTTATAACTAAGAATTGAAAATTTAAAACTATATTTTTCATAAGTAGTTTATAATATAACCAAAAAATCAGAACAATTTATTAAAAAAATAATTTTTTATAGATATTTTAAGTTTTGGACATCGAAATATCGAACATTTTAAAATTATTTTGTTGTTAAAAATTTATAAAATGTTCAATTTTTATAATTAAGAATTCAAAATTCAAAACAAGGATTTTCGTAAGTTGTTCTAAATGCAGTTTTAAAAATATTTAAGATACAAATGCATACTTTTTTTATAAGCATTTAAAGTTCAAATTTTGACCAAATTCATTAAAATTCTGATTATTTATAAATTATTTAGTAGTTAAAAATGTATAAAATTGTCAGTTTTTATAACTAAGGATTGAAAATTTAAAAGAAGGTTTTTCGTAAGTATTTAATAATGTAACTAAAAAATCAAAAAAATAATTTTTTTATAGACATTTTAAGTTCAAATTTGGATAAAATTAGATATTTAAACGAAGAATAAGGATGTTATTTATTTCATTGTAATTTTAAAATATTTTTTGACGGTTCTTGAAACTTTTAAAGTATATTATGATTTTTATACACTCATTGGCATTTTCAAATGCAATGGTTTCTGCAAAAATGAATTCGACATACTGTGTTATTAATAGTAAAATAAATTATTTTAATAACAATAATATCTTAAAATAGGTACACTTAGTTATGTAGGCTGACAGACAGTCTTCGCTCAGAATCATTTTTCATATACAATGATATATATCATTGAATACAAATTTAACACATCCGTGAAAGTGGCCCGCTTGATATCTACTGTACATCAGAGCGGTATCCACTTGCTTATCTTATTTTTTTTACTTTTTATTAATCCTAATATTAACTAAAATTGTCTGTTATTTAATACGTTAATTATACATTAACACATAAATATTTTAATGTATTATATAGATTAAATATGGCAATAGAATACAATTTTAAATTTAAATGTTAATTAGTTATACCCATGCAAAATTTATTTATTGATAGTAACAAAATATAACTTAGCATTTTTAGGTAGGTACATGACTCATAATTCAAATATGTATGGAATTTAATATGTATTAAATATTGTTGTTGAATGGTTTCATCATCATTCATCAGTTGATCTAGGCCAGTATTATATCTGATCAAATTTATTTTGTTTAACATGATACTTATTTATTATTAATTAAAATATTGTACTCGTAGTTTCTAAATAAAAAAACCAACTATTCTTCGAGCATGAAAATAACTAGAATTTGTATAACCTTGGTACCTAAATCGTATCATGAATTCATTCCGTATCAAAGAATTATTTTTTTTATAAGGTACAATGCATGCAGATACATATATTATACATTTTAAAATTTCATAAATGTTACTGATGAAAAATATTAAAATATTTAAGTTCAAGTATAAATAGTTTTTTTTTTAATGTTAAATTTTTTTGAATAGGCACATTTTACGAGATTAGTTCCGTTACCTACATCAAATTATCAAACTATATATCTGTTAAATAAATTACTTTTTTCAAAAAATAGACAAAACTACTTTTGACATATTGAAGTACCTAGTTCCAATATTTCGACCCAATTATTTTTGTCCTGTGTTTCGGAGGGATTTTGCGTGTTTGCACACATTTTCCCACCATATTATACGCGATGCGTGTCAATAGCCTTCTATTTCTAGCCGCTTGCATGTTAATGTCTAATCAATGATTTGGACTCATGCTCGTTATAAATACAGTTATATTACAATTGCAATAGTTATTTAGTTTAAAATGTTGTCTGCATATTGTGTTATATTATGTGGCGTATATATAGCACTAATGCACTATTTACATTCGTTATAATAATACATAAGTACCTATGTAATATATAATATTATATTACATAATACCTGCTTACGTATTTTCTCATATTATTATATTCAAGATCTGCACATAATACATCAACAAATGTATCTTTTATAGGCTATTAGTATAATTTTATCAAAATACTATCTTATTGTAATTATTATAATATTGTTAAACTACATATTTTGACAATATCCATTCCATAAGTTTTTAGAAAAATGTTTTAGTCATCAATGTTGGACAAATATTGTGACCTTGAGCTTAGGAGATATAGCTGATTAGTTAATATACCATTTATTGGTATAATTTTTTTCAAACATAATTCAAATCGTATTATGTCAACTTTAAATTTGACAGATAATGAAATATTGCGAAGTGCCATTAATCATTATGTTATACAATAATTTTTATCATATTAATAAACATGAAGTGTATTAAAAGTACACTTTTAGGTTAAGCGTATTACAAAATACTAGTATTATAACTATATTATACAAGGTGATTCTTTTAAAATTAAATACACATTTTCTCGAAAAAAATGCTTCAAATTATATAAAAAATATTTCCAAAAGCCTTAATATTATTCAATAAAATAAGTATTTATCATTAAATAAACTACTTTGTGTAAGAACTAATTTCTGTACCTCGATTATAAATAAATATACAAACCCATAATTATATTACAATTCAAATTTACAAGAACATTAAATTCATTAGAAAACCTAATGAATGCAAAGTTTTTAACTACTCAAATAATACAAGTATAACATAAAAATATTGTTCATTCGTGACATTTACCTATATGCGGGAAATAAAGTTATAGTCCCTAAAATATAGTTTAAATAACGATAAATCATATTACGAGTATTCAATATGGAAGATGTGTACGCTTCTTATTTTACATAAAATAACGAATTGATTTATGAATTTAGTATAGTTTATTTTTAAAGTTTAATTTGTTCTATTTAATGGTTAAAGTATATTTGTAATTATTTCAACTCTAAATTTCTTTATATATTTATAATTAAATAATAAATACCTAGCCTATTACATACAATTTAAAATCAAATATTAAATAACTAACAAGTATAACCTTTTTATTCGTTATAACTTATAAATAAAAATGTACTCTGGGATGAACTTGAATTTTCATTAATTGTATACTGCGCTTTCAAATTTTATATTCATATTAAATAGTGACTAATAATACGAAGTTAAGTTTTCTTCCTAATTAGGTAGGTAAATACATAAATGTCATAATTAATTTATCTTTGACACAAACTACAAACTTAAAAATAAAAGCAATAGCGTTTTAGTTATATTTAATTTGTGTCATTGTAGATCACATATTAGGTATCATATGATAAAATATTTAGTATTTTTTAGGTCAAAAATAACATGTCACATATCAGACTGACATATAAAATTGATAATCGTACACATGCCATATACATTTGTCAACATTTATTTCCAGATATTAAATATAATCAATGTTAGTCACATATTAAGTTTTGTTAAATAAACTAGGCCATAAAGATAGATTTCCAAATAAAATGATATATTATTGAGAAAAGCACGCCTTTAAATAAATTTATACTTGTGTATCTAAGATTGTTATGTTTAAAATTTAAATATGACTTAGTTCTTATTCAGCAACATGAACTGTTAATACAATTTGAAACCAAAATAACGCTCTAAATCATTTAAATTTCTTATAATCAATATAAAATGTATTTTTGATTTTTTGTTGATAAATTTGATCACACTTCATAAAGTAATTTGTATTATTTATATATTTCTGTAAGTACTTACTACTAAAAATTCGAAAATATTTGTAATTTGTATGTACTGCATCATAATTTAACTAAAAATGATTGACACGCAACACGCATTTAAACAAAAATTATTTAAAATCCAAATTGCAAGTGAAAATAAATTTTCATTGATAAATAACATTTAATTTAGATTTAGAATTTAGAATTCACAAAATGCATGTCATTTTTTTGTTAGATGGGTAACCGTATTCCCGCAGAATAAATATTTTAAAATAATCACTAGCAACTGCGAATACATATTATGGATTTTTATGGATCGAAAAATAACGAGAGCTGTTAAGCTCGCTAAATTATAATCTAAGTATGGTACTTTGATTAACGAAATACAACTTAATGTGATACACGTAATTTAATAAACAGTCGCATTGATAAGTATTATGATTTATGAGCAATAGTTTGTAAATAATATGTAATTTTCTAAAATAAGTCAATCAAATTAAAAACTTTTTATTTAAC
Organism: Pentalonia nigronervosa; assembly: GCA_014851325.1. Classification (NCBI taxonomy): domain Eukaryota; kingdom Metazoa; phylum Arthropoda; class Insecta; order Hemiptera; family Aphididae; genus Pentalonia; species Pentalonia nigronervosa. The sequence goes on along the minus strand of JACXSJ010000440.1, from coordinate 84,558 downwards.
TCCAGTAACTATGGAGAACTATTGTCTTAATAATGTTAAAGGGATGTCCGAGAACGAGATGATGTTTAATAGAAATGTTTGATTTTTGGATAATTCATCTTTATTAGAGGTCGGATTTATATTCTCTTAAAGTCCATAAAATATGATGTTTTTATGTCGTTTAAAATTGGCAATAATATATTATCTTAATTTTATTTTAAAATGTCTGATATATGATGTTTTATGTCCTGAAAAATGCAAATATTTTTTCAATATTTTGTGAAAAAAAAATTATTAAAATTACTCAGTTTAAATTTATTTTTTATTAAATGTTATTAATTAATTTGGTTTACAACTAAATCCATTGAGTAAATAAACTTTTTATATTATTTGAAGTTTTCGGTATATTATTTGTATAATACGCATGAAAAGACAATATGTAAATTACATATTATATATCGCACTCAAATGTTAACATGCATAACGACGGATGACTGGACGACTGACGGGACAGCTAACGAAATAACTGACGTGCTATTGTCATCGATAAAGAATATCTAGTGATTTATTTTTATTGCATTCTAGAAGGATATAAAACTAAGTCGCATAGTAAATATTTTATTTGTTGATCAATATTACCAAAATGCCGATATACATAACGTGCATGGATATGCAGACAAATAATAGGTAATATAATTACTAATTATTTTCTTCGAAAAAAATATTTATAAAATATTCTTAAATATTCTCTAACCTTAAAATATTCTTTTTTAAGCAAAATAAATTTTTTCCCATGAATTCTGTATTGTTTCATGAATCGTAATAATATTTTACTCCCATTTTTAATTGCATACACTAGAAACAAATATGTAAAAATCATAAGAATCATACCTTTATTTATAAAAATGATTCAGATTGTTTATTTTAAGTATGTTATTTGATATTTCAAATAATACGGAACATTTTCAATATTATTTACATTAATAATTGTTAAATTGTTTAATGCCTGTTAAATATTATAATATATGCGTTTGACTGATCTTAACAGTACCAAATTAATTTAAGGATACATAATACAATAGGTAATTATAGTGTAAATATTTTTAAATATATATATAACTGTAAAAGTGTTTTATTTTTGGCTAATGCTTAATGAAACAGTTGCTTATTTTCTTACATTAAGTTGTATTTAAGTTGGAAGAATCTTCAATTTAAATGTAAATTATAATGAATAAACTATACATTTAAATTTAAAATGTTAAACTGGTTTAACAAAATATCTAAAATGTATATAGAGAAAAAAATATATACTATTATATCGATTGAAATTTCAGTATTATTGGTCATAATATAATACTTAATTTTAGTTCATCATAATAGATCACCTAGAAATACACTGAAAATATATGAATGTTATTCTAATAACTCTCAAACAAGTTAGATAACTACTAAAAAAAAAACCAAATAAAAATACAATTTTTTTTTTTTACTAAATAAATAATCTAATGTACTCTATACACGTCTACAACTTTCATGTATTTTATTAGAATAATGAACCAAATAGAAAATGTTAAAAACGAGATTTTTTCCTGTGTTATTTGTACAATTTGCAATTTTAATTTAAAAGGCTGGAATATATTATAATTGATGAATTTTATAAAATAAAATTTGTCAAGAAATCAAATTTCTAAATGCAAATACACGTTGAGCATATTGTATCATAATATAATAATTATTATTAACATATTATACGTTTTCGAAAACACATCGAAACCGTTGCATACAATATATTCGGTGTACCTATCTACCTATCTAACCAATAATTACGTTTATAAAATAAGCGTATAACGTATATTATGGTAGGCATGTGTATTATATATTAAAATCGAACTTACCTCTATGTAAGTACGTACGGGCGGTATTTGCGGACTTGACATGGTGTCCCGGCAACGGTAAGGCCGTGGTGTCGAATTCGTACGACATTTGCATTCTATAAAGCTCCAGCATAGCGGCTGGTATCTCCACTTTGGACTTGTCCACCACAGGTCGGCGCTTCATGCCCAGCGCGGCCAGCAAGTGCCTCTCCGCCTGGCTGGCGTCCTTGAACGCGGCTCTAGCGCCCGACGGTCTCGGCGTTTCGCCGCACACTATGCCTGATATCACAGCCACCATCAACAGCACTCCGCTTATCATTGTCGATCAAACACCTGCGAATCAATAAACTCATCGTTAATTTGTTTTTATGCGTTTGTGCAATATATCGCCTGTAATATGCTCGGGCGGGTAAACAAAATTATATTGGCCGGATCAATTAGCCGAATATGATTGTATCAGACGCTGGACACGTGCCTATAAAACATTACCTAATCAGCGCGTTTGCCACACTACGAATGATAATAATGTTACGTATAATTATTAACTTCGATTTAATTATCATAATTATTCATATGCCATCGGTGTAAGTACCTACCAAAACAGTACCCTAAATATAAATGATTGTAAGTGTAAATTGTACAACTTATTATTGGAATTTTTGTTTACAATAGGTACATACTGTATAATATTTATTAATTTTTGACTGTGGAATCGGCAAGTGTTCCTGCCAGTGTTTTGAAATATTGACTGGAACACGTTTGGCCTAACGTGTGTAAAAAAATAATAATTAATATTATGCAATATAAAAAATTGTATATAATTGTTCGTGTTTTTTTTTTTTTAATTCCGGATAAAACGACCATAATTGTCCCTTGAAGATCGTTATAATTAAAATCGACTGTATTTCAAAATCAAAACACAGAAATTGGTATTTATTATATGTTTTGATAAAAAATATAATTTTAAGTCTTCATTATTTAGGTTTAAAATATTACTTCAATGTTAGTCATAGTATATATTCCAACAATATTTAATACATTTTAAAAACCTTTACACGTAAATCATTTTAATAAAAAATTTAAACTTGAAAACAATAGATTAATATTTCCGTAGTTCGATCAATACTTTTATTGATCTGGGTACAATCCTGCGCGCCAGATCTGTTTTCGAATACTACAACAATTTATTATACTATATATTATAGACTATCATAATATTGAATTAGACAAATATCTGCCAGTTTCTGTATTTTGTCTGATTGAAAAATAATAATAGAGGTAAGCGACGAGGTATAAAATATATATTAACTATGAATATATCATACTATTAAATATAAAGAATCCTGATATTCTTAAAGTAAACCGTATATTAAATGTAAAATATAAATTTATTTACATATTTACAATAGAAATTTATGATTTTCATAAATTATATATTTTTATTAAATAATGTTTTTCTTTGCATTTTCATTATATTCTAAATAAGCATACGTACCTATATAAAAAATTAAATCAAAATAGGATCATAACTGGTGTTATAAATGAAAACGAATATTTGTTCAAACGATCAAATAATTGAAAAATATGTTTTTTTTTTATAAAGATAAGCCCCTTTACCTTGGGCATTAGTTAACAATGTTTTACTTTGAACAATTATATCGGCGTATAAACTATAATCATATGAATTTTCAGTTAACATTTTTAATTCTATTATATATTATAGCTTTTAATATTTTTAGAGGAACAGTTAAATACAATACAAAATCAATAACCAATATGCATATAATATTAATTAAATTATTGAATTGTAACTTGTAATAAGTATTTACATAGGTATTTTAAATAGGCTTCATAATAATCATCTAATAAACTTATATAATAAAAAAACACATTGATCAAGAATCTTGTCAAATACATGAACTTTAAGAAAATTATTATACCTCATAATATAATTAAAATTTAAAAACAATGCCGTAGAATATGGAGATTAATCATAGAGAGGTCAAAGACTAAATCATTTTTCGCGGAATCGTAATAAGTTTTATTTACAATATTATGTATTCCTAAATTTTACTTTAAATTAACTATTACTATCTGTAGGTTTTTAGAAGTGCGTATAATTAATAATTATTGTTTTTTTTATTATTTAAACTTATGTGGAGCAATTATTTTTTGGATGTATATTATTCAATATAATACTCGATACACGTACTGGTGAAAATGAAACCGGTATTTAATTGACCGGCTACCGTAAAAGGCTTATAATATTAGAGTTAAATTTACAATCTTCACGAGTAAAGAAAATACGAAGACAACGAAAAAAGTGCAGCACGTGACAATCATTGCGATTTTATGCTTCATTGATAATAGTTTTCTTTTGTGTCATTCATTTTATGATGTCTAAAAACGTTTGTAATTAGTATTCCACAAAGCTAATCCATATATTTTTTTTATATTCATTAAGTGCTGTGTTCAATTATATTGTTATTTTCATAAACGTATTCGCATAGAATTTAAGAAAACGTCTTAAAATCACACCCTGTCACCCTGATGTCCGTAGAGCTAAATTTAAAAATATATACGTTTCAGTATATTGCTTCATTCTCCGAATACAAATATAAAGTTAGAATATAGAATAACTGACAAACAATAGTTTAATTTAATTCAACGGGTCATAAATAATTGGTGTATTTGCTCATAGATATACCAATATATATCTTATTATTGAATTTAATTTTACTGAAAGGTCATTTTAGCAATTCAAATGTTCGAAACATTAGGTTTACATGAATATTTAATACTCTATGGTGATAGTTTGGTACTTACATGTTCATGTTATGGTCTTAAAAATAAAATTTAATCGTAAATTATTTGATTTGATCGAAATAATATATAACAAAAAACACATATTTTTTGGATATTATAATATTATAATACATAAATACTTTTTTTATTATAAAACCTTAATTTTATGTTTTTAAAATATATTTAAGATTTATAAATTGAAAAAAACCGTATGAAACAACTGTAAATTTGAAAAGTTTAATAACAGTAAATAAAAAAACTGAAATTTAGCGTCATAATAATAAGGTTTCTTTAATACAATAATTTATTGTGTATATTATAATTCACGCTTCCATAACGATAAACTAATATTTTTATTTAAAAATAGAAAACTTAAATATTCAAATAGAAATAAAATTATAATTGGTGCTCAATAAAGAAACAAAATTGAACTTATTGTGTTTTTAATACCCGCCATTATTTTTTTTTTATTATTTTTTCAAATGTTTAGACAATTTCAACGTGTTTTATTGCCACACTGTGCAGTGCTAATATATCGAATCAATCGAGCGAATGCATGCGCATGATGGCAAACGTCTAAAATCATAATAAGATTTCAACAATAAGGTATATAGTTCATTGTACAAATATTGAAATATTACGCACATGAAATATAGATTATGCAAATACATAGCGTATAATATTATATAAAATTATCTTCGTTTTCAATTGATTACTGTTTTTCTAGGTTAAATTGTATTTTACAGTCGCTCTGTATATGGTCAATGAATTTTTTGATCACTGAATAAAAATTGTGCATTCATATTTATACGTACCTACATGAACATAAAGGTACATGATATTATTATGATCCTATGCGGTAACCGTCTTACAACACGAGGTATCTATGAACGGTTTCAAGGTGGACAGATGACCTTTCAAAAAGTGACAATGGGTGTAATACGGAATCGCAAAATAAAAAATCCATTACCACCACGAAAGAGAAAGGTCACAGCCATTGGTTAGATTAACGGCATTTTAGAACAGGTTGTTATCATTGCAGGTGCCTATACCGCGGAATGATACGTACAATGTAAATATTTGATAATATGGTACGTGAGTATCAATATATAGGTGTATTAGACGTACCAAAGTTTGCGAAATAACATGTTTTTAATCATATATTCTATATATTTTACAAGCCGATTTACAAACGAACTAATTGCTTATGGAATGATTGTTTTATAGGTGCATTGAAACTTTCGCGGCAAGGCTACGGGTTATATTGCTTTTCAGTCGATTCGGGCTCATAACTATTTTATTAATATATTTTCTGAAGTATAAATAATATAATATATTGTATTAAATTATATGAAAAATGTGCGTTACGCTATAATTATTATTAACACTTATAAATACATTTATTAGCGCTTTCGTGTGTTACCTATATCAAAAACCGATCGCGATAGGAAGGAAAAAATCTAAACGACAAAAACTGAAATAAATTATCACACAGTTGATAACGACGCAATTATTTTAGTGTTTTTTTTTCTCATACGCACATCGTATATGATATTATGTTACATACACTTCTCACACGATTTACTGCGATAACGACGAGAATTAATCGTCGCGGGCCCCCCAGACATCGCGGAGCCTACACATACAAAACTACCGTTACACGTGGTATTTTTGACTTATTTTTTTTTACGAAAAGTTCGCTGGTAATAGATAAATAGAGCACACGACACGTACCTGTGACACGGTCTTTGTCGGTTTTCATGCCGACAAATATGGCCGGCGTATTTGTTCGTCGTAGGTACTAATTATCAACAATCTCGGTACGGCGCGGAAAGCGACACACCACGAAATCAATCGAAAATTTCTTTAAAAAAAAAACAACAATACTAATAAAACGGAAACCGATGTCGAAAGTTTTTCCTTTTTTGCTGTATTCGACGGAACAATTATGTTGTAATAATAATGTATATTATTATTGATGCAGATCAGAGGTAATCGCGTAAGGCGTATTCCGCGGTAAAAACGAACAAAACGTCATAATAACTATTACTATTATTATTATTATATTGTTGGCGTGACGGCGGAATAGAACTTTCGAATCTCCGAAAAAAAAAAATTTTATAATAAAATCATAATACCAAAGAACGCGTATTTTTACAAGTAATAACGACGTGAACGTATAAACCTCGTTTTCGAACGTGTTTCCGTCGTCGTGTGGCGCCCGACGCACAACGAGAGACTGCGGATAGAGTGAGAGCAGTACCGCGCAGTTCGAGAGTGGCCCGTGAACTGATGACGAACGTTGGCGCGGTTGCCGGCACGGCTGGCCGGCCGGCCGGGTTGGCGGTATAAGAGAGCTCCCACCGAGTCTCGCCGTGGCCACGCGACGACGGCCGGTGGACGGGCGGGCGGGCAGCCCAATGGGCGGCGGCAGCGGAGGGGATGGCGTGACCACCTATATGCCGACACCCTCCCCTCGACGCTCACGCCATCCCCCTTGTCGTCACCCCCTTAAAAATAATAATATATATATAATATGTCCCGAGGATTCCTCGTCCTCGACCCCACCGCCGATGACTCGCGCTCGACGCCACTGAGTCGTCGGCTTTTACGCGAATCTATGCAACCGCACAGATGATGTATTATTATGGTTGCTTTATTATTTTCTTATATTTAAATTATTTTATTGTTTTACGTCATATGCGTGTGTAGGCGAAACACTATACAATAGGGCTTGTAGGCGGCATTTCAAATTTCGATACCGGTATCAACGGTAATATGTATAGTATTTTCAGTAATTACCGAAAAAAAGATGGCATCCCTGTTGTTGCGGATGTGTACGTATTACTTCATTCAAAATCACCCCACTTTTTAAAAATATGAATAAAACCAAACAATATTTTTTTTTAATATTGAATTAAAAATTGATTTAAAAATTATCATGAGTAATGATACAGTATTTTTGGTAACAACAATGATTATCAGAAGACGGTATACCGTATACCAATATTATCACATATCAAAAATACCACCAACCCTAGGTTAATTTCGATATTGCATAAATTAAAGTGCTATATAAAGACGAAAATACGTATCCGCCGAATTAGGTCAATTTTGAATAATATAAAACAAACACTACTCCATGAGGCACCATATACCTATTTTTTTTTTGCCCCACCTATGTCCCGTTTGTATAATTTTACAAAATATGGAAATTAAATTAAAATGTTGATACTATTTTCATTTATGTATGTTGTGTAATATAATCTTATACATACATACATTTGATCACATATCCGTTGTTTTTTTTATGGTGAGTAAGTAATTTGTAGAACTACCCAACTTAAAAAAAAAGTTGAAAAGGTTGTTAAAAAAACACAAAAACAAACTACACATGCCAAACAACTATTTTATATTTTAAAGGACTTTTGTAAATTAAAAATAAAACAGCTTCGTTTACTTAACTTATTAAGGCTTACTTATTAAAAATAGTAAAAATATTCATAGTCAATATGACCACTAAAAACTAAAACTTTACCACCTCTTAAGGGTTGAGTTTCTAAAAAACCCTTCTTAAATGATGCCTATAATATAAAACCAACACCCTCTCTAAATTTCAATTTTATATCCATGCAGTTGAATTTCAATAACTTTAGAGTGGTCATTTAGTTTTACCCTCTTAGGGATCGATTTTTTTAAAAGTAGCTTATTTACTTTTTTGAAGTTTACAAAATTTTATCAAAATTAACTCAGTGGTTTTACAGTGAAAACGTAACAAGTAGACAAAATTATTTTCGCATTTATAATTCTATTAATTATTATTTTTTAAATACTAGCAGGCATATAATTATCATATTTAGTACATATTATATAATATGGATTATATATTTATATATAACATGATTTAAGATATTGTTTTTTATTATCTTAAATTGTGGTTTACAATCAAGTTTACAATAATTTTTTATTAATGCAGGTACTATTATTTAAATGATTTGTTTTGTTGTATGAGAAAAAATGATTATCAAAATTAAGTGGAAAAATAACTAAAATTATTATTGCACGCCCCCCCCCCCTCACACGAGCTGATTACATATCAATAACTGTCTATTGTTTAGTCTTTTTTTATTCAGATATCTTTATTATTATTATTATGATATCGGTAGTTCAATAAAAATCATTATTTTTTTTCGTAACGATTTATCATTTTTATAAATAAGCTTAAAAGCCTTTTAGCTATTATACACCTATAGTAATACACGCTTTAATTAATTATTTAAATGGAGTGTATATAAAAGTGAAATAAATAATAATGTGTAATAACTCATAACGTTGTACCGTTAAAATACATACGGTCACGATTGGGAAACACACTATTTACATACCAATGAGAATATTCAACATGATTATTCGACGTTCTCGTTCGTGATTAATCTCTGTATAATTGACGTCGAGACTTATTAAGAGCATTAAACATTTTATTGACCAAACCAAACAAAAACGTGCAGTTTATTATTGTTGCAGAAAAATATTTATCGACGAGCCGCATCGGATAAAACAATAGTACAATGGGATAAGATATCACTATTACTCCTCCTCATCGTCGATTTATTTGTGCATTTTCTACGTGAGCACTCGGAAGACATTTGTTACGAAATACTTAAAATAATAATGGGACCCGCACGCATATAAAATAAACATGTACCTACTCTAAACGCCTTATCGATTTGATCCACGTGCTCTTCATGTCATCGGCAACATGTTTACACGATGATTAACGACCCGACGTTCCATAATATAATACAAACTGGAAATGACTCGTTACATAGGATGGTAATTTTCATTTACTTTTTAATTTTTTTTTGTAAAAAAACAGTATTCCTTCGTTATAATATAAAGGAAAAAATCCGATTCTACTAAACGAAACCACTCGTCAAGAAAAAAAATCTCCTCGTTTCCCAGTTGCACTGCGGATCGGGCGCGCGCATGTGCGCGTGTGTGCATACACATTAGTGTCAATAGGTTACCGACTTGTTTACAACATTGATCGATTGTAAAAAAAATGTGCCGACACGAAAAACAAGTTTGAAGTGGGAAAAAAACCGTACATTCCGAATGCCATGACGATCGACGATTAAATATGAATGCGCCCTGGACGCACTAAACAAGAGAGAGATAGATTGAAAGGGAGGGAGATCTATAATAGATCTGACCTGGGTCCACGATAAGGCTCCCCATGGAATTGTCACAGGTACGATTCAGAGGGGCTGCTACATTTTATAAGAATATATAGATTCTTCTTCAAAGAATGAACCGTTTACACTTTAAAATCGAAAAAGCTCCTAAGTTTTTACCGGTTTTATTCTTGTCTCGTACGTTCATACAATTTTCAATACATAGTTCTACATAATATGACTAATAAGTTCAAATCGACTTTATCAGTTATCAAATTGTTTTCATTCCACCGGCCGCGGACGGTGGTAACTCAATAAACAGCAGTAGCAACTGTCACACCAGATATGCTACAGAAATTTTGACAAAAATTCGAATACCGTCTCGATATCGTTCGTGTGGTGATTTAAAAGGGGGAGGAGGTGCCAGGCTCCACAAAATTAAAATAATAACAATTTTTTCTATGTCATTAATTGGCTCATTTTTTGTATAATGAATTAAGCTCCCCCCCCCCAATAAAAAAAAGTGAAGTAAAATCTCCGTCTATATGGGTGGAACGCGTAGAACATAAATGATGAGAGTATTCTGTAACATGTGCTATATTCGTGTTCGTAAAGTCTTTTACCAATACAAACGTGTAATATTCAAAATCAGTTCATTCTTTATTGAACTGTAAATATTTTTCCTGTAAATCGAGAGACTGGTCGCGTCGGATGACAATCGTCGACAACGTTATTAATATTTTTAGGATGACGCAGCGATCGGTGATCCTCGCGGTAGCGGCAGCGGCAGTCGTGGGCCTGCGGGCCCGGATGCGCGCCGCGTGCCGGCGGCAGTGGTGCTGCCGGAGGCGCGTGCGTGCGTATATTGCCGTGACGGCGCGCCGCTCGGTAGCATCGCGGCAGACACTCGGACGCCGCCGATAGCGTCGCTAGAGAGACCGGTCTACTTTTGATTGGCAGCGTGGGTGTGGTTTCGTACGTGTGCGTGTGCGTTTGTATGCGTGCGTGCGTTTGTGTGTATACGTGAGAGCTCGTAAAATAGCGCTGGCCGCAACCGGTCGCCGTTCCGTGCGTGTGCGTTTGTGTGCGCGTGTTGTGTGTGCACGCCGCCGCCGCCGTCGTGGAGACGACGCGACCACCGCGACGACGAGGATACGCGACTCATCGCTCCTGCTCCCGGCCGCAGCCGCCGCCGCCGCCGCCCCGTTTTTATGCCTCTTTTTCTCTTATCGTTTTTCTCGGAGCAGTCGCCTCTGCGGAGGTTCTTGTATTTTTTTTTTCCCGCCCGTGTTCGGCCGTCGCATTCCGCGCACCACTTCCAATATTTATTATATAATAATATACAGGCATAGAGGAAGCTGGTTTAAGTATACCACCTAGCTATATATGTATATATATATATATATATTATAATGTTATGAGGTACGGATATCGTTAAAATAATGTATAAAAACCCGTGCACGGAATGCGTCGTGGCTATCGGTGTACTCGTCGGTCACCAGACTTCAATATTCTCGTATTTTACAATTTGATCCGCTGACGTGTAGTGTGTACAATTTAGGTTTTTCTTAAATTTAGGTTTTAATTAAAATATAATATAAAAATTTATTACACTCGATTTTCCGATATTTTGTTTAAAAATGAATTGATAATGTACAATAATATTAATATCATATCCATGTAACGATTCCCATGCGTAACATTTCAAAATGTATAAAACTTTTAGATTCTGAGTGGAACACCATGAATATTTTACAATGATGTGTGTTTTTGCTGTGTATCTGTTATGTACACGATATCCTGCATTGCTTCGATTTTCCACTTCAGTATCTTTTTTGGCGAAAAAATTGAATCCAATTGGTACTTTTTTTGAGAGGTCAAAATTGAAAATGCCCAGTAATTTTAAAAAGCGCCGAGGAAATCAAAACAAAACAAAAAAAAATAATAATAACAAAAAACGGGAATTTTCACGCAAAACCAATTTTTGATGTGGTGTAAGGTGCCTAACTCAAAAAAAAAAAAACATTGCTGTAGATACATGATATTTTCATCGAATGATTATAGCATTTTCTCTACACTATGCAATTAATATAAATATTAATAAAATATTCACTTAGTCAAACAACTTAAAAAATTAATACAAAGTTCCTCTTAAGTTGTTATAAGTAACACCTAAAAAAAAAAAAATAAGCGTAAATTCTCAATAATTTTGTTTAAGCGTCTGAAGTTAAAATGTAGACAAATCACGAAAATTTGTAAATTATTTTGAGTTAAAAATTCATAAACATTTTTCTTTTTATATTTTAGATTTGAAACTCCATAAAGAATTCTTGTAAGTTTTTCTATCTTGAACAAAAAAAAAAATTTACCGGAAAGTCATGCTCATTTTTTGGCTAGCACACGATTTCGCACAATGCAAGTATACCTTTTTATCTACCCGATTCCGCACATTTTTGTATACAAAAGAATTTTTTTATTTAACTGGAATGTAACACGATCCCGCATAAAAGTTGTTACGACGTTGCCAATTGTGGAGAAAAAATAATATTAATTAAAACAAATAATTTAAAAATTGTAGTTTAAACGCATACTATAAAAAAATAAATCATTCATCGACCACTACGGTTCATGACGATACGTAGATTAACTAGACAGTTATATAATATAATAATATTGATGCATGGTGTTACAATAAACAAAAATAGCAATCGACCGTTGTCAGGTCGTTCCGCGTACACATGCACAATATAGATATTGAAAAAAATAAAATCATACAAAATAAAATATAAGTAGTTTATTACGGTTTTTTCCATTGATATCGAGGACCAACTTGTGAAAAACTTGAATGATATCAATTTAATTTGATTCATACTTATTGTATGGATTTATGGTAAATTCCATACGTTCTTTTTCTTTCGCGTTCAACATCTTCCGATCATTATGCAAAGTAATCGATCTGATTTTAGTTTTGGTTTCCGACTGAAATTCCATCAATATATTTTTGACCAAGTAATTATGTGGGTTAGGGTGATAAAATTTACCGTTATATGTGCGATGAAAGCTTTTAGAACCATTAGTTGTCTTATAAAAAGTATAAGTAACTATTTTAATTATGTATGTACACACAAAGAAATATCAGTGTTGATGTAACTTAAATCAAATTGTTGAATTTGATTAAAATAATTAATTTTACCTTGGATTCGTTGATGGATTTTCTATCCACAATTCTGGTGGAAGTATGCATTCATCTTCAATGTAATTGTTTAAAATATAATCGGTGAACAAATATCATATTGCATCGTTGGGAGCAAATACTTATAAGTTCAATGAATGCTTTATTTACTTCATGACATGCAAATAAAGGCAAAGCGAAAAATTGCTTCAAACACTTTCCGAATTCATCATTTGAATCCATATATGCTTCTCTTAAACTAGATTCACTTTGAATCTAAAAAATATATTTATTAAATAATTAAATAAATTTAAATATTCATTAATATTACTACTAACCTTACGCTGCCAAGATTGTCCTAAGTGAAATCTGCAAGCCATTATCTTGACGTTCGGGAAAACAGATAGTACTGAGTTTTGTCTAAAAAAAAAAATAATAAACTAGTGGTAAATTAAATCCATTTTTATAACTATATATTGTGTACAGCTGTAAAAAGTACTTAAATGAATAGTCAAATGGTCCATGTCAAAGTAATTCTAAATAAAATTGAGTCAAGAAGTCAATATTTTGAACAGTTGTAAGGCAAATAAAATTTGCATCTGCTGAAGAAGAGATAAATTGTTGATTTTTAAACGTAAAACATTTATTAGTTTTTAAAATTCTCAGTTGTTATAAAGCATTATCTATTGATGTTGGAAGTACAGAAAAATGTTTTCTTCATTAATCATACATTGCTTTACTTGCGGATTTGATGTCATGTTGTTTTATTACCGATGATTTTAGAGTTCGGAGTAACTTTGTACGAATAATTTTGATATGTTTAATAGAAACTGATTTCTGTGCTCGCCGTTTACAATTTTCTCTGAGTACTTGTTCTTCTATTTTATTAGAAGTATCAGCTGGAAGATTATATTCACCTTTTGAGTCAATAACTATTTTTTTTTCTGAACATGAAAAAATAAACACGTAGCAATTTTTGTCAGAAGAACAGCGCCACTTTAAAAGTTGATGGCATTTACGAATACCGACAAATCTATTATAACTATTAACAACAGCTAATTCCTTATTTCTCTTTGACACAATAATACGAATTTTCGAATTATTCATTTTAAATTATAAACTCAAACAAAATTTATAAGTCAACAGTAAAACATAACTATGCGATTACAATATATGTATGAACGCGGATCGAACAGGCAATGAGATGAGCCCAGATAAAATATATGTAATACACTGTAGACTATTCAGATAAGCTTGTATTTGGGGAAAAACTAAAACAATGTAATATTAATATCAACCATTTTTATGTCTAAAATAATTTTTAAAATACAATCGGCAATGTCACAAATTAGTTTAGCGCGGAATTGTGTGAATAAAAAGGTATATGCGGAATCGTGAATCGTCGCATTTTTTATGAGCGTTTGAAATTTTTACATTGGTTATTTCCCCCTTAAATTAACCATTTCTCATCGAATAATTTTCTTATTTTATTGTAATTCAGAAACAAATAACCACAGATACTTGAATTTTTCATCAAATGTTTATATTAACATTTTCAATACATCTTAAAATGTATATATACATATCAGTATTATACATTTTTATACCTAATCATTAACTACATAACGATAACACGAGTGATAATAATTAAATAAAAATATCACCAATGAAAAAAAAGAAAATCGTGTAAAATATAAAATAGGTATACTGATATCCGGATCTTTAAATTATGTACTTTATTAATATTTAATAACCTTAAAACTAAACTGTTATCTTTATAGTATGTTTGAAGTATTCAACAAAACATATTGCAACCTTACTTTGTTGTACACTTGTACGAATGTTGTATATAGAAGTCGATTGTACCTAATCAGTCCTAACTATCTAAATACACTTTATATAGCAGCTGCGGTGGTTGATCTACATACTACATGTATGTTTTGTATTATATGAATTGTAGGTTAAATCAATAGGTATATCACGTCATTCAAAGAGATAATCGACAGTTTAACCAATTCTGCAATAGATTTTATAAAAACATTATAAAATAAACATATATAATAACTAATAAATAATCAATTTTTTTTTTTTGTATCAATGTCATATTATTGTACCTTGATATCATATGCTAATAAATAAGATCATAGACAATTTAACGGGTCATAAACAATACATTGGCATATTTCACAATATTTAATTAAGCAAAACAACATAAAAATATGTCGTTTAATATATACATTGGTACTGATATATTTAACGTTTGATAGTTGATTCGCTTCTTTCAGATTCCTAACTATGATATTTAATTATTAAAATCACTTTCAAGTTTTGGGATAGTTAATTTTCACTAATTATGATTGTGTACCACTGCAGAAGTATTGGACACTAAAGAGGTATAATAAAATATTATTTAAATCGATTTGAATTATTATTATCTTAGTTCAAAGTTGATTTATACAATAAACATACAAAATATAATATGTAGGTATGAGCAGTGAGCACAAGCGTAAAATTAAAAATACTAATGTCCAACAACAATAGATAAGTACCGTTTGAAATTTGGTAGTGAAGATTATGATATTATAGCAAATTAAAAATATATTAATAATTAGTAAAATTAATTATTTCGTGAGATTTTTTAACTTACCTGCTTGCGCAGATTATACCAGATAATATATGAAAAATACATTATAACTCATTATAGTTGTAACATAATAAATTAATGCAAATTAATAACAATAATTGATATAATATAATTTGCCATTTTTATGTATATCAAACATTATTCTTTATTATACAAATACGTCAAACTCGGCGATTTAAATTATTACAATAGCTATATAAGCAAAAATGTACTGCAAAAATGTACTGCAAAAAATATTTATAATTAATTTTTTTATTGGGCTTAATCCAAAACTATTATTGGCATTTTAACGAACATTTTATGGAGGTATGTGGATAAATCAAGTTTTTGTCGCTTCAAACATTTTATTCGTATTTTCACAAATTATTTCTGCATGCTGCATGCACGTTTTCAATGGTTAACTACTCGTAGGAAAAAGTACACATAAATAAACCTCAAAGACCACCAACGAACTGTTGAGATGACACTCGAACTTGTTGATTTTTAAACTGCTTAATCGTCGAAATCTTCGGGTTCCAAAATTTCTGCGAGTCTAATTTTATGACCACAAATGGATAAATGGTGCGATGATACATTATATTAGAATATGAACGTATAAAGAAAATACAAATATTTAGGTGTTTGATACGTGTATATTAATATACAAATGAATAACCATAAAAATCTCACTATTGAAACCTACTATTAAATGACTGTCAACTAAGTACGTTTAAAATGGATTATTTATAGTTCAATACGTCATCACAAAAATCATCATCAATTAATAATCGTCACTACAAAAATTAATTTTTGAAACATTAAAAAAAACCGGTTACAAGAGTTGCTATTATACTATTCAAGTTTTTTTAACACATTTGCCTGGAATGTTTTTATAAGTTTATAACGTTCAATGATTTTAACTAGTTGCCCTTACGCAATAAGTATAAACTCCCACTGTTACCCTCAATATCGAATATATCCGGATTACTGTACTCCACGTAACTATAATTCATATATATTGGTATAATATCAATGTTTTAATCATGTTGCACTTTAGCATATCATAGTAATAAATAAACAACCCAGAACTACTATATCACAACTAGCACACGTAAATAGTGTGGGTCGATATTATGAAAATAAATAGATCAGCATAATAGTCGCATCGATTGATGTTACAATATAATATTAATAAATATTATTTATATTAATTACGTTGTTTATTGATTTTCAGAGTAAAACAAATTACTTTTTTAAAATGTTTTCACTAAACAGTAAACATTTAAGCATAAGTTAATGGTTAGTTAATAATATTTTTTTTAACTACCTAATCATATTTTGTGATGATAGAAGCTGCAGTATATAATTCTAGATAAGTATTTCAAGATCTTTCTTAGTTGTACAAGAAATGTCGTACCTATACTGTATATTTGATGGTATCTAATATCTATATACACATCTATATATACATTTATATTAGCGTTTTAGTTAATCAGCAACACAATAATAAAACTATATAATTACAATGTTAAAATATATTTAATAATAAATTATACCTAATATATGTAATTTTTTCATCTAATAACACATATAATATTATTTAACTTGAACAGAATCCTTGTCATTATTTATATATTATCTAATATATTTATAATACATAGAAATGATCTTAAAATTACTTGCTAAATTAAAATTTCAGTGAATACACCTTTTGTGTATACGAATACATAAATCATAAATGCCACCATATTATATGCATATTATTATTATATTATTATGTGTATGACAATGTAATATAGAGAATGTGACTCATACCATGAAGCAAGGATAACAAACCAATTATCTGAGAACATGGTATACCTAAAAAAGCACATAGGTCTGGAACTCCCAATACTTAACATATTATCTTTCCTCCAGCAAACCGGACTGGATAAACTAATAAAATGTAATACCATGTGTCCATGTAAACTATCACTGCCTACTATTAATATTATCAATACTGCTATTTATTATACAAAAACAATGAACTCCCAATGGCCATGATGCCAAAGGTTAAATGAAAAAATAATGACATATCTGGTATACACTTATGCCTATACTTCATACACCAATATAAGATGTATATTTATACAAACAAATAAATGTGAACCCCGTGTTCTCCGCGAATGCGGTGTAAAGGTTTTTATTATAATTATAAATTGTCATATAATTTATAAAAGTTGATATGCAGTTATAAGAATATTTTATAGTTACGTACATTTTGTTTTAACTTTAGCCATAATATAATAATATGATAACTGCCTACGTGTTTTAATAATTTATCGGTTCAATGATCTCGTTTCGAATATTATGTTGTTTATGATTATTTGGTAAGCAACTGTCTGTTTAATAGGCTTTCTAAGAAAACTTAAAAAGAATATATATACCTACTCCGCACTTTTTAAACGTAAAATTATATATCATAATAATTTTGTTTATAATTTTTAGGTCATTAAATAAAAAATGTATTCATATTTTCAGAATGAATTTATTTGATTCTTTCATTTAACCTATCACACAATAACGTCCTTTTTTATTTTTATTAATTTCCTTATACCTATTATAAAATATTCTAAATAATGAGTACATATAGTTTTGCTAAATAAAAATAAAAATAAATAACTGAAGTCAGTAGTCTGAGTAAATTTTTGAAATTTCTAAAAATAACATTATTTTTTAACTTTATTCTTCTATTCTTACTCACTCAAAAGTATTTTGTGAATTAAACTTATTACACGTGATGAAGGGTATGTATGTATTTATTTAAAACTTTAATCCTACGAAATCTAAAGTAAAAAATAGTTTCATACCTACTTATATAATATAGTTATATATAATTAATACTTATGGATATAGTTATTAATTAATTAAAATAGTTATCTGATACATAGGTACTTATAAAATCTACACTACATATATTATTATAATATATATATATATATATTGATGTAGGTATTTAAGCTTGTACAAGCTGTTTGTTAATTGTTCAATTACGAACCATTGATCGGCATAAAGTATGTTTATCATATTATTTCAATAGAAACTACAATTTTTCTTTATTGTTCTCATATGTAGCTAAAGATGACTGTATCGACAGACTGCATGGCTTTGTTTTTTATAATCTATAAGTAAAATAAACTCCATATTATAATAGTGTTGTATATATTGGGTACTTATCCGATTTTGTTTTTTAAATTATTTCTTGATATTTTTATTGAATTGCAAAATATATTTTATAGATAAATCAAGTCATAATTTAACATCAAAAGAACTGAAAAACTATTTTAGCACACCAAAAATCAAAGAAAAAAAACATTCAATACAGAGTTCACAGTCACGGTTGACTATGATTATTCTTACACCACCGAGCACTACAACATTTATGGTACTTTGGTTGTTTTGTATTCTAAAAATGATCATTAATGTGTTAGTTAAAATAAAAAGTCGAGATAAATTTATGTCCAAAACTGGAATTATCTTTTATGTATCTATGTAAAACAGTGGAATAATAAAATATAAAAATATAATATATGGGTACACAAAAATAATGAATAAGCCGACGATAATAGCATCGAATTGCTCTACAACGATATATGTTTCTATGAAAAATCATTGAATAACTTGTTTTCTTTTTTTATTCAAGTGAAAGTAATGATGTTTTTAGTTAGAAATTAGAATAAATTCATGTTCTAACACTTAAAAAATATTTTTATGAAAATTTTTAAGTTCATATTATATTCACTATATTTTATATACACTTGATATATTTTAAATATTTAAGTAGTAGACAAATATTTTATATTATAAAGATTATAATCTGATTAAAGTTATACTTTTATAATTTATATTTATCATTGATATTATAAAATTAAAATAAGTAATATTTCACAGTGTATACCCGCAATTAACTAGTTAGATATAAAATATAATTAGTTTTGCCGGTTATTTATTATGTATAGTAGTCTATATTAAATGGGATGCATATATCATTACAGTAGGTACAAGTATAAATTATAAAACATAAAATATGTAATAAAGTATCTACTTTAAAATACTATTAATTTAGAGTATACTAATGTAAGAGTAGCTATGATATTGAACAACAATTTAATTCACTCTGAAGAAAACCGTTAAAATTATACAATTTTGTAGTTCAACTAATGTAGTTAACTATATTATGCACTTTATATTAATGGAAATATAGTTGGTATTAGTTAAAACTTAATATAATGATTGATTATAATTATTTATAATGAAACAACTATAGGTACTAATAGTAGAATACATTAAAAATAATCATATGTTGTAGAAAATAACAACACTGTCAAGGACATATATTTTTGAACTTGAATGTGCATTAAACAACCTATTTTAAACATTTTTTTAAGTTTATTTTAATAAATTAATATATCATAATATATTTTAAATTTTGATATAGATAAAAATTAAAAATTATATGTATTTATTGTGAAATGTTCTGATATTTTTTTTAAACAAGTAATAACAGAGAATTATAATTATTATTCTTTACCTAATATAAATAATAACATATTTAAAAAAGAAAATTTTAAATTTAAATATTTGAATCCTCTTTTATTTATAATAAATATTTTATAAGTATATTATATATGTACACACAGACAAAAGTTAATAAATATTATATTTATATACACTGCCCCCAAATTTTACCGACCTGTATATGTATTATATAGTGGGATAATTGAGCTACTGCATCTGCAATTGCTTATAAATTATAATGTTCAAGATTCACTGAAAATACAATGAAACGAACTGTATAAATATAAAGCAGTATGATAAAATGTAGTGTTATTAAAATACCTCTGAAATGTTATCATATATTGTAAAATTATTACTATATTTATAGATACTAATTAATTTAAACACATCATCATTACATTAAAAATATAACAGTTAATTATTTTTCTCTACTTAATATAATATATTATATTATACACTACTATGATGTCAATGACCATCGCAATTATTGTAAGCTCAGTAGTAGACGTGGTACTATAATGACGCATACCTAGTGCAGGGTAACTTATAAACTTACTAATATTTATTTGAAAAAAAACGAATAAAATCTTATTCTAAAAATAATCTAGTCTATTATATTATAAGTACTTTATAAAACAATAATACAATTTAACTTTTTATTATTTACATAGAAATAAGGTTTATGCGACGAATTATTTGTCGAATGTCAAAAAAATATATACCTACACCTAGAATTATATAGGCTATACATTTAATACTGTGTTTCAAAGTCTGTTTGGAAAAAATCAAAAATTTGTATTATATACAGAAGTTTGTTAAATAGAATTATACATACATTTAATTCTAACTCGGTTATGGTTCACAAAAATATTTCGTTTAACAAAAAAAGTCGTTGCATGGAAATTTCACTATATTTGTTTTTAAAATATTTATGTATATATATATATATATATATATATATATGTTAAGCCACGTACAAGTAATTAATGGAAATTATGTAAGGATTATAAAAAAAATAAAAAGGTCAAGTACGGATAAGATAGACGTCAGTCGACACGGAATGCGAACCCTTTGCCCCTCCCGTCAACAACGATGCAGTTGTATAATAACATCGGACAAGCATGGTCAACGACAGCGACAGCGGTACGCGGGGTCCGCTGCGTAACCGGCCGAAGATAACTTATTGCTGTTGAGCACCAAGCAGTCTGCCGGTTGCGCTTATCTGGCGGTACGCGTTTCCAACGTTCTTTGAAGGTCTGTTTCTCTTTCTACTCATTCTCTCTCTCTCTCTCTCTCTCTCTCTCTCTGCGCCCTCCACACTTCCTCCCCTAGGTTGTTTATAATATTATAAATACCTATCATTAACTCACTTATACATACGCGCTCCTTTTCGATATTCGCAGACATAATATTATTAAATACAAATAGAGTGGTAAATATTATATTATGGTCGAAAAATGGAAGGGGGCTCTAAACGTGAGGTAGAGTACAATTCCAGTTTTTTATGATAAGCTGCAACACTATATATTCGACCCGTATTTTAAAATGTTCGGCCCCGCGGTCGTTCGTGATGATAATTTTGTGTTACGACGTCATCTTTAATAATTATATTTTATAGTTTACTCGTATTAAATATATATATATATATATGAAAACAACAAAAATGAACGGAAAAAAATAACAATAATCAAATAGGATAATATAATATATTTGAATTCAAGGTCTTCCACGAAGAATATTATTATATATAGCGTAAGTGTTTATATGCTATAACGTAGATACTATATAAATTTGTGTAAGTCAGTAATTGTATCTATATATGATATATTAAGTATGTGAAATGTGAATGTATGTCTTTGTTTTTCAGGATTCTACAGGTTCAATACTTTTTTTTCCGTATCCATGTATATGACAAGAGTATAGAATGTTCATATTATGCTGCATGCCTATTGCTTAGCAACGAACCGCACGTAGTATAAATGTACCAGGCACGTGTGGTTGTGGTATAACTGTATAAGATATTATACCAACTCTGTTGGCGGGAAAAAAATAATAATTTACGTTTACTCTACGTCGTATATATTATTATATGATGAACGTTGCTTTTTTAAACATTAGTGATCAATAAAATGATGCGATGATAATCTTATACACATGCACACCAAGCAATAAAGTAGAAGTTTTAATGTCAACAGCTGTATTATCTGTAATATATCACGAATGATGTATTATAAAATCATTGAGTTTTAAAAATAAATACAAAATGTGGAGAAAAGCACATGTATGGCGTAAATATAGACGTTGAAGACTCTTATTGCTCAGAATGGTAATAATATATCGTGAACGTTTCGTGTTCATAAGTGAATAATGTATAAATATAATATATCAAAACTCAGTGAACATTTGTGTGCAATTATCAAATAGTGTAATATATAATCATGCATCAAGACAAAGGGCGCCTCTAGGGAGTAGGAGGCAATGGGGTCGTGTCTCCTCCGATTTAGATGATACACTTCATATGAACACTCAATCATTGAAATCACATGGATTTGAGTATACAAAAAGAATCTATGGTAGGAAGAAATTATTTTTCATTTACCCCTCCTTCCCAAGAGTTATATTTATACGAATGACCTTGATTAAGACGGTTAGTTTAAGAACGATATTATTTGCATGTTGTATACGATTAAATAGAAAATGTTTGGTTTACTTATAAATTATAATATTGTTAATCCTTATTAAGAAGCATCTATATATTTTTTTTAATAAAATGAACAAATCCAAAAAAATATTTTACTTGACATAATTTGATTCGTGTATTTTTAATCCGTCATATATCTAAACGCCTATGTTTTCTACAAACATTTTGTGAATCCAATTTTATAAAAATACAAAATGTTGGTTTATTGCATTTTATTTACAAGATAACCAATACACCTATTTCAGTTAGTTTAAAATACCTATACCTATATATTATGCATAATATAGTCGTGGCTTGATTTTTGTATTGATTCTTTTTAATACATATTACTAATTATTTATTTTTTAACTATATAAAACTGTAATTCGTATTTCACATGCCATCATTTATATTTGTCAACCAGAAGAGAGGTCAAGCTGGTCATTAATAACGTATAACCCTAGCAATACAGAGTAAATTATTAAAGCCGCATAATCAACAGGAACTGGTTTTGTGCATTTCTATAACTCGAGTCTGTACGTGTGTGATCAGGGCGTCCCAAAAAAATTCTATAGACACATCGTGTGTACTACATTTAATTTTAAGTTTTAATTTCATGCCATATTTGCACTGTCCTTTTCTGCTAAATTCTCACCGCATAAAATAGCACGCTTGGGGCTTCACTATTGTTCATCGAGCATAACAGAAGAAAAACAAAAACTTTAGGTCATCTCCGTCTCATGGATACGATGGAGAGCCCTCAGGTCATTCGGTAAAAGTAATAGAACCCCGCTGAGATGTGGCCGAATTTTATTTTAAATAAAAATAACACACCCCCGAGTGAGAATCTGCCAGTAATTAAAACCGGATTACCGTTTTCTGTTCCCTTTATTGCTTTAATACTTCATTTGATTTTGTTGTCTTGTTTTTGTTGTTGTGTTTGAGTACAGGACCAATGTGTGAACTGTCCCGTTACAATTTCTTCAATGGTTGAGGCATCATAACCGTTACGGATGGTCTTGTCGAAGATCAAATCTGAGATAAAGCCGAGTGTATTTCATATTTAATCATTTCAAATTTGTATGGTTAAAATATAAATTAATAAGATGCACAATATAATTTCAAATTTTATTTTATTTTATTTTATTTTATAATTTATGTCCTATATAATAAATTAATAAATAATTATTGTTAATTATGTCTACTATATACAAAAGGATTTCAGTCAGAAATTCGTGTGTGTATAATTGTATACATAAATAATATATTTATTTGTACATAGTTCATTACAGAATAATATAGGTACCTATAGATCAGGTTTACAATAGTTAATATCGATTGTAATGTTTATTTTAATGCAGTATATTGTATGTCATATAATAGCGGTAGGTATTAAGTATCCTATTGCTTTATTATTAAAATTTAATACAACATTTTACTATGGCATTAATAATAATAATTGTTATATTAAATATAACAACTAACTAGTAATAAAATACTGTACTTTTGTTGTTTTCTTGAAACACAACAATTTTGTTTACATAAAATTTGTAGGTATCACCATCCACTTTTATAAATAAAAACAAAAAATAGATGTTTATTACTAATAATTTCAAAATAATAAATTGATGCTAATAATATTTTTATATTTATATTATAATAACATATAATCAGTGAAACCTTACCATCTCAAAGTTTCTATATGACGTGAAATTTTTTTTTTTCAGTCCTGATCATCCATCATTAGATTTATGTGTTAATTTATTTCGGTATGTAATTTTTTTCTATTTGTCGAAATCATTATTCAGCACTCTTCCCCTCGTATTATGACTTACTAACTCAAATGTATAATAGATTAGATAAATTATACAATAGACACCCTATACCCAGGGGATAAAGTATAAGCTAATCGACGATCAGCGTTCAACGTTTAGCTTATAATACCTATAACGGTACAACTTTTGAATTATACATATGATCTTCGAAAATACATGCAGTAATAATCGAGAGTTTCAGACAAAAATTTTTCTGCTCTTAATATTTTAGAATATTTCATTCAAAGCACTTCTAGTAATGAAAAAAAAATTTCAAATTTTCATTCTACATTCTACATTCATAGAAAATAATGAGTACCTACCAAGAAATTATTAATAGAACATTTCTCTCAAAATTAAACATAATTTTTATTTAAAATGTCACGCAATTTTGAATCACTTCGCAGTTTCGGTGTGGTATTTTTTTTTTTTTTTTTTTGACCTCATGAGATTTTGAATTACTGAGATTCTACTGTATATATTATATACATAGGTATAGAAATAGAAATAGAAATACTTACATACAGCAACATTCAACCATCACTTTCTGTTGATTATTGAATGAATTCTATCTAGTTACTAATTATGTAGATAAGGTTCTCGTGTAAAAATAACAACATAGTATATACCTACTCCATAAGTTGATAAAGTATAAATTGTAAAATACTCATGGTATATTATTTAATTCCTAGGTAAAAAGAAAATATATTAATCAAAGCTTTTCATTATCCTGCATAGTTAGTACACATGTAATCAGTATATTAATTACAAAAAAAACAAAGATTAATTGACTAAAAATTATTGATTTAAAAAATTATTTTGTTAGATACTTACTTTAGAAATAAATTGAAACTATTATTACCCTGAAGTATTCTAATACCTATAAAATATGTTTAAAAATAATATGACAATCAGTTACACATAACTTTTAATAGAAGGATTTTTTTAATGAATCCAATAATATTGTATCGTGTGAAATAATAAAATATTTTGCTGATGCAAAAACCTTATTAAGTCATTATTTCCTATCAATTAATGTCACCACGATAATTATTAATTTGAGAGGTTGTAACTTATAATAGTTAGGTACACTTGAATGTGATACAACTATATACTTATTAAATAAAAATTATATGACATGTAATAAGGTCTCACAATACGGTAGGTAGTTATAAAGTAAGCTGTACATAAATAATTTTATAGAATTATTTATATTTTTATAAAACGTTTACATAAGAAATAAAAAGTATAAATATTACAATAATAATCTAAAAACATCAGTTTTCTAAAGTAAAAGTAATTTTTTTAGTAGGTAATGTTTATTTTTAATAAATTGAAAGTTAAAATAATTTGAGTCTATAATAGATTTTGGTCATATAGATTAAATACATGATGTATTATGTTAATGTAAGATATGATGCATTAACTTTATTTTGTTAAAAAAAATAAGAATATTCTAGGTTTGTTCTATTGTATGAATATTTATTAATTAATATGATCATTATTCATTACTCCATCGGTTTTTTACTACTTAAATTATGATTGTATAATATATATAGGTGAACTATATAATCATATGCTTGAATGTAAATTACATTATCATAATTTCTAAATTGATTTCTAAAAGTGTAAAAGATTAAACAGTTGTACGCAAGTAGTTCTTATAGTTGCTATAATTATTAATGTATCAAATATTCAAATTTAAATTTATTCACTAGCTGAACCATGTCCTACCGCGAATTCCACTGAAATATATCATAATTTTAGCACTAGCATTATTCTCCGTATAGCCGAATAGGAATTTAATAAGCAGCTAACAAGATCGTTGGAAACGAATAATGTGACAGTTTTCAAGTACATGCATTTTTAATTTTAATGTTATAAAATGCAAAAATACTTCGATTGTCCGCTTTAAATACAGTAGCCAACAATAATAATTGCAACTTTGATTTATGTGCTCGTTGGCAAATGGGCACAAGTCGATATGAAGAAGAAGAAACAACAAACAGGATTCTAATTGCAGGCAGTTTTAAAAATAAAACGTTATGTATATACTTTTAAACCGTTCGTTCTATAAAATTGTAAATATGCTAATATTTCCCGTTGTGCACAAATGCAAGTTAATGCACTGTAAAAGTTGTATACTTGTATCCAATGAAATTATGTGATACGACGCTATTAATAAAAAATTATAATAATCTTACAATTTCCAACTATTTGAGATTAAAAGTGAGTTAACAAATTAATAGTTTTTAGTGTTTACACTTTATATCCAAATGTTAATACTCGAAAGTATACAAAAAAAATTCAGTCGATTAAATTTAAATAGTACCTATTGTCCGTTTGTTCGCTATCGGCCTATTAGAAGCATCGAATGTTTAAAAAGAAAACACAAATCCTTGCATTTTAAGTTTTAATCTGTACCAGTTAAAATATCATGTGCATCGGTATAATATATAATAATAAAATAACATAATTATGCCCAGTGGATATTAAACTTTCATTTCAATTGTATTAGTAGTGCGTTTTAGAAAATTCGTCACTTTAGGCCACTCTATCTAACCAGGAGAAAAAATGTATTTTCTTGAATACCAACTAGTGTGTCACAGTGAAAGCATTTTTAAATATTTCTATTTTCAAACACACCAACTACCATGGCAACTCGCTAACAAGAGTAATAATAATAATAATAATTATTATTATTATTATTATTTAGGCCAAATGAAAATGAAGTGATTGAACCCTGTTAATTGTTAATTATTCGTATCGCAAACCTAACAGTTCAGCTGATATATGTACCTATTATTTTTTTACTCATTTAGTTCAATGTAATAATTCTATTATTATAAGCTATAATAAATAATACCAAAAGAACAGTATGTGTTGAATATATGAAAGCATTATACATCGTGTGCTATTTTAATGGACGCATTATTTTTTTTAATTTATCTTTGCGTGATACAAAGTAAATCGTTGTTACACTATGACAATTAAATGAAAAATGCGTTGAGATAAAAATAATAATAAATAAATAATTTTAAAAATAATATAAATTTTAAAATGTCTCTTTTTTTAAAATGTTTTAAATTCAAAATATTGAGAGAATTTTAATACAAAATAAAAATGATATATATTAAATAATGTATAGGTGTTGCATAAAATACGTTTAACGTTGTAGCTACCTATTACGCCAATCAAGCCATTATACTTCATAATATATAATTAGTCATACATTAAGATATTAAGTATAACTTGAATGGCCAGATAGGATATAATTTTTAATAAATTGTATATATACCTAACTATTACCTGCACTAATTTATTTTAATTAATAATATTATTAATAATAATTCGAATATTAATTAGTTTTTACGTATATACATATAATGCGTAGCCATTAAGTTATTATTTTTAACGTTAGATATAACTAATTTTTGGTATTATTACTGCTTACATCGATATATTATGTTCATTATATTTTTTTAACTTGGACAATTAAAAAAAAAAAAAAAAATATGAAAATGTTCTCGGAGAATTAAACGTCGAGGGATGAAGTGTCTATAAATTGGCCCCCGACTTAATGGGTACTTCCTCGATAACGTATTGATAACTCGACTTGGCTCAGATTCAAGGACTGCTAAGTGGTGGCAGCTTATGGAACACCTGTCCCGCGTAGTGTGTGTATTATATGCGCGCGACTCCTCTCGTAAAATACCAGAGGTCATCGCGCTACCATCTTGTTTATGTATGTGTGTGTATGTGGAATATCCACATTCTTTGGCGAACCATTTGAAAAATTTCATTCCATACAATTTTTTTCTCATTTTTCCAACCATATCGATCATAAAAATATATATTTGGAAAATTTCCAAAATATGACCCTCCTGAATTACGTTACCAACAAGAACATATTATTGCGTTATGATCTAATGAAATCGGCATATTTACGTAATATAACGTGTATTTTAATAACAATCGCTGTAAAAATACAAAATAGATAAACGCATTGTGTTAATTAAAACTATATATATATATATATATTCCTACATTAAACGTATGCACATTTTTTTCCGATTTTTACTTTTACTAATAAGATAGAAAAACACTATATATAATACACCTATATCACTTATTAGGCAACAAGAACACGAATTTCATAAATTATTATATGGCGACCAGTTTTGTGTGTTTTTTCACCTTCAGCAAATCCACGATCGATGCCTGCTGTCGAATCTGTAATTAGAATCTTTTTCACGTATAAACGTATCTTGACTACCGTATTACCATTTAAATGGTTGCGGTTTCCATCAGAGCTGCTAAACTCTGGTCATTATAAGCCAGTGTGTGTATTTTAACACAATGCTTGTCTTAATTTTTTTTCCTCTTCCACTGACTGCCGTCACTATACTAGTGGACCCAGAATTACGTTGTGTAGCGTAATAATTATAAACCTGTTCGAAACATGGCATCAGCGACGTATAAACATACCGAATTATCTTAAATATTTATGAACCTAAAATACCGCCAACTAATGAGCACCCGCAATATTATACGATGATAAATGTGTTGCATAATGTACACATGTATAGTGTATACCATAAGTATATATGTGTGTATATATATACACATGTATAAAAGAAAATTTAAAAACCATAAGTATCTAAATATTGAATGATTATAATATTATTGTAATATTATTATGTGCCATATTTATTATTTTTTTGGGATTATCATCTTTTTCGTGTAAAATTTCGTTTTATTTATACTCTTTTACATGCTATAGTTGCAAATATTTTAACTAGTAAATTACATTAAATACATTTACTATACTTTTGATGCTATTTGACATTTTGACATAATAAAAAATTTAACGAAACACAATCCAAAAATATAAGACATATTGTATTTTTAAAATATTATGATACAATACATTTTATCTCATTTTCTAAGTAATATATTAGATTCAAGTATTCAATATTCAATTCATAATGTAAGTACATCCTACACAACTGCCAGTGCTAAGTATATATAGTTTAATTACGTTACACTTTTCTTTATAATTATTAATATATAAATATCATATGAAATGTAATACAGTAAGGCTATAAACATATACTCGACGTTCGAAAATAATTAGTTAATATTTAATTTATTAAATTTAGTAATTTTATTAAATATACATATACATTAAGTTTTATATGGCTTACTGTGAAAGGTTCTTATATTATATAATTATTTAGAATTTTTAAAATCGCTGAGTTTTTTATTGTGTATTTTCCTATTCCTAAAAGTGTTTAATGAACCAAAAACTTACTTAATGTAATATTATCTAAAATATAATTACTAAATTTAGGTAAAATATAATTTATATAATTTAAATATTTTTATAACTTAATTAATATATTTTAATATGTATTACGTATCATATAAAATTATATAATTTTTAATCATTTAAAAAGATTTATTATTAGCTATATTAAAAAAAAAAATATAGAAATTTAATTTGATTTCAAATAATAACCCAATTTTAACTTATGTATCTACGCCTGAAACTTATTCAAAATAGATAACATAACATACCTTGTTCTTATTGCTTTTACATAATCGCTGAAGATATTTGAAAATTATTTGAAGTATAATCAGTAAAGGATAAAAAAAATATCTAAATATTACACTAGTTCTATGATAGACTGATGAAATTTGTTTTAACGGCATAACCCATACTTCACAAGGAGCAAAACAAGATCAGACAATCTAGTGTTGATTCTATCAGTAGGTAGGTTTTTTTAAATTTAATTTTCTTCTCCCATGTTAGATGTTATTTTACTCGTCATTTGCCGACGTTTATAATTCGTAGAATGGTAGTGAAAAAATCTTTTGTGAAAAAACGAACTACTAAAAATCTTATTTTGTCCGGTTTTTAATTAGCACTGGTTTACCTCGTCCTACGAATAGCACAAAAAAAAACATTACAGTTTTGTTCTCGATGAACGATTTTTTTTTTAGGAATCTTAGTCACAAAAGAAACTATGTGAACATCGAGTTAAAACTATTTTGTTCTATTGTTTTAAACACGAAAACTAACTAACACCGTGGAATACTAATATAAGACATGCGTGTCAAACGTAACTTACCTATATACCGTCGAGTGATATTGTACACCAATAATATATTATTTTCTTATTTTTAATTTCAAAATTATTCAAACAGTATTTTTGGATACGTTTTTATTGAACTATATATAAATATTGTTTAACTTTATTTTATAAATTAAATGAATTGGTCATTTACATACAAGTGATAATACCTATCTCTAAATTAAAATAGAATATGCATCTTTGTTTAGCATGTATTATTTTAATTTTAATAAATTAATAAAAATAAATTATCGGCTTTATATAAATTTAAAATAATATATTTTGGTTATTACTTTTATTAGTGTAAATCTAATAAAATATATTGTCGATATGCAAAACTACCTGTATAATTATTTGTTGTACATACTATTAAACTTTCAGTATTATTGACATTCTCTTTTTAGATACACTAACTTTATGAATTATTTATCTTGCAATAATAATTACATAAATAATGTTTCTTAATTTTTAAACTATTTATAACTTTTTTGACAGTACCAGTAAGTATAGTGACTATATTTTTATTAATTTACATGATAATAATATACAACTTAAAACGATGTGTTTAGTTGTCAATTTTTAATTAGTTCTCGATAAATATATAGCTATTAACTTGTATAATGTCGATACTGCAGTTATACAATCCAGTGTTTATTTTACATAGTTAATATATTTTCTTTCCGGAATGAAATAATAAAAAATAATATTTTCTTGATTTACCTTATTGGATATGTATTACCCAACAGCAATATATAAAGTATAAGTATTATTAATAAGTAAACAGTATCTTGAAATAACAGGAACAACGCTTATGTAGAAAACAATAAAAAAAATTGTATCTACTCAGTAAGTATAGTTAGTAGTTAGTGCGTACCCAATAAGATATAAAAAAAGTATATATCTTTTTCGATTAAACTATTTTGTATCGTTTTCAATACATTAGTTTTTATTACGAGTTAGTCTTACTATTGTATGATATGTATATTATTATTTAAAGGAAAACAGGATACGTGTTCCACAGAATGTCGGACATTCCAACGGGCGAAATATTCAGCACCGGACAGAATTATTGACTCGTTTTGTATATTATGGGGTCCGATGTAGACCGGAGAGAGGTGTTTATTGCGGGTTAATTGAAAAACCTTGTCCCAAGACGACATTTTTATGTGCTTTCACACAACAGTGTTATCTGTTCGCAGCTATCGTAGAATTAATGTGATTCGTTGCTTTTTGGACATTTATTATAAAAT
The DNA here is from genome assembly GCA_014851325.1 of Pentalonia nigronervosa. Taxonomy (NCBI): domain Eukaryota; kingdom Metazoa; phylum Arthropoda; class Insecta; order Hemiptera; family Aphididae; genus Pentalonia; species Pentalonia nigronervosa. Next base: position 52,493 of record JACXSJ010000440.1, on the reverse strand, counting down.
AGTAGACAAATTAGTGGATATTTGGATGTGTACATGTATACAAGTATATTTGTATTTAGACAATTATATGATAAGGCGAAAAATAATAGTGGCCCCCTACCGAAATGTAAATTAAAAAATTAAAACCTATATGACGTTCATAAAGCTATTAGACAAATTCAAAAACCACGATGTATAAATTGTTAACATTTTTATTTAAATTATTTCTGAGAATTGTATGTAGCTGAATGGATATGTTAGTAAAATCTATGCTTAAAAATTATTGAATATGTATTTTACAATATACATAATATTATTATTATATATTAATATTATATAGTATAGGTATTTACAATATAGGCCTAACTGTATAAGATGAAATTGTATACCTATAGTAATGTTTCATCAAGTTTAAAAACATATTTTCACGCATCAATATTGTGTTGAATTTAATTATAAGATAACCACTCATTTTGTTGTTATATACAATTAATTCAGAAAAATCTATCTACATATTATTCAAATAACTGACAGTCAAGGTAAATTGGAAATCGTTCGTAATAAGATCCTTGCAGCTTTTTTTAAAGCTTTTTAAATTTTAAAGAATTTTAATTTCATGTTTAATTTTTATTTTAATTTTGTTTTTTCTTTATTCGTAATCAAATACAATAATCTTTAGATTTAACAAAAAATAATGTAATACAATTAATTAAGATAAAAGAAAAAAAGTGATCTCCAATAATATCTACCTTCCTTAAACAATGCTGTTTATGCATGGTAGAGGATTACAATTTTATAAGTATATAGATTATTGTATATCAGTGATTACAGCGGTTTTGTTATATAAGATTTATACCTTACCCACTCATTCTGTCAATAGTTAATAGTAAAAAATATAAGAAGTACACAGATTTACTAACCCGGTAGACTGTGGGCGAGTTGCGGCTTGAGTAAATATTGCTAATTCTCAATGATATAGTATTATTACGTTTAAACAAACCACATAAAAACACTGGTTTTATCTAGAAGCTTTTATTAAAAAATTACGTTACAAATAAGGCTATTCCATAATTATTAATTATATGATATTTCGGATAATTTCATTTTATAATGCCAATCCAATAATCTAAAATAAAAAAAATATGACAAACCCCGTGGTGTCTCCTGGGTTATTGCTATTAGACTAGTAAATTTATTATTATATTATGTGGCCCCAATTCATACGTCTCTCTAATAAACCCAGATCGCAACACGTAGGTGTACCTATTCGATCAATTGTGTAAGTTCGTTTAATCTTAGATCTAAGATAATATTATTATCTTACCTGATTTAGGTTAACAGATTTTCAGAATTGATCAGTTACTAATTTTATCACATATAAATAGTACACTTAAATGTGGTGGTGCAATTGATGTATATTATATGCGCCAGCATGTACCTCAATATAGTTCGGCACAATTGATTTATAATCTTTTTTGTATCCCATAATTTTTTACCTTTGATTTTTTGCACAATTCATATATTATACTCTATCTTATAAGTAGAGGCCGGAATAATATACTCTTAAAATACCCCTAGCCAAAATAAGATGTTAAAATTATTTTAATAAATTTAACTTTTTATGGTTGTTACGAGCACAGGAAAATGGATTTTAATAAACATTAGATCATTATTTCTAAAGTTTTGTTTGTTTATTTTATTATATTTGGTCAACTGCAACACAAAATATCGAAAATTCATAAAATTAATCGATTTATTATTTAATAGTCTTTATTACACAAAATATACTTTTATCTTGATATATTCTCAAATATACAAAAAAAAAAATTCCATTGATGTATACGATTCACAATTTGTAAAAATTTCAAGAGTCTAGCTGCATAGACTTAAAAAAAAATATGCAAAAGAATATTAATTTAGCCTATACTTATAAATTACAATAAAAAAACATTAGGTTAGGTTTCTATCTACTTAATAGTCAATACTAATAAATTATTAGTGATAATCAATAATAAATAAAATATTTGTTGTTTTATTATTTATAGTCGACCACCGATTTTGTTATTTTATAAGTTGTGAATTTTAACATTACGCGTGATTAAACGAATTTGTTATGTTTTAAAATGCTGTCTTAGTTTTCTTGAATATGTTGCCACTCTAACCTTAGGCTAAACTAGATTGTAACTAGCGATAAAAATAAATTAATATTAATAATTAAAACTACAACAATAATAATAAATCTAAATAATATTAGTAATACTAAAGGTACAAATACTAGTTACATAATCCAGTAGTTTCTTGAAGTTACATCTTACAAAAAAAATAAAAACATACTATAGTCAACTGACGTAGGTAACCAATTAACAATCATTTTATTAAAACCAGGAATTTTATGGCTCCTGCAGATTGATGTGAATATTTTTATAAAAATAGGCATCAAGTTTTATACTTTGGGACAAGATATTCAACGAGTTTTTGACTAAATGATTTATTTTCTCATCATAATATGCTCGTTTTTTTCTTATATTGCCCAAGTTTTTAACATTCATCCTCAATTTTTTTCTTTTCAGAAAGATTTCACTATTTTTTTTTTTTATTTGACTTATCGACTAGTAAGCTACTTAATAGTTTAAAATTTCTGTAGTTGATCCTACGAAGTTATGTTTACTTAGGTAAGAAGATCATTATAATTTGTTTTTTCTGTTGTTATAGGCTTTCAAGTAATAAATTTGTAGAAAGGCCGGTGGAGGGGAGAAGCCCACATTAACAAACATTATTATTATAATTATTAATATTGCAATGATGCATGTATACTATGCCCATATTAATATTGTAAAATTTTATAATTTATTATAATGAATTATCGTTCATAATTTGAATTCTAAAGTGAAAAATGGTAGTCATGTGAGTATACCGTTCTGTTGTACAGTAATGGGTGTTGAGTGAATCACTGTAATGAAAATGTTAAATTTGAATCCAATGATTTTATACCACTGATTACGAAAAACAATTTTGAGCAAAGACTGTCTGTTAGCCTACATTACTGAGTATATTTTACGATATTATTACTATTAAAATAATTTGTTTAACTATTAGTAACACAAGAGATTGAATTAATTATTGCCAAAAACATTGCATTTGAAAATGTCATTGTGTATATAATATATAATAATATATTTTAAAAGTTGCGAGTACCCACGATTAATATTTTTAAATTACAAAGACATAACAAACTATAAAATCGTTTTTCTTCATTTAAATATCTAGTTCGTTCAAAATTAAACTTAAAAAAAATAAAAAACGATGTTCTTTTTTTATATTTTTTTAGATTTGTTGATTACAATATTAACTACTTATGACAAATCTTGATTTACATTTTCGATCCTTAGCTATAAAGATTGAACATTACATAAATTTTTAACTACAAAATAATTTGCAATTTTGTCTCAAAAATCTAACTTTTGATGCTCATAAAAAATTATTGTGAATTTACGACCAACATTTTTTTTTAAATTGTACTTTTAACAGCTTATTTCTTTGTAAGGGAACCTTGTATTATATTTTCAAGTTTATTGACTTTAACTTTTTTATCGACAAAAAAACGAATAAAACCAAAAGTTCCCTATACTTATTAATAGTTCAAAAAGAATCAAAATAATTTGAAAGTTTTATCATGTACAGAAAATGCTAACATTAACATTTGGTAGACATTTTAAGTATCTACGTTTATTTATTTTTGAGTTACGCCAAAAAACAAAATCGTTTTTCAAAAATTGGTTTTGAGTAAACAATCCCGTTTTTTGTTAATCTGTTTTTATTCTTCCCGTCGCATTTGAAAATTATCGGAAATTTTCAATTTTGACCTGTCAAATGCACTAATTAATAGCTAGTAACTAGATTCACTTTTGAACCAGAAAAGTTAATGAAATTGAAAATCGAAGTATTATTTCATCTACTTATCACGACACAAACACCCTCCCACTCACCCCCCCACCAAAAAAAAATACATTATTTTAAAATCAATATCTACATCTTAAACCATTCTTTGTGTAGGTTACTTATAATCACTTAATAGCATTTTGAAAAAGTTTTAGTTTTTCGTTTAGTATTGTTTTTTAATGTAATGTACAGTTTACTATTACAAATAAATAATAATAGATATAATGGTCATTCAATATAAAAAAATACCTTATCCCAAATGGAAAATTCTCTTTTACCTACCATGTATTGCTGTTAAGTGTATATAAGGTATTTAATAGTTAATATAGATATTATACTTATAATAGTAACCTTTACACTATATGTATGAATATCAAAAACAATAAAATCATTGTTAGATAATTTTCATAATACATATTTATGTCTACGGCACAACAATTTAATCAACAAATATAAAGGATAATATAAATTAAGTAAGATTAGCTTATATCTCGGAATTAAGCCAAAAAGCTAATTATAGTTATTATTTTCCTTAACTTTATGTTTTTAAACATATATTTAATATAATTAAAAGCATAAAGATTTTTAGATTCTGATTGAAGTAATAAATGCATATATTTATTTTACAATAATGTTTTTTTTCTTTTGTCTCGTTTTGGAGCAGTAAAAATACTTAGATTTTTAACTTTGAGAGGAGTTTTTAATAAGAAATTTAATTTAATTAGTACTTTAGTCTTGGGGGGAGAGGATTAAGATTCCTAATAATTTTCAAAGAAAAAAAACAAAAATGATTCTTTAGTTTTAATTTATTTAAATTGTAAATACCTAATGTTTATTGTTGTTTAGTTTTAAAATAAATTTAATGGTTAAAATTAAAAAAAAACGTACCTATTCAATTTGTTCACCCTTTACTAATTAAATATTATATTATACCTATTTTGATGTATTTTACTGATTCAGTTTAATTGCCATCCAGGAAATTACAGCAAATTCGGTTCTTTTTCTACACAACACCTCAGCCATGTTCAAATTAATATTATTTGCCAAACGACAAACCTAAACACATAAACCAAAATTCAACATACACCCTAAAGAAAAAAAATAACAATCACAAGTTGACACATCATAACAAACTTGTAATAATAATATTCGAATTTAAACATTTTTTGACGAAAAAAAACATATACAGATGGATATATCAATAAAAAAAAAGTAATAATGATATATATTTACACCTAAACTTTTACAATAAAGATAAATTAAACAACACTAGTGTCCTGCTGATTATAATATGATATAAAATAGTCCATCTGTTAAGGAATTCCTTTTTATAACTAATAAATAACCGGCTTTCAGTTATATCAACGATTATTAATATAGGATGAAAAATGAAATATCTCTTATTTTAGTCATACCTTTTGTTAAATTTTAAACTCGACATACTGTTCAGTAGGACACCATATATTCTTTTATTTTATAAACAATTTTAACTTTTAGATAAATTATTTACACTTATATGATATTTATATTAAATATATTATAATATCATATTAAATAAAATTATGAAATATATATATACCCATACCTGAATTGGAATTTGCAGAAATGGATTGGCTAATGCATGTAAATTAACAAACGGCGTTATCTTATTGGTCAATGAATTCTAATACATAAAAATAAATAATTATACGCCATAAGGTTTAAGAATATTATGTTGTTTAACCTCTAATAAAATTATATTATAAAAACAAAGCATAAATATAAATATTTATTCCACTTCCGCAAATTGTATTATAATATATAATTGTCTCGTAACTGTCTACTGATTAAAATGTAATATACAATCTTATATCATATACAATGGATAGAGTCACTGCTTCTAAATATTTAAATCCAAAATACTTATGGGAATTGGGATAAATGCGCATGCGTACAATTTATACCAGTGTCGCCAGATTAAAGAAGTTGAATGTTCAGAAAATAATCATAGATTTTGTTCGTTTTATTCGTATTATAAAAAATGTTCGTACCTTAACATTTTTTTTATTATAACTGTTTTTTTTGTTTTAAATAAGTTGTATTTTTATTTAGTATTATGATATACATGATAAATATGCGACGAGTAATGACGTGTATGCGCAATAGAACCATTCCCCTAGCGACTCGTCGATAATAATGTCTTCAAACACATAGTACACGTTGATATTGCCGTGGCAATATTTATCCATAGTATATGATCTAAGTATACAATAAAGACTGTATAAATAAAATTAAAAAATTGTACAAATTAAAATATAATACTATTGATGACATTCAGTGGATTTTTAAAAAAATAATAATGCAAATTTTAGATTCTCGTTTATAGGGATGTATTTTTTTTTTAATTTTTTTTTTTTATTTTATGTGATGTTACCTTTAGAAGGAATTTAAATGCTCCAATATTAAATTTAACAGTTATTATTGGTTCCTAATAGAAAATTGAATTTAAATAGTAAAATTCCTAGTCTATAATCAGGAAAAACAAAAAAATAATTTTTAATTAAAACCGTTTTCGGCAAAACTGATTTAGTTTTTATAGTAAAGATGTCACATGTAAGTATAGTATTTTTATTTTTTGTTTCATAAACGTGATTGATAAATAAAATATGTATGTATCCTACCCTTAATCATATAAACTTATTTTACCTCTTAGATATAGATTGTATAAAATAAATAAATAAAAAAATGAAATTTTGTTTTTGCTGTAATTTAAAAATGAATAGGTAGTTGAATAAAATTCAATTTTTAACCAAATATCTATATTAATATTTTCTAAACTTGAAATATAATTTACAAAATAATTTATATTTTTTGTGTTATTTATAGACATTTTAAATTTTCTATTTTTTAATTTTTATTTATCGATTTATGCGTGTACTTATAAAAAAAATTTATTTTTAAGTAAAAAAGATTGAAAATTTAAAACAAGGTACACTGTATATTGACTATTATACCTATTTTACCTATTGTCTTATTACAATATAGGTACCCACCACATGAAATAAAACAGTTTGTTTAATTTTATCAGCATGATTGATTTCTCTCCATGATTCTGTAATGGAAATATTTCTTCTAAGCTATAAGTAAAATAAATCCAAAACAGTTATTAACACAGCGAAAAAATGGAAAACAATGTAATAAATGCTAAACATACAGTTGATTGACTACTTAGTACAATAGGCTCAGTAAAGAACTTTGATACACCATTTATAGGATTTGAATCGGTCATTAATGAATTTGAATAATTATTATTATATATGTTTAAAGTACACGTGGGATGCATGTTTAAATGTTTTAAACTATTCGTATCTGTTATGTTCCGCCTTCCTACCAGTGCACTGACATATGACTTTCTACTTTCCTAAAAATATAGCAAACATATTATATGAAGATTATCTCTTATCGTAAACGCAACAAATTACTTTAATATCATGGTAAAGTGTTAGTTGATTTTGTTGATTTGACCAATTCAACGACGTTAAACTATCATTTTTATCACCATTTTTTATTAAATTGTTTCTCTTGTATTTTTCTTTAAGGCTCTAATTTATTAAACATGTATTTAAATTTTTAACACAGTTAACAATATAATAATTATTGAGTGAGTGTATACTCGTAAATATAATATTTACATAAAAAGCTATAGATGGATTACATTTTTGAAAATTATCATCAGAGGTTTCTGTAAAGTTCTATTAAACAATTAAAAATAAATAATAATTCCTACTTATAAATGATTTAAAAATAATTATGAGATAGGTACCATTGCAGCATCATTTGTTTGCAAGTCGTTTTTAATCCAACGTAAATTATTATCGTTTAAATTTAACATAGTGTAATACTTGTATTATAAGATATTAGAACGTAAGTATACGAATATTAAATAAAAATACACTAAGTAATTATTTTTTGAACAGAATTCTAAAAATTTGTATAATTTTTAACAAATATATAATAAATATAAAACAGAATAAATATCTTCATTAAATATATCACCTATATAATATAAGCCAGAACAAATATTAAATATGTTGAATATATATTTTAATTAATAAAACTAGAAAACTACTATGAAAGACTAACGAGTGGCTTAGTAAAATATATAAACTTTTTTTATGAAAAATAATTTTTTTAATTAATTAAAGACTTAAAAAGCCTTAGAAAAAGTTGTATTTACCTACACATAATATCACATGCATTATATTATATTATATTACATTATATTAATTGATTGAAATTACATTTAGATTCCAAAAATTCAAACCATTATGGATTATTTATATAATATATCATATGCTTATAAAATAAATGAAGATTTTTATTGATATACTATTTATACTTTAGGTTAAGTTACGTTACTTATATTGTTAATTATTTGTTTTAAAATACAAGGCTACTCTTTAAAATGACACATTTTTTAACCACTAAAATCAATTATGATAAATATATTATGTGCAAGATATTTATTTTTATGTTTGTGTGTTTATAATACTACAAATAATATTTAATCCATATTTGAGTATTTAATAATGAAATAACTTAAATAATTCATTAATAAAACAATAAGTTTAATTTTAGTTAAATGATCTATTGTCGTTTTGTATATTTGTATACGCTATGTTATATTATCATATACATATATAATATAATATATTATATAATACATACTTTAATAAGTATACTTTACTCTTATTAAATTGATGTTTGTGTTATTGAATTAAATATAATAATTATAACTATTATTTTTGGAAAAATTACATATTTGTAATATTAATATATTAATATATTAACATATTTGTTATTCAACAATTACATCTCATTTCTGAAATTTAAATTATTTTATTTATAAAATTAATTATATAGGTGTCTAATGTCAATATAATGGCAAAAAAAAATGAAACATTTTAATATACAAGAAAATTAATTTGCTCTTCATTTCAATGATGCATTCAAGTATGTCATTGTATTATGATTTATATAGGACTGCGATTTATATCGGAAAGTATTCTTCGGAACCCAATGGCTATTAATCCTTTGTCGGGGATTCGTTGGCGCCACGTCAATGGCTACCCCTTCGCCCCGCAATACCATCCCCTCTGAAATATAAACCTCGGCCCATATAGTTACACACGCTGTGAAGGGATATTCGCATTCCACGTGGGCGACATACCAAAAACTTCATTCATAAAACATCCCTTTCAGACGGTCGCTGGCGCCACATCTTACAGCTTCGATTTTGTGTAACATAGTACGTTCTCGCTGTACACATCAGTACTGAGTACACACAAGCTAACACACACACAAACGCTTTTGTTTTTATACAATGAAAGGCCATAATGTAGTTTTGTGTTCTAAATGTTTTTATCTTTATTTTAGGGCACCAACAATTTTTGGTTCAACTATTATTCAGTTTAGGTAATTTCACTGTCGACAAGAAAGTCGTTGATGTAAAAGCCAGTACCTATTACTTGGATAGTCAGCATAAAATTACATGAAATAAACACAAAATATAACAAATCTTAAAAATAAATATAATAACCAGCTGATAGTACGTACTTATGAAAATACTTGAATCACAGTTATTTTTTCAAAATATATATTTATTGAAAATAGGCGGAAAATTAACAGTATTATATAATCTCTAAATAAATGTGTACAAAAACTTTTAAGTTTTGCTTAGACATCATTATTACAAAATAAAGACGATTCCAGGGTCTTTGCTTTACAAAGAATTTTAAACAAATTGTTAGTTTAAAACTAACGGTAAACATTATACACAGAGTATACAATATGTTACGGATATCAGACATCTATGTGTATACATTAGAATTATGTGCATTAAAAATGACTAATCCTCGTAATGCACTCTGTATAGTTAATATTAATTACACTGATGGACATATTATTAATGCGGAGCCACACTCAAAACTCTTGCCAGTTACAACACATAAATGTTTCTACTGTATTTTGTTTTAGTCATAACCGTGCCTATATAGTAATATAACGATCAATAAAATATTGTTTATTATATTTGGAAAATATCCAGATACATAATACCCTACTATAAATGTTGAAGTGTTATTAACAATGTTTTCGTTTTAACAACAACGCACATAATCAATTAATATAAAATTTTCCCAAGAGTCACGATATTTTAAAAGTTAAAGAAAAAGTAACAAAAGTACATTTTTAAAATGTTACTTTTAATCTTCATCATACTTACATTGATTATAACTTATATTATGCATCAAGTAGGTATTAACTATAAATGTTTAAGGAAAAGCTAATGCACTTTTAAAACTGTAATTTTTTTTTAAAAAAAAAACATGTTTTTATCTGTTGTAAAATATTGTAGGTATCAAAATAATATGTTCTCCTGTTTATGGTCAGATATCCATTATTCGTGTTGTCTCTGGCGGGACTCATCATAAATACCGCGGTATATAGCCATAATAATACTTGGAAATATAATAATAACAGTTTGCCCATACTCGGACAATGCCACCTACAAGATAACGCACACTGTTGGGCTATCTTGTGTTCTAGTCACATACGCTAACCGACCATTATTACGTATCAAAAAACAGTATTCATGACCAGTTTGTTAGACTGTAATAACCTGCAGGTGGTTTGCGATCATTGATAGAGATAGAGACGTCAAACTGGTAACTTAACGCTCAAGACCATAGACTTGGCGACTTTTTTAACCTCAGATATACTGATGAGTTGGTTTACATTACGGACATTTTGGTAATTAAAATGAACACAAGTTAATTAATCAACAAGACACAGTTAATATACGACGTTAAGTAATGTAATTTTGTGTATAAACACTGGAACAATGAAATATAAAAATTAAAAATTTCTGGAAAACAGCAGCATTACATTATATGAATAATGATAATGTCACCTTATCCATACAGTAATACCTACCATTAGAATAAATCTTTTATACTTAAGTTATAAACTTCAAAGTTCACGAATGATTTGAATTAATATTTAATTGAATTATTTGTTTGTTCCAACTTAATTAATATATACCTATAAATAATAATACATTTAAATATTAATTAAATAATAATATAATATAATAATCAAATAAATAATAATAATTATTATTATTATACTAATATATTATATATAATATAAAATAAATAATAATATTGAACGGACAAACAACATTAAACGGCTAGAAACGTCGTTTTAATATCATGCACTCACTATTTAAGGGGTTTAAAATAGGCAATTTTAAAAAAGTCTCAATACATAATGAAAGTTTAAAAAACATTATTTTGAAATGTAATTCACATTTAAATATAACCTGATGTTAGCTAAGTTAATTTAATAAACAAATATATTTTAAATATTTTAATTTTAATGCATTACATAGTTAGTCTATATATTATAATATTTACCATTTTAAATATATAATATAATATATAATGTAATACATACTATCTATATAGCATACAGACAATAATGTTATAACATTAAGACATTAAGTAATAGCAAGAAAGTTTTAATTTTGTTATACTGTTTCTATTTTCTGAAGTTATTTATTTTTTAATTTTTTTGTAGTTGAAATAATCCAAGAGTTCTAAGCAACTATATTAATTGATTGAAAATTTCATTATAATATACTTTGAACGAGTTATTTTTTTTTTTATGTCCTCGGTTAGTTCTAAACGCATAAAACAACTGAAAAAAATATATATAAAACATAAAAACATAAAAAAAATGTTATAAATTGTTTTTGTTATAAATAGAATTATATTATTTATAATATATATATATAAGTATAATTATACTATAAAAGTATTATAAAATCAAAATATATTGATTTTTTTCTCTCAGAACCACGCCTGATATACAAAAAACGTATTTACGTAAAATAATTTTTTACGATTTTTGAGTAATCTTAAATTAAAATCACCTATTGTAAAAAATAGATAATGATATGTTTGCGGCTTCAACATATTGATTTTATATTTTATTATTATTTGACTTTATTTCGACTTTAAAAATAAAAATTTTAATTAATATTACATAGTGAGCTAACATAATTTATTATTATTATAGTGGATTACGAAATACGAAATAAAATTATATTTATAAATTATTATCATACAATATGAAATTGGTATCTAAGTAGCTTATTATTCTAATTAATTTTACATTAAAAACTATATTTTATTTTTTTACTAATAAATATTATATTTATTTTTTTGTAGGTTTTGAGAATATTTTAAGTTTGATTTGTCATTACCTACACTTTGATCAAAATGTCAACAATAAAAAAAAGTTTTGTGGGATGCATTCTCCCCTTAATCACACATTCACATTCCTCTGCTGTATTATAGTTGTAGACGTCGAGTATAATCATCATTGAATAGATCACTGTAATGGATGTGTTAACACTTAACTTTGAATTAAATGATTAATCATTGCGCATGAAAAATGATTATAAGCGGAGACCATCTGTTGGCCTATATTTCTAAGGATATCTTATTATATATTTATGTATATTGCTAGTAATTTATTTTTTTTTTTTAGTAATACGGTAGCCACTAGCTCGAGAGTCATATTATAATACTATCTCATATAAAATTTCTAGATTTAGGTCCACATCGACGTGTAAAATGTATTTTTTGTACTTAAATATAGTTTTTTAAATTATGAGTTGGATCAAAACGTACTATTTGCAACAAATAGTACATTTTGCTTTGATGAACACAAATAGTACATTTAGACTAAAATGTTTACAAAACGTGCCATTTTCATTAATTTAATTTTATAATTTATAATTTTAAATTAATTTAAAATTAAGAAATTTAAATATTTAGACTCAGCTATGTGTAATCTTACATTTAAATAACAACTATTTAATTAAAATTCTTTAAGTTAGGAAAATATATAACACATAAGAAACAGATAGTATTAATATCAATTATATAGGTTAAATAAAAACACATTATAATATTATATTTTAATAAAACACTTTTTTAATAACTTTTAATAAGTAAAAACAAAAACAAGGTAAATAAAATACTAAAGGAACACTTTCAGACTTGAAAAAGTAAAATAGAGTTTACATTAAAATATATTTTAAATATTGAAAATGTTTAAATTAAAAAAAAAAAAAAAATAAATAAATAGTATTTAAATAGTTTACCATATCTAACTAAAGATAATAAATGAAAACTTAAACTGAATTAAAATATTGTAAATAAATATAAATTTAAATTTACTGTTAATATGTAAAAGAAGTAAAAAAAAATGAAAAAAGTAGGTAACTATTAAAAAGTAAATACAGTGGAATCCGCTTATTGTAGGCACCGGTTATTATGGGCATCCGCTTATTGTGGGCAAACAGGTCTGGTCCCAATATAAATGTATGTTAACAATGTTAAATCTAACCGTGTAATATGGGCACTCGATTCGGTTTATGTGGGCAATTTTATTTTATCATAGCGTTAGAATATGCACATATGTATGTATTATATCATTATGCTATTTAAACCTTAATGGGATTTTGATGTATGTAAATGTTATTAGATACGATAAAAATAAAGCGATAGACGCACATTACATGCATTTCAGTTTTAACGTGAATTTCAACGTGACAATACGTACAATATGTCTCAAAAAGATCTCTCCCTAAAGGAAAAAATCGCGATTTTAGACAAAGTGAAATCGCTACCTCCAGGCACTTCACAGCGTAAAATCGCTGAAAAATTATGCGTTCCGAAATCAACGGTGGCGAAACTGCTCAAAGAAGAAGTCATTTTACATGAAAACTTCAATTCAACTCAAATTGGTAATCAAAAACGTAAACGAAAAGAGAAAGATCCCGAAGTTGTCGAGGCCTTAAGTGAGTGGTTTTCATTGATAACAAGTCGCGGTGTTCGCGTGTCTGGGCCAATGTTAAAATGTAAAGCCGAAGAATTATCCCGGAAAATTGGTAACAATCAGTTTATTGCTACTAATGGTTGGTTAAGCAGGTGGAAGAATAGACACGATATAAAATTCAAACGTGTGCATGGTGAGCAAGTGCTGATGAATCCGCCTCTAATAATTGGAAAGTTGACAGGCTAAAAATAGTTTTGAATGATTTTTCCCCAGATAACATATTTAATGCAGATGAAACTGGACTGTATTATCGAGCGACACCCGACGGTTCTATATGTTTCAAAAAAGACGTTCTATCTGGTTCAAAAAAAGCAATGGACAAGATTACAGTCTTATTATGTGTCAATATGACCGGGAGTAACAAAAGAAAGCTGCTAGTAGTGGGGAAAAGCTTAAAACCTCGATGTTTTAAAAATATGTCTATAAATAAAATTCCAGTGCATTACCACGCAAATAAAAATGCATCGATGACTTCAACCATATTTTCAAACTGGCTGTATGAATGGGATAAGGAATTGCAAGCAAAATCTAGGTCCACACTTCTTCTTATTGATAACTGTGTTGCACATCCAAAAAACATTCAACTCAAAAATATCACTTTAGAATTTTTGCCCCCAAATACGACATTCTTAATCCAACCCTTAGATATGGGTATTATCAAAAACCTCAAGGTGAGATATAGAATGAAACTAGTACATTTTATTCTAGAAAAGATTGAGGAAAACCTGTTTGATCAATCTGCAACTGCTAATCAAATAAGTGGCAAAATAAACATATTACAAGCGATACAGTTTGTATCCGAGAGTTGACGAGAAGTTAGCTGCTCAACTATTATGAATTGTTTCGCTCATTGTGGATTTTCTAATTTTATTGGTCCACAACCTGAGTTGACTGAGTTGGATGAACAATTTTTGTTTGTTCCAAACCATAACGAATTTGAAAATATTGATGAAAATGCTCCCTGTTTTGATGATAATGAAGACATTTGTGATGTTGTAATACAAAATGTTTTTAAAAAAAGGAAGTTAGAAGATGATGATGAAGAAGAAGAAGATACCGAACCACCAGTTACAACTAGAGAGGCTAAAAGGTGCATTGATTTGTTGCAGAAGTTCTTCATGCAAGAGGGTAACGAAAATAGTCCGTCTGATAAGCTTGAAGCGTGTGCCCATTTTGTTAACCAGATCCACACTAAACAGCTTAGACAACGAACAATTACAACGTTTTGTATACCTTCCACATCCAAATATTAATTTTATTTATTGTATATTACATTTAATTTAATTTATATAGTAATTATTTCACTTTTTTTCAATTATATGATAATAAAAATAAAAACTTTTTTGTATTATAATTTTTTTTTTACTAATTTCGGTTTTTATGGGCAACTGCTTAATGTGAGTAAACAGAGCTGGTCCCAACGTGCCCACATTAAGCGGAATCCACTATATTGATATCTGATACCTGAAACCACTGTGTACAAGTTTCATAACTTCTCAGAGAATATAATGTTAGTCCATGATTTGTTATTTTGTTAAGTTACTATAATATAATAATTAGTTAATATTATAATGTGATTAGAATAGCAAAAAAATAACTATTTCTATTTTAGATATTATGTACAAAAATATCTATAAATTAATTGGTTAGAAAATACAATTTGTATAGGTACACATTGCCTTATTTTTAGCAGTATTATTAATCAATTTGATGCTCTGCTATTCAACATCGATTATCTAAGGATATGAATATTATGAAACCATAAAATAGTTATCAATAATTTTATTATAGGATTGGTGATTTCGGAATCCATAGCAAATAATACGTTTAGCTTCAAACAGTAAATAGTTTATTTTGACAAAATTTATATTGTGCAAATAGTACGTTTTGTATCAACCTACTATTTTAATATAGGTTTTTGATTGATAAGTAGTACATTTTATCTTAATCTGATGACGCTAATCGTTCCACTGCCATTTTAAATATATGGTTCAAGGTAACTCAATTTTGACAAAAACACATATAGTGCATTTTGCATTGTCGCGCCAGAATTATAGTAGTTTATTTTACTATAGTATACGATAATACGGTATAAAATGTTATTAGGCAATACCATACAATTATTTAAAATATTTTTAAAATAATATATAATAATAAATATAAAATATAATAATATCCTATGTTATAAATTAAAAAGGTCAATCTTATGAAAAATATATTTTAATTATAACAAAAGGTCGGAAAGTGGGTACCGCTCTGCTGAACAGAGGGTGTCAAATAGGGTCAATGTTATGAATTTGTTAAATTTGAAATAAATGATATAAAATCATTGTATACGAAAAAGGAATCTGAGCAAAGACGATCTGTCTACATAATTAAGTGTATTTTATGATAATATTGCTATTAAAATATTTAATTTAACTATTCATAATACAGTAGGTTGAATTAATTTTTAAAGAAAACATTGCATTGGAAAATTTAATTGGCTGTATAAAATATAATAATATACTTTAAAAGTTTCAAGCACCCACGAAAAATATTTTTAAAGTACAACGAAATAACTAACATCGTTATTCTTCATTAAAATAAGAACTTCTGAATTTAAACTTAAAATGTCTATGAAAATCTACCTTATAAATATGTTTAAAATTTTTTAGCTACAATATAAGCTACTTAGTACTAACAAGAAACTTTATTTTAAAATTTCAATCCTTATCTATAAAAATTAAACATTTTATAAATTTTTGACTACAAAATAATTTCCAAATATTCGAGATTTTGATAGATTTTGGTCAACATTTGAACTTTAAATACTTATAAAATAAAAGTGATAAGTTTATGCACTTTTAATATTTTGAACTGTTATTATAACAACATATAAGAAACATTCTATTAAATGTTCAATATTTTTGATCGAACGAACATTTTTTTATCAATATTTATAGAAATAAACTTAAAATAATCGAAAATTTGGAATGTCTATAAATAGTTCAAAAAATGTCTACACAATTGTAAAATTTTATGATGTACCTATATAAAATGATATTCACGAAATTCAATAAAAATTTCAAGTGTCTAAAGTTATTCGTTTTAAATTATAACAAAATAAGAAAATCATTCCCTGAGAAATCGATAGTTTACAGGTGAATATCCAATTTCTAATTTCAAACGCTCATAAAAAATTTGTTTGAGTTTCCGGTAAACTTTTTTTTCCAAAAGGTAGATAAGCTTATGGCGAATTTTGTTTTAAATTTCTAAATCTTAGATTAAAACAAAATTTTTTTTTATGAATTTCTAAATCAAAAATAAATGAAAATTTTCGTAATTTTGACGTATTTTGTCTTTCACTTACAACAAATAATAAGAAATCTTGTATTAAATTTTCAAATATTTTGACCAAGTTGTATTTTTTTATTAACAAAACAAATAGAACAAATAATTTACTAAAAAATATTTAAGTCTATTAATAGCTCAAAAAGAGTCAAAATATATTGTACATTTTATGGTATATAAAAACTAGTAATATAAATATTTGGTGAAAATATCATGTATCTATGATTATTATTTTTTGTCTTAAACAAAAAAAAATAAATAGATTTTGTCAAAAAATTAGCTTCACGAGAAAATTTCTGTTTTTTCTATAATTTTTTTGTTGTTTTTCCGATGCGTTTGAAAAGTATTGTGCATTTTTTACTCCTCTTGACCCCCTCCAAAGTTTTAACTTTATTCACTTTCTTATCAGCAAAAGTGACTATGAAGAAAATCGAAGCCCTTTTACTGCTTCAAAACATAATGACATACACAAAAAAATAACACATAACATTGTAAAATCAATACATTCTTCGCTCCGCTCAAAATCTAAAAAATATTTGTAATGTGGAATTAATGCAACTTCATATTATAAAGATCAAATTAATGATGGTTAATTTTTAAATTTCACTTCCTACTAAATCCAATTTATGTGTGCTTTATAATTCGAGTTAGGGAGTCTGTCCAATGAACATTTGAGCTATTTGAGCTAACATCCAACTATACATATGTCATACAAATTATAATTGCAATACATCAAAGGTTTATCAGAAATTTAATATATTAAATGTTAATCGTAATTAAATAATAATGCTTTTTTATCGATCTAATAGGTTATAAATTATTATTTTAATTTAATTTGTTTTTATTCCTGTGAAATGTTTAAAAGTGAATTAAAAATATGTTTGTTATAAAATAATTTGTATTTGTAATGCTTATTATCTTATTATTTCTACGTTTTTCAGTGCTAAAAGTCTAGATCCCAGTTAATGACCTACCCAAAATTTGATTTCTTAGAAATTTAACTTCATTCAAAGACCAAAATCAAGTTAAAACTTTAGAGTATTATGATCAAATGACTAATATGTTATAAAATCCTCATTTTTTTAAAAAATACTTTAATATTTTATATATTACAAATTATTTAAATTTACTGATAAAACAATATAAACAATGCATTTTAAATTATCATATTATAAAGTTTTAAAAATGTTTTTTATTTTCATTACACTGTAGGTTTAAGTCGATACCCCATGTACCCAATATTTACGCTACTATGTAATAAATAATAATCAATTTTAAAACGATAGAATTCTTTTTTTTGCATTCATCAATGATTCACAGCGTATAGCATGTCCAGTCTGTATTTTACCAGTCATTCTGGTCTATTGTGTGGTCTGAATATAAAATGTATAGCACGCGACTGATTGCCATGAACTGTTAAGGAAACTTGCCTAAGCGCCATAATGGAATGCCAAATAGCTTTTATCCATGGAATAATGATTTTTCATTCATATATTGTAAAATATAATACTTACGTCCTACAGTTACTATATAGATTTCTTGATGGAAAAAAAAACAAGCATTACTCTTCCTTCATTACATACACATAACGACATAACGCTTAGATATACGACAATTGACAACAATTAAAAACTTAACCCAAGTAAAAAAATATAATAATGTTTATTCTGAATCATTAAAATAAAATTTTTTACTGATATTAATTAAAAATAATTCTAATTATTAAAAATCTTCTATTATTCATTATTAATTATTATTATAATATATACCTATAAACCTATATTTTAATTTTTTTAAATATTAGTATTAAAGTACACATATTAATAAATAATGATACAACTCGTAACGTTTCATCAAGGTTAATGTTAATTTTTTTTTTTATTATTATAATTAAAATGTTTGAGCATAATTACATGCTATTACAAGTTTGTTTACATAAAAATTACATAACAATATTTATTCAGTTAGTTATTGATCTTCGTTTTCGCTTGTATCTGAAAGAAGGAGATCTTGCGGTAAACGTGGTTTTAGTCGTCGATTTTTTTGTTTTGTTTCCCAGATTGTAGAATCGTGCGCCATCGGATGAATTCAGATTAGCGTGAAAGTTTTTGAACTGGATTGTTACCCGGTCTCGGAGTGGAAGGATTCTGGTATCATTATGAATTTGTCTGTTCCTCGTATATCATAGGGTTAAATTTTTAGTGACACACGCCATTCTTTTAATAAACTCCTGGCTTGGAATCAGAGTTTTATGAGACAATATTATGATTGAACTAATACAAATTAGAATTTAGAACCAATTAAAATCTTAATCTATGGCTATGTTTTTGACATAATATGTTTGAATGTTTATATATTAGTATTGTCGTGTTCCAGTTAAATATTTAACGTACAAATATATCTTTTTGACAAAATAATAGGTTTTTAAAAAACATTTTTTTTATAAACAATAATAATGTATAAAATAAATTAGCAGACTCTAACTATGTTAGGTTAAGTAGTTAAATAATTATCCTCAACACGATTACACAAATATTAGTAAAAACAATATTGGTTAATTAATAAACTTATAAAGTGACAACGTGACAACACTTATATCTGATTATATAACCTTATTTTAACTATTTTATCCTCTCTCGATCACAGAGAAAAATATAATATCGTTGTACAATATGAAATACTTGTCATGATACGTACGAATAAGTACTCTATAAAAATGTAAAATATTTAAAAGTGTATAAAACATTTTTTAATCCGATCCATAGCAACTGTTCTTATTACTTCTTTTATGCTCAAAATATGTGATTTCCATTTCAGTTATTTACATAGATAATTCATAATATTAATCAAATAATTTAGTACATATATGTAAAATCAAAATGAAATTATACTTACATTATTCAAAACTGTTGTTGAAATGTAAAAAAATATACGTGTATGGAATTTCCCACGCCATCACCCCGTCAAAATCTTAAGAAATGGTAAGTAATTTAAAATTAATTATCCATGTAAAAAAAAAAAAAAAAAAAACAGAGAACTCTTTGTGCTGTAAAATAATATGTTTTAAAATTACCTCGTCGTAGAGTAGATAGATTACTGACATATATGTGCTAGAATCAAAACCGTATACAGGGAGGGGGTTCAACCCCCTATCCCCCGACATTTTAAAATGGGTTTTTATACATAATATAACAAACATGTATAAAATTATATATTTTTAATTCAAGTATTAAAAATATTTCAACCCTCCTCTCAGAAAATTGATCGTCAATACATGCGTGGTTAAATTTACAATTCTAAGATTAATTACTGTATAAGGAAAATGATTCTGAACAAAGACGATCTATCAGCCTATAGTACTATGGATATTTCATTTTACTGTATATCTAATAGAAAAATATTCTATTAGATATACAGTAGGCTAAACTAATTTAAGCCAACAAAAATCGCGTACATTAAAAATAAATTTTTTATTAAAATCTTTAAATTTTTGTTATCGAAAAATTTTTTTTAAAAACAAATAAAATAAAAGGTCAGCAAGTGGGTACTACTCTGCTGTACAGTAAGTGGTAGGTGTCGAGTGGGTCGCTGTAATGAGTATATTAAATTTGAATTCAATGATATAAAATCATTAGGATTCTGTGCGAAAACGCATCTCTCCACTCAAAATTTAAAATGTATCTAATGTAATAGTAATAGAGTTAAGTATCTGCCTATATCATATGAAATAGTAGACTCAATAGAAGCCAATAAGTAAGAATTGGCAAATAAAAAAATCTTATAAATTCCTGGTTTTGGTTCTCATAATCCTAGTGGGACTAGTGGTTACCCTTTACATCAACAATAAAATAGACGCAAAAGCTTCCGTCGGGTTATAACTTATACAAGTGAATATTTATTACCTACCTATATAAAATCCGTAGTAGGTACACATTATAATTTAATATTATACGATTATTATACCTGGGTAATTATTTCAGCCGCAGCGTTTGACAAACATATTGCACATTTTTCAACCACCGCTGCGGCAGTGAATGCCAGTCACGATGACCGCAATAAGACCAACCACGTAGACAACATTTGTATGGCGGTACAGTATTATACACACGCGGTTCATCCCCCCAAAAGAATTTCAATACGTGGTCGAGCGACCCGGGGTGTGTCTAATTTTATTGTGTCGGCGAGCTCTCTTATCAGCCGTGTCGGATCAAATTTGTTCGGACTTTGTCTCAACCGAGTTAAAACACACACACACACACACACACGTCGGACGTAAACAGATTATATTTTTATTATGTTATATATAATTACAAATGCCCGCGTGATACATGTGTTGGCGTACGGGTTGGTAGAGGGTCAATCGGGCGCGGAGAGAAGACGGCGGCATAGGTATATATGTGTGTTTTACACGGGTATATATGCATTATAAATGTTTTGGAATGTCCAACGGTTTTGGAATGCTACTGCGGGTGGTATATACCGTGTGTATCTTCTTCTTTTTCTCATGCTCCGTACGTATACGCGTATTATACATGTACACACAACACGCATTATTATTATTATTATTATTACCCGACAGTGGTCGGAAAACGATACACCGTCACTAATTGACAACCGCGCTTTGTGGGGCTTACACACGCAGAGAGACGTATATAATAATAATAATAATAATACCCGCGGTGTGCGCGTGTATAATATAAACGCATATATGCATAGGACACGAAACGTCTTAATGGATGTCGGACGGCGGCGCGGGTCCCCCTTAAACAAACAACCATAATAATAATAATAATAATATAATATACGGCGGCTGTGTTACGTTATATTATATGGTCTCGCGCTGCACACACACACACACTGCGAGCACGCGGCTCTCGTCGTGCCGCGCTTATCGACGGTCTCGATCTCCCGTGGGATAAATCACCGCACAAAAAATGATCGTTGCCGGAACGGGTGTGGCCCGAACGACGTCATCGCGCGGGATTCCAAACGTAATTGATCGGGGGGATTGTGGTCGCGGCGGGACGGCGGCGGTGCAGGAGAGGACATAAAAAGGAAACCAGGGAGGTCCACGTATAATAATTACACGCGCGTCCGTTTACCTACAAAAAACAAATCGCCATTTGGTTACACGATCGCCGTAGCCGCGTTACCGTCTACAATATAATATACATAAGTACCCAATATCATAATATATATTATATATGACGTATATGCATAATTGTACTTATGTATCACGCGCGGTCTTCGTACACCTTATATTATTATATAGTACCATAATCGCTGGCGTCCTGTACAAGAGAGTATTGCATTATATTTACCAGTTATATCTTTCAAGTTTAAACAAATTATTTACAACGGCTTATTTTATATGTTATTGTGCATACAAAAACGTATAATTATCCCTTATGGCCTTGTATTATAATATAAACTCGGTGTACTATATTCACCATAAAACCTATTGAAGTCTGAACAGTAAATACCTATAGTCTTAATAGAAAAAAAATTGTAAAATAAATAAATTGTGTACTGCATTGAATTGTAGGCAGTACGCTAGACGTTCGTTCTAACATACTTTAGAATATTGATAAATCCACTTTTATTTTGAAGAAGCAATTCAGAGGATACAACAGAGTTCAATACTCGAATAATCGAATTAGTCTTCTCAAATAAGTTATTTCTTATATTTTAATTCCAAACAATACGATGAAATTATAGTTTTAAATTACAACTTAATATCAAATAATGAACTTAATAATTCAATCAAGGAATACTTCACTCAAACATATTTTATTATTACTATTTACTATTAATGGGTAACTAGGTACTTTAAATTCATTACATTTTCTAATCCAATTCGAGTACAGAACTGATTCAATATATTATATATCTATATGAATCAACTTAAACAAATAATGTGCTTCAAGTTTTTATAGAAAAATTAAATGTTTCTAAGAAGTTATAAATCGAAAGAATTATAATAATAGACATAGATATCCTTCAAAACTAGAAAAATAAACCTTGGGCCACTGAGCATTTATTAAATCGATTCGACAAAGGGATCATTTACACACTTGAATTATACATTTATCATTCAATACCGAATAAAAATAATATTACATAAATACGATAGAGTGCAGAAATACTATAACACAATAAGTATTAAGAAAGTCGTATAATTTAAATATAAATGTTAATTAGAGAAAGTTAGAAATGATTCTAAGTTATTAATAACAACACATAATGAAAACGAACTTCCAAAAAATAATACATTTATAATGGAAGGTATATATAAAGTGCATAGCTATTATAACCTAATGCTAATGAGCACTCGTTTTTTATCGCAAATAATTTTAATACCTAAAATTATATATATGATGTTTCCATGTTGGTACTGATTACTGATCTAAAACTAAATTTTAATCCATCAGTTAAAACATATTTTTAATTTATATATATTTGTCAAACCTTCATTTCTGACGATTATAAATTGTTCGTACTACGGAGTAACACACTTATTCACAAAAAAAATTCATAAAACATTTATACAAGCAACTATCGACCAATTTATTTAATAAGTAATGCAGCTAATGCCTTTGAAAAAATTATTTGGAATAGATTAATTGAATTGGGTACTAAGAATCCAATATAAACTATAATATTTGGAAACTTGTTTTGTTTTAGGCTGGGAAAGGGGACTGATACTGTGAAAGGGGACTATAGCTGCAACTAAAATAACAAATCTTATGCATAGGTACAATAAATCCTCATTTAACGTCGAGGTTAGGTTTCAAGAAAAGAAGGGGTAAAAATGGAAAAATTGCTAGAAAATAAAAATGAAAAAAATTATATTTTTATATGCACCTGCAATGTGCATTTGCTATAATTATTTAAGTAGTTATTGTTAAAACTGCATCATAAAGATATTACAGATACCTATGTTGTTTATTATACTTGTTTGTTAAAGTTAATATGATAATAAATTTAATGAGACCACTGATAGTTGAAATATCTAGGATAATATATTAATACTTATCGCAATCGCGTTATGAAATTACACATGTATATAAATATATATATATATATATATATAACTATATTGCTGTTTTTTGATTCAATAAATCTTATTGTATTTTGTATTTTGTATTTATTTTTTTTTTTTTTTTTTGTATCAATTCTTTCATGTCCTGTCCAATCATGTCTTTATGCCTTATAGAAGTAATTTTTTATCTCAGGTCATGCTGGATGTCGCAGAAATGTGAAACGACGACGTTTGAACGCTGTACGATACTATATGTACTGCAACGTAGAGTGCATTATTATTATATTTATTAAATATTTAAATTTATTGGTGAATCAAGATTCTTAATTAGCTACAAAGTGACATCAAGAATAGCCTATATTGGTTGTTGAATGTATATTGATTTAATATACATATATAATATATACTGTCGACGACATTCACTGTAATACACAGTACTGTATTTGTACTTTTACGGAGTTTTATTATTATATTTTAATGGATATTATACAGATGATGAGTTTTCATTTACAAAGCTATTAAAATTAAATTTTGCATACTGCACATTATATTCTACATTTAATACTAACGTCCAACTGTACATTGCCCGTTTGTACAATTATGTGGTTGGATTTGTTTCATCTAAATAAATTGTATTAAAATATCTACAATATATTTAAATAATATCATAAACTGACGAAAAAATTTAAATATTAAATATAGGTATACAATAAATGTATACATATCGATTACATTAATTAAATAGCTACTATAGACCTTGAATACATTATAAATGTTTTAAGAGTATAATAGATATTAATACATAAAATATACTGTACTGTATTTGTACTCTTATAGAGAGTTTATTATAATATATAATATATTAGAGGAGTATATAGGTGAGTATATTAGATGAACAGTATTCAAGTTATTTAAATTATGTTGAGCCGATACTTGTTTTCGTGGGCTGAGCGGCCGACCAGAGTCCGCCGCCCTAGATACCTCGTTCTCGCGTCGAAGCCATAAGTTGAAAAGATGAAACGTAGTCGGTGGCATCTCCAACGTTACATAAATACATACATACATTACACAAACATGCATACATACATATGTACATACATACATACATACATACATACGGCTACCTACATATTATAGACATGTAAGTTATAGGTAACGATATGCCATATGGATATTATATAAAGGTATGCTATATTATGTCTGAACTACCTACAAACGTGGTTGGGATAGTTTTAAAATTTAATAGGAAATTACAGAAAAACAAATCTATATATAGTTAAGTTACCTGCTTTATAATTGATAACCACTTGATGGAACAATATTCTTCTAACACATATTATATACAACGTATTTCTACAAGTGGAAGGTGTCTCAAAGCAATGGAAAAAGGCACAAGTAATCATGCTACAAAAAACAGGTGAACCGCCAGCACGAGCTCCCCATATAGACTAATATTGCTTTGCTCAAGCATGTTCGAAAAGCTTCTTACTCCTTTTAAACCCTTTATAAAAGACTCATTATTATATCAGACCGCCAGTTTGGATTCCGAAACAAACATTTAATCATTGCCCATTGATCAAGTTCATAGTGTCACTGTTACAGCGTAATAAGCAATACATTGGAAGAAAAAAAGTATTTCTGGACGTAGACCAAGCTTTTAATAAGGTTTGGCATAAATGACTAGATACTACCAGTACTCGTGAAACTACAAGAACTGCCACACACCTGTTGCAGTGGTGCACATTTTTACTTTCTAGAATCTTTACCTGGCTCAACGACAGTGGTGTATGAAGAAGTGATAAAAAATTGGAAAAACATACCATCTGAAGACTGGAGTAGCCACTCTTAGAGACTATTTTTTATCTACTCTATATAGCTGATGTCCTAACCAACGATGACTCGATGACCGTTATGTTTGCTAACGATACGGAAATTTTACTTACAAGTAATAACAAACAGATAAAACTACATATTTGTGTATGCACCATGGGTGCCGACTATTGGAGTTTAATTCTACGGGATTCGGAAATCAATGACGCAATACGTTATAAAATACTTAAGCGCCCCATGCAATTTGGAAAACGTGACACACATGGACTATGCGCCTTGATTCCCACCTGAATTGGAAACATCCGTGTTCGTCAGAAAAGTATGCATTTCAAAAAAAAAATGCGGTAGTTACTAGCTAGTTGGAAGACAATCCACACTAGACTTGGCAAACAAACGACTTCAGTATGTAGCTATCATCAAACTGATTTGGACTTAATGGCATACAATATTATGGGGTTGTATCAGCAAATCCAACATCAGTCATTCAACGCTAACAAAATATTGCTCTTCGTATCATTTTTTCAACAATCCGGTTCTACAGGAATAAAGTCATCCATCCAGCACGACATAATAAGTTTTCCAGCATGCGACAACTAGTTGCATACGCAGCCTAAACTCACAAGACATTAAGTGCCCCAACCGCGTGAAGCCGTACATAGTTTAAAGGGACTTGGGTTAAGAAAAGGGCCTACGACTAGCTGATTAAGAGCCTGGAGGTATAACCTCAAAAATGTTCATATATACATGTATACATATATATTTGTACACATTACATATTATTTATTTACACCCATAAGGTATTGCATGCATAACAGGCACATAGCATGGGGTGGCCCTGTCACCCAAAATATTTATTGACCATTCTATTACATTTTTTAAATACCTAAAGCTCAAATAATTGAGTTTAAGTAAAAAAAATTGAACCATAATTTAAAATTTAAAACTTCAATTGCGATATTTGTTATTATTACATAATTATCTTTAACACCGTATTTTATGTAAACACGACGAATATAAACAAAACAGCTTAACATTCTAGCAGATATAGACTATATATAACATACTGAAAATGTTTCTTTAAAATCTTCAATTTCAATAAACATAAATAGCTTTATTGCTCCATTCAGAATCTAAAATTGTATAATTTACAAACTTATTATTCGATTATATTTTTTTGTAATGGGAGGTAAGTAAATGCTGGACACCATTAGGTTACCGCAATTATGTAATCCTAGTTACCTGTATGATGTATAAAGATTTTTGGTCTGGTCGTTAAAATAAAGAAGCCCTGGGACAATTTAAAAAATATATACTTATCGTCAAATCATCAAATAATCAAATACCACAAAGAGCTAAAATATTTTGATAATTATTTCATGTAGATACTAATATGAACATTTTTAGGCTTCAATAGTTATTCAATTTTGAGCTACAACAAAGTCAAAAAACAAACTTAAGTTTGAACAAAAATTCTGGATATTCCTCTATTATATTTTGTTTTTTAAAGTAATTTTGAATTGTATACTTTTGATCCACCAAAGTACCAATTAGATTCAATTTTTTAATCAGAAACCACCCTTATAGTTGAAAATTAAAGCATTTTACAGCTCCAAAAGGCTGAACAGACAAAAAAAAATACATTCATCAATCAGCTCATAATCTAAAATTAATGACAAATAATATGAAATAATTTGGTACTTATTTTTTTGGTTTTAAAAATCATCATTCAAACAATACTAAAATTAAATAGGTTTTATAAATCTAATAAGCCTCTCTGTCGTAATTCTGATATTGCTGGTAGACCACAATTTTTAGTAGACATATACAATGATAGCTTAAATATTATTTAGTTGTAATTTTCAGTCTTTGTTCTATTGTTAGCTTATATCTTAAGTATAACTACATTTTTTAATGGTGAATAAAAAAAATATGTATTTGAATATATTAGATTGATTATTGATATATTATCTATACTCTGTCCAGGAAGAAAATGTACCGCGGACTGACAAAAATCGGTTCTTCTGCGCATTTCCATGCAGCACCCTGTCATAGGGCAACCTGCTTTGATGACGAGGTGATGCTGGTGGATGCGCAGAATCGGCATGTTCTCTCGCTGAAGAAAGTATAAATTAATTACACGAAGTCACTTTCCCATTTTTGGTAGTTTTAAATTTTTTAACTTTTACAACAATAATATATATAGCAAATTCATATTATTCAAATAATTTTCCACAAAGGAATGTTCACAATAGTTGAAAAGTGTTCGATATTTTATGAGTTATTAACACTACTAAGTAGGTACTTATACAATCAAATTAATACAATTTAAATAAAAATAACATATAATTATTAATTAGTAGTTGTAAATATAATGTTCATGTTGATTATGGTTTCTATTCAAAATTTATAAATACAGCAATTAAAGTTAAAATTTGTCGAGACTGTAAAATCAACAAAAGTTCGTAACGACAACTATTATGTAAAATGTAATTTTTAATTAAAACATTATAATATATTAATATTTTATTATCTACTCATAATGATAATTTCACTTAAATGTATTCATTTATTATATTGTTTTTTTTAAGTAAATGATCTACAAAAATTATAATTATGATATAATGTTTATATTACTGTTAAAAAAATTATATGCAAGTGGAAAGGGAAAAAATGCAAAAGCTGTAACAAAGTTATAATAATTAATTTGGGCGTTGATAAGGGTGATATACATAAACAATATAAAGACATTAGTTACACGCAATTATTGACATAGCTTCCGCAGCGAAATATTTGACATCTACATCTGTATCTGTATTTAATTTATCCAAAACTGGTTTTATTTGAGATTTCACCGCAGCACTAAAAACAAATTTTTTTTTTATAGAACTACACATTTATATATTCAGTCAATTTTAATGTCTGAATAAAAAAACATACGATTGTGCAACAATTGGTCCAATTTTTTGAAGTGTCTTGGCTACATTGAAACGCACATTAGCCACGCTATCACTTGCCATAGATAATACAGTTGGTAACATAGTCTTAGCAGTTATTTCTGGACCACATACTTCAGCAAGCTCCTACAAATCAATAGAAATATTGCGTTTAAAAAGCAATACATTTAAGTACACAATCGAGTCTATTTACATTAATGCAAAATAAGAATGTCATTCGGTGTAAATAATTTGGATCTCTAGCCATGACTATGACTTTTGGTATAACAGATGTTTGAGCCCATTCTGCGCCAAATTTCTCCACTAGCTTTTTCAAGTTTAATGTCGCAGCTTCTCGTATAGCATACACTAAACATATATAAAAAAAATTATATAGCATTTTAACACAACAGTCAAACCATACAAATATATATTTTAACAGTTAAAGAAAATATTCCAAGAGCAGGATTGCAAAATAAATGTTACACTATAAAATATTTTTTATGCAAGATCATAATAATTAGGGCTATTTTTTGATAACCAATATTAGTACTATTGGTATATTAGATATATTTTTTTTTTTATAGTTGCTACTTTAACCAATTTAGCAGAGAAATTATTTATATTTTGGCAAATAAGTGCAATACTTTGAACCATATTCCATTGGCATAAAATTACACATTCACACAATATAACTAGAGATAATATAAATTGTATTGTTTGAAAAATTGTAAACTGTGGTTGTTTACTCGCTAACAAGATGTTTTAAGTAGGCAGAAATTGGTCTTATTATTCTAGTCTTCGTGGTCACAATAAAATTATTATCAATGATCATAAATTAAAGATTAATAAACAATGTAAATATTATTAATCAACATATAAATTACAAGCTTACATAAAAACACATGACATTTTAATATTTTAATTTATTTTACTTTTGTCAAGTGATGAAACTAAAATAATATTCATATAAGAAAAATCATTAGAATGAATTAACTATCCTTGCAAAAATTCAATTTATTTTAATCAGTTTATATCAATCACATACAAGGAAAAATGGTATCAATAAAAAAGCAAATTATTTTGTAGACATAATATAGGCTGATATCTCCGCTCAGACTAGTTTTTAGCCACATGCAATAACTTATCATTTATTTTAAATTAAAAATATCTGTTATGGTCAATGTAACACTGTAACAATGAACTACTCAATGACATCAACTATACAGCAAATCTACTAGCTTTTTATTTTACTTTAAAAGATATATATGAAAAGTAAGAGTAATTAAAATTGTACGATATAGAAATTGTGGTATTGAGTATTATAAATAAATGTAATGCAAGTAGTTGTTATAAAAATATCAAGATTAACTAGAGCAATTTATGTTGAAGGGTAATAATTTAACTATACTTTTACTTAAAGAAAGTGTCTATTATCGTTTAATGGTAATATTTTTCTGTTCTTAAAAACTTTTAAAACTCTTTCAACAATAGATACTGTTTAATACTTAATATAAATCATATTATAAAAGCTTAACAATTTTACCATGATCAGTAAGCCAAGTCATACACAAACTATTGAGTTTATCATCAAAGAACTGTACACCTAGTTGACTTGCTAATAATGGCATATATTCAATTATTGCTAAACGAACCCGCCATTTAGGATCTTCAGCAAGTTCAACAATTGCAGGTAAAAGTGTTTCAGAAAGCTAAAATATTAAATAATAAAAAATATTAAATAAAAACTAATAACAATTTAAAAATAAAAATATTAATGTAATACCCGTTGAATTCCAATTACTTCATTAACACAATCCAAATTTGATATTATGTTAAGACGTACTTCAGGGCATTCATCTTTTAACTGAGTCAAAAATAATGGTAACAAATGATCAAGAGTTCTAAAATAAAATAAAATTTTTTCAAAAACTGTATTTCAATGACTATAATATAATGCAAGTATATATATTACCTCTGTTTTCCAAGAATTGGAGATAATCCCATTATTACAGAAGCTAAAGCTGATTTGACATGTTGATTAGTGTCTGCAACTAGTCCTTTAACCACAGGTAGAATTGATGTCATGATAATGGAATCAACTGCATTTGAAGTTTGTGCAGCATTTGGATCATTTAATAAAGCACCAGAAGCAACAGGAGGACAAAGATTACGACAAAAATCACACACTTTATTAGCAGCCGCTGCTCTCACTTCAGCCTCAGTGTCACGTAACAATGATTGAAAAGTCGGTACCAAGTCAATACGAGTTATTTCAGGTCCAACAGCTTTTTGTAACTAAACAATATTTTTACATTATAAAACATCTAATAACAATAACTTGATTAGTCGTATATTGTGGATTATCATGAATACCTGTTATCACAATATATATTTTTTTTAATTTTCTTTTTTAATGATATTAAATTATGTAAATAAATATAATCTATTCTTTGAAATAACGAGTATGTACTTAAATGTATTAATATGTAGGTACAGAGAAACATTTTAAACTTAGCAAAATTGAATATAAATTTGGAATACACGATAGATAACATGAATTATCATTTATAGCTTTAATTTATTTTTAAGTAATCTAATGCATGCAATGCAATACTTAGAACACAAAAGTATTAATCAATTAAGGATTTTTTATTTAAAATTAGGGTTTGAGATTTGTTGCATTTGCACGTTCTTTAATAATTACTAAAATAATTTAAATAAGATATAAATTTGTTTTAAGATATAAAAGATTAAAATACAAACATTTTTAATTACATATATATTTTGCTGTTTTTTAGGTAAAATGCATATTTGATAAATTTGGGCAATTTAATTGTTTTTTATAGTATATTTATATTTTATATTAATAAATTTATTTTAAAGATTAACATTATTTTATTTTTATTATCAAGTATCAGTCAATATACCTATATAATTATAGAACGAGTCATTATCCCAGGACAAGGCAACTAGGAAAATACCTAATCGTTCCTGTGTATAGCTCTGTTTATTTGTAAATTAATACTATTGTTTATCATGTGATATAAACATATAATAGATAATTAAGTAGTTGTTATCACATACAAATAAGAAATATTTAAATAATGTATCTAAAATTAAAGTAGTTGTAATACAATAATATCAATATGACTACTATTTATACAAATACCTCAGTAAATTTATCAGCAACCATATATCGTACTCTCCAAGAACTATCGGATGTACATAAACGCAAAGTTGGCATCACTAAATCATTCACATCTTCATGTGTAAGTAATGAGGATATACTAACACAAGCTTCAATAGCCAGAAGACGAACAGAATCCTGAATAATTAAAATATTTTTAAACATGTAATAAATTTAATTTCATAGAAGCTGAATAAATAAATACTTGTTCATCTTGAGCAAGTGATGAAAACATAGGTATAAGATCATTTTTTAAGGAATCCAATTCAACAACTTTTGCAAATTCACCCAATTTTCCTGCAGCAGCCCTTCGCACCATAGGAGTATCATCCTGACATAAATTACGGAAGAAGTTACGCAATTCAGCTATAGAAAAAGAAATTTAATTCAAAAAGTTTTACATTAATTATTTAAAATGTTAAAAATGGAAAATTTGGTAGGTAGTACATTTCAATAAAAAAAAATACATACATACTAATATAATAAACTTACATTTAATCATTGGATTGACGCGGGAATAACAAACTGAAAATAAACCACACGCAGATGTACGTGATGTAAACCAGTCACCAGATGCCAGACGAATAACAAGACTAACAAAGTGATTTTCAAGATCAGTTGGAGAATGTAACACTGCTATTTGACGTAGTGACTCAACTGCCTTATCTCTAACAACTGTTTCTTCAACTGTGGCCAATGATTCCAAGGGAGGCTACGGAACACGTGTCATAATTAATAAATAAATATATTTAACCCTTAACAATAAAAAAAGTTTTTAAATTAATTACCAAAAGTGTGTATGCAAAGTCCGGTCCTCCAACATAATTGGTAAAATTTCCTAATTGCTCAGCTAATGCTAACAATACTTCATCTTCGTCATAAATAGTTTCAGTTAAAAATGGAATAAGCTCTACTCGAGTGCGCTCAACACCAAGTGCCAAAGCAATTGTAGACAGTTTCTTGATAGAATTCAAACGTAACTGTTAAATTTGAAAATAAATTAATTCATAATATTCCTAATACCATCATAAGGTAAAATGAATCTTTAATCGTAAATCAGTCAATAAGTTTCTTTTGGAATTTTTAAAACATTTAATGATTAGATTTATATATTCAAATTATTATAGAATAGATACATTTTATTAAATATTTTGATAATTTAATCAAATTACTATTATTTATGAAATCATTTTTATTAATAACCCAAATACAAGATTGATTAATACAGGAAAAGTAAAAGTAAATAAAACAATTCATTTGATTAAATAATTTGGTTAATTAAAAACATTTGAATATATATCTAATGCAAATGTGGATATTTAAATAATTATCGGATAGTTTAGAATTATTGTTGATTGATTTACATTAAAAGAACTGGATTGTATAAAAATATATTTAGTTATGTACATGAGAAATTCAATTAAATAATAATTATCATTTATCATACTATATCAAGAAAATTAATAAGCAAATAAAAATGTAACTTTAAATAAGAAAATTATTTAAACTTGTTCTAACAAGTTCATTACAATAGTTAGTTTTCAATATGTTCAAAAGAAATAATAAAAATATTTATTTTCTCTACGTGACTCGTACAATTGTTATAAATGTACAAGTAAAATAGCATATTGTGCTATAAATATAAACGAATGACTGTAGGAAATTCAATAAGGTAGGTATATTAAATAGAAATTATAATAAATAATAATAAAAAATACCAAAAATGAAAAAGGGTTGTTTATATTATATATTCTATAATATATTAATGCCTAATAAAACATTTTCTAATTAAGGTATTAAAACCATAAGAACATAGTATCATCTGCTACGAAATATAAAAAATGAAGGTGCTTATTGTTCAACATTACATTATCTTAAATGTTTTTGATGGTTGTAAAATTATTTTAACTGTGCAGGTAGAGAAAGAAAATTTTTTCGTAAGAAATTTGAATATATTCAATATACGCCCAATATCTATTTACTGTAGGTATAATGCATAATTATAAAATGAAATAATTAATGAGCTAAAACACATTCACTAAACACAAATGTGAATTGAATTTACAGAATTTAGAATTTAGTTTTTAAACAACTAACATAAATAGCAAAAATATTATTATACTAAAAAATAATAAAATAATCATTTATTGGTTAATAAATAATTTACACATTTACATTATTGAGAACAAAAATTTGACCTAAAATGGCATATGTCATAAATATATTTTCATATTTTCTTCAAGCCAAATCAATTAAACTGAACATCTAAGATAGAACTGAAGACAAATTTAAATATTGGAGACATTTTGTCTATCAATATAAAACCAAAAGAGGATTTTTTTACCTGGATTGGGTTTAACAGTTGCTATTGCTATTGCAGTCAAGAGATGATCAGCAGATGCAAAGCAATATAATATAGGGTATTGACAATACCTATCAAGAATTCAGTGCAGGGAAGAGGTAAGAGGGAACTTAATATCTCTTTTTTAAAATTAATTTAGCGTACCCCTTATAATTATATTCAAAACAATAAGAAATTTAAATCTTCAGGAATAACAGGAATGTTCATTTTTACAATTTTTACATTCCCTTTTTAATTTTTATTCTATTTCAAGTACTGTTAATGTTGTGTTTGTAATTTACAATTTTACCAGTATAAAATACTGTACCTGTACGTCTTCATTCTTTAATTCATCTATGAGTACAGCGATCGGATACAGCGATGTGTCTTCGGGTGCGGGCTCGCCGGACGGCAATGTAGTTGCAGCCATTTGTCGTCTGTACAGTATTCACGAATGTTTGACCCGTCAACTGAACCAATTAATATTTAATTGTCTATTCGAATTGCTAAAATGAAAAAAAATAATAAAAATTCACCGTACACGAGAATCAAAACAAACGGGATACAGGAGAGACGTCCATTTTGATTAAATCTTTTCATGGAATGACATCGCCTGCTGCTGAGTTCTGGTTCGCCTGGTTGAGGTTATTTGTCATGGTGGAAACGGTGTCGGATTTGGTCTCTTAATGATTGCGTGGTGGGGAGAAGGATCAATAACAATAAACAGCTGCGCAAGGCGGCACTGGCAAGTGGCAACTACAGCCCAAGGTTTATAGATAATAATTATCTATAAATTTTGGCAACAGCCAACAAGCAATTATCAAGTATCAAGCACGGATTATATGATTATTTTTAATTTCATACAATCTATGTACCAACTATTAAAGACGTGGTTTCAATAAGTTAGCTACTATCATCTCCGCATTCCGCACTTTGCATGCAGTATTACAAATATCTACGAATAATAAATAAATTAAGAATATCTGGTGAATTGTATATTTTTATAATTGTGTCAATACTGTATAGACCGGTTAGATTTTATACTTATTTACTAATGACCACAACTATAACTAATATCTTGACTGATACTATTTATCAATAGTGATATTGACATTTATTGACACTATTTTTTTTTTATAATGAGTATGTTGTCTACTATATCATAGACCTTTTAAGTATAAACGTCTGTATATAGACTATAGTTAATAAATGGTCAACTTATAACAATATTATGGAGTACAGACTAGAGAGCCTAGATAACTTTGATAATCTAGGCTCTCTAATAAAGATGTAATAAATAATAATTAATATTAAATGTTTATTATATTATAGGGCAGTAGCCAGTGAGACATTATATATTTAGTGGTTCAGCGTAAGGAGAAAGAACTAGACTATTATAGTAAGGACCATTTAATATTTTAATCTATTCTGTCTAGGAAATGTTCAATTTTATAATTTTGTTAACCCTTGACTAATTCTTAACCAACTACATTAATGAGTAACTTTAGGCATAGTCATTTTATCTTTCGTTGAGATAATTATAAATTCTAGGTGCCCATCAAATGAACTCATCTTTTTAGTTTTCCAAAAGTGATTTTTTTTACTTTTTTCATTTTTATGAATAAATAATTCTTAAAGAGCATTATAGGCTATTGTTCTGTGATTAAGGTACACTCACAATATTGTGAACATATCTTCTAAGATCTAAAACCATGGTGGGTACATTTTATATTTTTAAGAACCACCATAGATATATAAAAATATGTGTGTACAGTCTACAATTTAATGGTAAATATTTTAGTCAATATCATTGATAAATCACTGAATAATTTGCTGTTAATTAATATAAAAAAAAATACTTTTCACTCGATAGTGACATAAATCTATATTTAATAATAATTTTCAAGTGCGTGGAATATTTATCAGCTTGTGATGGAATGCAATTTTTTTTAACTTTTAGTATTTATATTTCCTAATCCTGAACATGTGTTTAAAAGCAATAGCAATATTATGTCCAGTTCTAATTAATGCCATTTAGATTTTGTTTAATATCTATAACATTTAATATTGATTGCATTATTTTGGGACAATAGAAAAAGAATAGAAGAATATCAACAATGAATAGTACAAAATTATGTTAGTATAGATTATTGTGTTAAATTTTATTGTATTTATTTTAACATAAATTTGACATATATATTTATAATTCATATATGTACATTATATATAAGGTTTATATAATATAAAGATGAAAATTCTTTAATTTATTTGTTTATACAAATTTAGAATCTTAGTACCTATCCATTATACTAACTATTATATTCAGAGTCTAAAATTATATTATAAACAATCTAAACATTATATTAGTGCCTAGTGGTAGTGGTGGGGGAAAGTAAAAATTTTAGCTACTCAAGAAAAATGTGGGCCATAATTGGACCACCCTAATTATGTAATCCTAGATACGTGCCTGGTCCTTGTCCTAACTGAAGCTTC
Source organism: Pentalonia nigronervosa (assembly GCA_014851325.1). Lineage (NCBI taxonomy): Eukaryota > Metazoa > Arthropoda > Insecta > Hemiptera > Aphididae > Pentalonia > Pentalonia nigronervosa. The sequence continues at coordinate 15,465 of JACXSJ010000440.1, read as the reverse complement.
GTGCCTGTATAAACATGGGTAGCAGTGTTTCCTAAAGAAATCCGTCTAGGGCTTCTCAAGAACCACCGTGTAACCTATACTATTGTTTTAATTTTCAATTTGTCAATACTGTTCTTTTTATATGTTAGCGGTTTATAAGGAGAAAAAAGGAATATAGATTAAATATTATAAGATCTTAGTATAAAGTTCATACTATTAACTTAATTTGTAAGTATTTATTTTGATTCTCTAAAAATACTTTATTTAAATACTGTAATAGTTATACTTATAACAATAATTTACCTGAAAACTAATGATCCATTAAATTTAACTTAAATTAAGTATACTAAGGGCTGAGCAATTTCTAATAAACAAGTATCTATATATATATTTTTGGATTTTACTAGTCTCTTATAAGGTTTATGACATCTCCTCACTATAATGAAATCATAGTTATAGCATTGTACCCGCCCTACATATATCGATAATTTTGAATAAAAATTATACATTTTAATACATTTAATAAAACCCATTAAAAATGTCAAGTACTTATATTGTATCTTTTATACATCTCCGTTCTCCGATCTTTTAAGTTTTAAGATAATGCATTTAGATACTTTCTTTAGAATATCTTGCCCAGCTCTGCCTATGCATATCGCTTATCAGAATGTTTTCTAATAATATTTTGTATATTTTGTTTTTATAATAAATAAAATAACAAAAATATAAGAATAAATAATTTTAATAAGGAAATAAAATTATTTAATCTTGGTGAGTTTGATATCAGGTAATGATTCTGGTCGCAAAATCAATTGCGCGTTTATTTTAATATCATCTTGACTTCCTAATGTTTCAACTTTCATCTTTCTAATGACGGTCGAAATTATAGATTTCATTTGATACATGGAAAATTTTTGTCCTAAAAATAAAAATTCGTAATATTAAAAAAATAAATGTATTACAATTATAATTAAGTATATTTATTATAATACTACATAAATATCATTATAATTACCAATACAATTTCTTGGACCAGCACTAAATGGTATGAAGGCATAATTGTGTCTATCGTTACTGTTTTCAGGTAAAAATCTATCTGGATCAAATTTCAAAGGGTTTGAAAAATATTTTTCCTCGCGATGAAGTAAATATGGTATTACCAGAACTACCGACTGTGATGGAATTGTATACTCTCCTTAAAATTTAAGTAAATTATTAATATAAAAAAAAGGACAATTGTGAAAGTTTCGTAAACAAAATAAATGTATTAATAATTAATATTATACAACTTACTTATGTGAAGATGTTGTTTAAGCATTCTGGTAATACTAGGAACACTTGGGTATAATCTTAAAGTTTCCTTTATTACTCGATCTAAATACGTCATAGATTTAAGATCTGCCATAGTAGCTTCTCTATCACTATCTCCAAATATTGAATATAATTCTTCCCTCACGTAGTCCTATAGAACAGATTAATTTCATGCAATACCACGAGGAATACATTAAGCTAGGCTTCTAGAGTATAAAATAGTTTACTTGGATATCTTGATGTAATCCCAATTGTATAAAAGCCATTGTTATAGCAGTTGATGATGTGTCATGTCCCTCAAATAAAAAAGTGTCTACTTCTTCTCTGATATCCGAATCTGTCATTTTTTCTGGATTTTGTTTCGAAATTCTAATTAGAAGATCAAGAAATGATTCAACTCGTTTTTTCCCTGTAAATCAACCCTCAGATACTAAATTGTACTATACTACTGACTTTTGAGTTTACTAGGTATTATTAACAATATATAATTTAATATTTATTGATACCTAAAATCATTAGTTAACATTATTCATTAAGACACTCTGTATCAATGAACTCAAAATATCATATTATTAGCACAGATTTAATCTGAATATCAAATTTTCGATTATTTGATTATCGAAAATTCAATTATCTGCAAATTGCGATTAATTGCATTTTATAAAATATATAAAATAATCAATGAAATAAAATAATATTCATGATAATCGATTAATCAAAATAATCGACCAATCGTATCTATGTTCCCTTTTTTATTTTATATATTATAATGCATATTTATCTACTATTATTACAGATAATTTAATTATAAATACATAAAAAAAACCATCACTCAACTCCGAAAAGGGATCCACTTATACAGCTCTCCCTCAAATATGCCACTGAACTCAGATCCATTATTTTTTTTTTATAATTTTAACGTAGGTAACTAACAATATACTTTATTAATCCTATATAGTTAACTCATAAGATCTGATGATGGTCGGTAGATTGTAGGTATATTAATTAATTTATAAGATTTTTATCAACTTAAGTATATAACTTTATTAACTTATATTATATTTTATAAGCTAAGTATTTTATAAGTTACATATTACCTAGTAAATTACCAAAACTTAATTCTTCAGTTTCTAAGCAATTAACGGTTTCAAATTTAGCTCGCTTTTCTTTAATCACCTAAAATTTAAAAAATGTATATAAAAAACTTAAACAACAATTAAATTGTTATTTAATTTTTTCATTACCAAATATATTTTTAATTTTTACTTACGTTTTCAGTAAATGTATGTAAAACCTTAAGAGATTTATAAAAATCTCTTCCATTTTGACTTAGATTAAAAATACTTTCATTCCAAAGCCAAAATGTGAAAATTCGTTTAATCGTGATATCAGTTACTCTGAAATAAATATAATATATTGAGTAGGTACCAACACATTATTTTAATTTACGGTATAAAAATTTATTCATACGTATTTATTGCTTTAACATATTCTATAGATTTGCCCTCTTGAGATCGCAATTCAGTTCCCATTATTGTTTCTATAACATAATATTTATATAAAAATATATTAGCATAGCGATTTAAATATAATCATTACTAATCAATAGACAATATTCATATTAAAATTATGAATATGTGAGGTTCGTCGATTGTATTTAACATTGATTTTAATTATAATATAAACTCACCACAAACAATATCTAATGTACAAAGTGTCATACAAGTATAAATAGACACACGTTGATTGTTACTAGCCATATTTTCAAGTTTTTTTGTTAAGCATTGAGCATGTTTATTAAACGTAGGAATATACGTTTCCAATATTTTAAAGTGAAATGTATACGTTAGCAGTTTCCTTCTCATTTGCCATTTTTGATCTATTATATATATATATATTAATGATAAGCAAAATATAATAAAGTTTTATGAACATTAAAGTTTTATGACTTTTCTTTTTTAATTACTTCCACTTGTAAGAAGACCTTTATTTAACCAAGGCTTAAGCATTCCATATTCTGGTCCTTTGTTTATATGTTGTGAACTGGATAATAAAACCTGTAAATATTTACGTACCTGATTATTTGATTAAATTAATATGCATTATATTACAATGAGCTAACTCTTAGCAGTTTAAGTTACAACTGATACATTTTGACATTTTGATAAACTTATTGTGTATTTAATATTACATTTTTTTTAATGTTAATAATTATAAAAATAAAAAAGTAAGTAGGTACCTACTTTTATATCGTCTGGATCGTTTAATAGCACATATGAATGACCTAATACATTCATATGAACCAATGGTCCATGTTGTTTTAAAATACTACTAAAAAACGGCAATACATCTGAAAATAAAATCCTGTGTGCATATAATCAAAACATAATCAAATTTTATTAAGGAGTGGATTTATTGTTAAGGTTAGGTTAGGTTAGGTTATTCTAACCATCTAAGGCATTTTCCTAGAGTAGAACATTTATTTATTAAGGGCGCTCCAAAGCCCAAAGTTAAAATGTTACCATTACAAATTTCTCGTGACATTAATTAATTTTTTTTTAACTATTCAAGGCTTCAAATAAAACAAGAAAGATTAAATTCTTAACAGTTTTATCAATTAAAAATGCATTAACAAACTTATTGCATTTTGAGGAAATTGTTGATAGTTTTGCGAGGAATAAATCAAAATGCAAGCTCCTTTAAGCTTTACGGTTTGATGTTTCTATTACGAGCATGTTACAACATACAATATCTATAACTACAGTGAAATCTCGGTATCTCGAACTCCGGTATCTTGAAGTTTCCGTATGTCGAATTTTTTTTCAGTCCTGATCATTTTTATTTCAAATTTTATTTATGTTTTAAATTCCCTCGCTAACTGGAAGTTTCGATATGTCGAATTTTTTTTTTGGTCCCTTACGACTTCGAGATGCCGAAGTTTCACTGTATTACATATTTAAAAAGAAACATATTTTTATTTTTTAAGTAAATAAATACATTTTTAATAAAAAAAATTCTTTGTCTTACATACGCCAGTGATAAAGAAAAAAAGTTGGAGCGCGTGGGACAAATCTTACATACAGTGGCGGAACTATGAGGGGAGTGCACCCCTTATATTTTTATATCTAACTATTATTATTTTAGTGAAATACTATTAATTTTATATTTTAAAAATATAGAAAATTTTATGAAATAATTAAAACTATTTGGTCATAAGTCATGTAATATAATTCGTTATAATTAATTTCATATTCCTATAATTGATAGATGATTAGAAATAAAGTATACATTACGAAGAAATATATTACTTACCAGCTATTTTTAGCCAATTAGTCACATCAAAGAGTACTATATAGTATATAGTGTATATATTATTATGTACATTTCGTTGGATCGCAATATTACTGGTGAACCCGCATGAGTTATATTAATGTTTTATTAGTAAATCTTTAATAAACCATATACATTAATGATTAATATCAAATCTTGTTGACCGTCAACTGACAAGACGTGAAGTGCTCATTTAAGTGACCGTGTTTATCTGTTGCGTTTTAACGTTTACTTGTTACTATTTATTATTACTTTAAAATGTTCAGTTTATTTAAAAAACAAAAACCGACACATACAAATGTAGACATGGATGACCCAGGTTTGTCTTGTTCGTCGGGTACGTCAAAAAATGTCATAGGCGTTAATGATTTAGGAACTTTTAAGTACTGGTCCTCGACGTCTGTGTGAAGAGTATGAAAATAATAATACGAAGTGTGTCAATATGTGTTTGAAAGTTTTGATGTATTAATTAATGTATGTTTAGAAGTAGGGAGTGTGGGGGCTTTGTTCCCCATGGTTGTGAGGTATTTACAATTTTAGCACCCCACGTTTTAGATGTCTAGTTGCGTCTATGCTTATATGCCTATATAGGGGTAAAATATTTAAATCCACAATTGGATGTCTGTATATTATGTATCGTAATAAAATAAGCCATAATAACAAAGTCAAAATTAGTTGGCACATGGTAGGTCCTCATAAATTTATTTTAATTTTTCATATTTGCATATAGATATGCTCACAAAGCCAATTGATTTTGATCGTCGAAGAATTGATAGGATATAGGTATACACATAATTATGAGTATAGGATTATATTACTTAATTTCCAATTTTAATATTTATATATATTATATATAGACATCTAGATCTAATATTTATAACAAATACTAGAGGTTCTAGGAAACAAAATAATAGAACCTTCATAGCTTCACTATTAGGTCGCGGTCGCACACCAAAATTATTTGTAGTGGGTCATGGCATTTTTTTTCAATGCATTGGTGTGCTCAAGGCCTTAACCAGAGCTTGTACTTATGGATTTTTAAAACTGTCTAACATAGCTTTGTAAGTATATGCAATTTAAAAAATGTGATATTTATAATGTTCGATGATGTTCAAAGATATGATAGCTTGGTAAATAATATAGAGAAGATCAAGATAAAATGTTAAAAATAGTTCACAAGCAAGTATACATTTTGAGAAGTACCAACCCACAATTAGTAATTTTAATGACATTATTAGATCATTTAATGAAAATAAAATAAAATTTGATCAAAAAGTTATACACTTATTATATCACCCCTCAAATATGCCAATGGTCTCAGGTCAATTATTTTATTTTGTACCTAACTCTAATATAGATACCTAACTGATAACGTTATTTATTAATATTATATACTTTATACATATCTATTATCTGATGACTGGTAATGATCGGTAGATATATATTTTAATTTATCCATCACAGTGACTCATTAAGCACCTACAAATGTACAGCAAAGCGGTATATCCACTTGCTCACCTTTTTAATTTTATAATGACTTATTGTATTTAACCGAAGTTAAAAATCAAATATTAATATTATAAAAACAAATTTTAATTATAAAAAAAATTTTAACAAGTTAAAAACCTTATTTCCAAGTAAATGTTGCATATTCTAAATATTGGCTTTATACATGCATTTACAAATTAACAATTCTAAGGAGAATAAAATATTCAAGATCACTTCAATTTTATAAGGTTTATATAATTGTAAAGTAAAAATATAGGAGTATTCTAAGTCATTTTATATAACATGTAAATTTATTTTTGCTTACAGCCAAAAAATTAATTTAATTGCAAAATTTCAAACAGATAAAAAAATAATTATCAAAATTGAACAATTATTTTCACGTATTTTTATAACTTAACAATGTAAATCAAATTAACATACAAAAATAGTTGCGAAAAAAAATATATCATTACTTCATTACTGTTCATGCAATCATGCCGTTGTGGTCGAAAATCATATTATTTACCGTGGTTAGGTTAGATCTACCGTTCTCGTCAATAAACGGTTAAAAATTTTTTTTATGCTGTTGTTTTTTGTGTCGGGAGGGAGGGGGGAAGGTAACAAACGTTATCGATCGCTGCCGTGATAGAAATTACGAGGTTGTCTAGCACATAACATGTTTTGCACGTTCTACGAATGTAGATTAACCGAGTGGTTTTGTATTAGACATTTAGAAACACCTATGAACGAAATGCCATCTACAATTTTGTGTTCATATGTGTTTTACAATAAAACCACTATATAATAACCTATATTTTTGGAACACACGAACAGGTTTATAAAGGAATTTTTCACGTCCACATTTTGGTGAGACGTTTTTAATCTCTTTTCGTCCGTATGCATTGTCTCCGTTTTACAAACGTACACCATTTGTGTTCGTTTGAACCGATTTTGTGTTGTTAATTTTGAAATTAGAGTGAATTGACTTGTATAATCAAACTTAGCACATTGGAGACGAAGAACGTGCTAGACACGGACAATGTTCTAAGATACGGGAGACGATAGTATTCATAATATAACAACATTTAATTCAAGTTTACACAACACGTCACTTGCTCACCCATAAATATTATCATATTGCCATTAAATTATTATTAATAAACACTACGCTACGTCACGTGGCTACCCAAGTATCTGATTGTCAAAAAGTTCCCATCATACAGAGTATATATCATAACAGAATCCTTGTTGTTATATCATGGTTATATTTATACAATGACAGTTGTACGTTGCGGACGAACGCCGCGTTTAAAAGGCAGTCCTAGTGGCAAAAATCGTCCACAAAAACATGATTTCGTACTTCCAATAGTACTCAAGTCTCGTTGGTCGTAGAAACATGGTTTTGGTACCAAAATAAACAAGAGAAGTTAAACTAATTAATCTTGCAACAGATTTTTGATATCTAAATTTTCCAATTTTATATGATTTTTTTTTTTAAATAATAAATTTTTTTATTAATTTCAAGTGCTAATAAAATCGGTTTAAAAATAAATTTCAAAAATCTGTTGCGAGATATATTAGTTAAGCTTTTCGTGTTTATTTTGGTACCAAAACCATTCTATTTTTCGGTTTTATCTACGACCAACGAGACCTGAGTACTATTGGAAGTACAAAAGTATATTTTTGGTAAAAAAAATTACGAATTTGCCCCAGTCATGTGATGGTCTTGCAACTGCAGCGTTCTAAAACCGTACTCATACCATCACCTAGCGAGCATATGCAACGGTACCACAACAAGGTCCAAAACCGGTTATCTATCGCAGTGGTCCGCGGCTTATAAATAACCAAATTGTCAATATGAAAATAATAATTTTGGCAATGAATATTATAAATTTTTTCGATTTTATAAATTGTATTTCTATTCCCATTGTATTTTACTAAAGATGAAAAAGATGAAACCACATATCGTAGTCGTTCTAAATCAGCCGGAAAACGCATGACTTTAACAATTTTTTTTTTTTTTAAATGTAGGAAATTCTTTGACAAAACTGATGATTCAAATATTGAGATGAAATTATGTACATTTTAACCAATACAAGTAAAACAAAAGAAAAACATATATACTATTTAAAAGTATGGCATTTAGAGCATAAATATTATACTTAAAATTTGATAACTTGGTACTCATCTTGTAAATTAAACTACTAAACAAAAATTCTTACAGTAATTTTACAACTCCACATCAAATAAAATTTAATTATTTTGTACAAAAACTATTGTTCATATAACTATAATTTATTTAGGTTCTCATTAATATATTTAATTGATATTGTGTAGCAAATATATTATATACAGAGTATTAGCATATTGTGTAATAATTATTCATTAATTGGCATACGATTGATATACTTATCAATTTATCATCAATATAAAATACATATTTGTCAATATATTCTTGTAATATAGCTAAATGAAAAAAATTAAAATATTTGTTATTTTTACGGAGACTCAAAAATTCATTGCATGTATGTATTTTCAACTTTTCAAGTAAAAAGTTGCCGAGTGCGACATATTCCGTATAAATGGTTGTCTCCTCAAATGGATTTATATAATAGCATTGTAAAATCATTAAGGAAGTTGACACAATTAGTTATATATAAATGAATGTATAGTTTATCAATAATTCTTATGTTTAAGGTCAATCTTGTCATAATTGTTCTAAAATAATTCAAAGTATTTATTTATCTGTTATCGTAGTACTATACTTTACACGTCATTGGTATACCGTTAAAGTAAATATTTAATTAAGTGGTTTTATGGTAACTTATTCATAAGTTAATTTTTTTTAATTAAAATTTGTAACTTAAATTTCTTAGAGCGAATGCAATTTTTTAGATTCTGAGCGGAAAAAGGAATGTATTGATTTTACAATGAGGTGTATTTTTTTCATTTTTTGTGTTTGTCAACACGTTTAAAGGCAGTAAGCGCTCCGATTTTCTTTATCAGCATTTTTTTGGATAGGAAAGTAAATATAGTTGGTAATTGGGTGGTCAAAAATACAAAATTCCCAATAATTTTTAAATGCGCCGGGAAAAATAACAAAACAATTAAGGGAAAAACGGGAATTTTTACGAAAATCCAATTTTTGACAAAAACAATTTTGTTTTTTTGGTGTAACACCAAATGTAATTACAGTAAATATATGAAATTTTCACAGAATGTTTATATAGACATGTTTTATACATTATAAAATGTTCAAAATATTATGACTTTTTGAGCTATTTATAGGCATAATTAATTTTCGGGATTTTCAACATTTTTTTATTATTATTATCAATTAAAAATTTTTCAATCAGTCAAAAAACTTAAAAATTTAATACAAGGTTCGTCATAACTTGTTATAAGTGAAAATTGAAAAAAAAAGTTGAACGAAGTGTCCAATAGTTTTTTATAAGCGTCTAAAATTAAAATTTCGACAAAATACGTAAAAATTACATTTTGCAGTTTTTTTTTAATTAGGAAATCCATAAAAATGTTTTTAAATCTAACATTTGAAAATTAAACACAAGATTTTCTGTAAGTTTTTGTACCTTTCTAAAAAAGAAAATGTTTGTCCGAAAGTCAAATTAATTTTTTATGAGCGTTTAAATTTAGACAATAGATATTCACCCGTTTCTTCCGGGAACGATTTTTTTTATATTTATATAATTTAAAAAGGAATAATTCAAGATATTTTAAATTTTCACAAAATGTTTAAATTATTATTTTCTATACCAAAAAAAAAAAAAAAATTTTAAAATATTTTGACAATTTTTAAGTTAATTGTAGGCCTAAGAAATTTTCAGTTTTTTCAATTTTTTTTTTTAAATGTCGATAAAAAAAATTTCATTGGGTAAAATTTCTTGAAAATTTAATACAAGAATCTTCATAAATTTTTAAATTAGAAGATCAAAAATCATAAAAATACATAAGCACAATTTTTTAAAATATATTAATATTATAATTTTTTATAGACATTTTTAGTTCAAATTTAGACGAAATTAGATATTTAAAAGAAAAATAACGATGTTATTTATTTGGTTGTAATTTAAAAATATTTTTGAGGGTTCTTGAAACTTTTAAAGTATATTATTATATTTTATACGCTTAATTAATTTTTCAAATTCAATGTTTTCTGTAAATGTGCAATGTTTTATTTTTATTTAGTATTTAAAATTTAAGTAATAAAAATATTTGTATCAAATCTATTTATTTAATTTATATACAATTGTATTATATTTGTGACTATAAATTGATACAGATGGTTTTTGTATTACGGCGACAAAATAAATATGTAAAATATTTACATAATATTATATTATTTGATTATATTTTATTTTATTATTATACATGTAATTATGTCTATTTACATAGATAATATTATGTGTATATGGCATTACATAATATAATATATTATAATAATATACATTAGTTGTCGATTATTTATGAATACTATAATATTAATTTAAGTTATCAATTATAATAAATTATCTTTAACCTAAATGTCATATTTCAATTAATTATTATATATAAGTTAAATGTGTTCTGTAAATGTATGCCCTATTATCGCAAGCTGGAAGCACAATATATTATATTATTGTCATGTTATAAATTCATTATTATAAAAATAAACTCCCTCTACAATCAAGGCTTTAAGAAGATAAGTAAATCGAAAAGATTGTATTTATTAATATTATTAGTATTAGTTTATAACTATACCATATTTAGAAAAAGTAATTAGAGACGTTGAATAAATCTGTCCTAAAAAAAATTAGGTTAGAAATATAAATCATTCGAAATTTTCTTAAATTATCTATAAGTTATAATAAACAAGACACAATACATTTAGTAAAAAAATCTTAATTATAATGAATTTATTATTTTATATGTATTTTAAAAAATAATTAAGTTAGAAATAAAAATCGAGTTTTGTTGTATAACAGTTTGTATGCTTTATGTATTGGTTAAAATATTCAAGCAAATAGAATCTTTAATTAATAAATAGGTTGTGACTTGTGGGCTAGGAGTGAGCGCACTGCCCGCTAGTACATTAGGAATACATGGGTGACAATTTACGCAACGGTTGACTGTATTGACTACCTACAACAGTCCTGTAAGAACATTATCTGCTATCTCTCTTCGATTTTTTATAATGTTTCAAATTTTAGGTTAGTTATGAGTATGTATAATATTGAAGTATAAAAATGTTCACAATTCACTTAAATATTAAAATATTGTAAAAAAGTTTGATCTTGGGTCAATTTACTCTAATATTTAAGCCAACAATACAAAATCGATTCTACAAAACCCAAATTTGCTATGTTCTACGTTTGTAAGATGGTGACAATACGCATGCGGGTGTATCATTCTCTAAATTATTATGATAGAACAAGATTAGATAGAGCAATAAATTATAATAATATAGTTTTAATTTAAAGTTGAAATAAGTAGTTATAATCTTTCCATATTTTTTTTTTCTCAGAATTCTCATATTTAAATTCAGGATAATGGCCTGTTAGGTCCCCAGTTATGCCATTATAGTAGATATATAATTACACAAAACATAGGTACAACCAAAAAACAAATACGCAAACAATTAATTTTATATTAATATTGTCGAAAACTTGTTTTTTTTTTTGTTTATAAAGATAATAGCTAAATGTAATTTGTAAATAACGATAATTTTGTTAATAAAGTTACATGTCGTGATGCTATGCAGTGTACATGATTGAAGTAGATCACCATTGATCATTTTTTGATAAATTATGAGTAATGATAGTTCTCCACTTATCTATATAATGTAGATACTATATACAATATACAACGTGAGTTTCTATGTATATATCTATTCTGAAATGTGAATCGAAGACATCAATATCGGCTAATACCTATCTATATATTATACAGTATAGGTAATCATTATAAACTATAATAAATAAAATATTTTATGGATATTAATTTGAATACTGAATAAAATATGTGTGCACTTTTTTTACGAGTACCTAATATTTTAACTATAATTTTGTATGTAGAAACTTCTTGAAACCATCTAGGTATATATAAACACCACGTTTCTCTCGACACATTAGAATAATAAATAAATTTTAGTTTATTATTCATGAAGTGATAGTGGTTTAGAATACATTCAATGCCGCAGGCAACACGTAGTCGACAAATTAGTTATTGACTTTAATGTCTCATCATTTTTGCTGGTGTAGTTTGATTGTATTGATTTTTTTTCTGGCTATTTGTGATTATACCTATTACTAATTGAATGATGTATTTGGTTTCATGCTTGGTCTAAAAATATATCTATTATTTCAATTTTTCGCGGAATGTAAAGACACGGCTGATTTTATTACTATTAATATATTAATATATATTGCATATTATTGTCTAATAAATTTAAATAAATTTAGAAATTTTCAATTAAAAGATTAAAAGATTATATTTTATAATTAAATATATATATATATATGTTTATAGTTTCTACAATGCTATATATGTATATATATGCATCAACTCGTCAACAATATCAAATTAAACTACTTATTAAATAATACATTATTTTTAAATTATAAGAAAATATATGTAAAAGTTCTATAATGATATACATGTATACCATGATATTATATCATAATAAAGCAGAGCGCCGGGGGGCGATGTTGATATGTAGTCGACCGGGCGGAAATTCGTTGCGGCGACATGGTAACGACACGGCAAATAGGTCGCGGCATTGAACGTGTTAATGCATTTTAATCTAGGGCCACTTGTCCACTTCAGTCTCCAACAACCATAAATATTTGTAAATATTTGATTTCCTTTTTGTATAAACCCTCAAACAATCTTTCCGCAATCACAAAGTTGATCTAATTGATATCTAAGTTCTAAGCCTCCAAAATCTCACTATCATTTCTTTCTAGTCATATTATATCCCTACTGATTCCAAAATCCCCTCAGCTCTTGGATTTTCTTTTCCAATTAACTAGCAACAACTGCTTTATGGTAGGCAACTTAAATGCCCACAATTCTCCATAGGTTTCATCCTTTGCATCCAGTCGTGGCAATATGATTTACAATACTATCAACTCATTAGGCCTTAGTATTTTAAACACGAGTGCTACCATCCACGTAGGTAGACCCAATTGCTCCAATTCTGTTATAGATATAGCTTTTTGTTCTCCCAATCTAATATGGTCCTTGACCTGGTCTATCATGGTTGACCCGCATAGTAGTGACCGTTTTCCTGAAATAATTTCATTTTTATCAAACAACCACTCTGTTACCAGAAATACCACTCCGAATGTCAAAACTATTCCAACTTCATCCATGCAATTCAATCTTAATAAAGCTGATTGGAATTTATTTTCCGATCTAATTAACTGCAACATAATGTCAATCAATAACACATTCTGCCCAGTTGATACTTATAACCAGTTTACCCAAATTATTATATACTCCGCCAAACTATCAATTCAGCACAAACGTAAAAACAACAATCTATATCCTCCTTTACCTCCATTGTGAGACTCCATCTGCACCCAAGCCGTTAAAAATCGCAATAAGCTTTTCTGAACCTTTTGCCGATCTGGTTCCATTTATGACTTTTACATATATAATAACGCTTGTTCTTATATAACTCGTTTACTCAAATCGAAAAAATCGTATGTCCGGAAAAACTCTGCAATAATCTCAATCCTTCAACATTTATCAACTCACTTTAGCAAACTGCTAAACGTTTTCGTAATTGTATTTATTCTCTTGCCCACTATCACAACTATGAATGGTTTAATATTTTTTGTGCAAAAGTTGCACCCTGTTATGTTCCTTTGGAATCGGAAGTTACCCCAATCCTTCAATTAACTATTCACAATTATCTCCCGATCACTGTTTAAGTTTACCACTAATTCTCGGTGAACTTAACATAGCAATTTTTCGCGTAAATCCGCTGAATCGAGCATTGACTGTATATCCCCAATAATTAATAATACCTACCCAACAATTCCTTAGAACTTTTACTCTCGATACTTAATAAACTATTTGGTTTAAATCTCACTCCTAAATCCTAAATCCATACAAAGTAATACCCATACTAAAAGCTCGCTCAAACAATACCTTTTGCCCGATTGTCTTATCTTCTGCGATTTGCAAAGTAATTGAACACATTTTCAAAAATACACTTGACTGGTGACTTGAGTCTAACTCAATTATACCTGATAATCTTTACGCTTTTAGACGGGGTAAGGATACCACTGATTGCAATGCTAACCTTATTGGTAACATTTATCAATCACTCAATAATAGAGAGTACCTTGTTGCCACCTTTATTGATAAACACGGCGCATTCGATTCCGTAAATATTCTACTCTTAATCTCCCACCCAAACTCATTAAATCTTCTATCTTCTTTTACCAACTTTATCTCTAGACTTTTTTCTCATAGAATTTTACATTTCCTCTTCTCCTTTGGCACAACAAATGTACGATATATAACAACTGGTCTACCCCAAGGCAACTGCTTGAGTTCAATTCTCTTCAACAGTTACATGTGCTTTATAGCCAAACGCATGAACTTTCCTGGTTACAGTTGTCTTGTATACGCAGATAACATAGTTATTTACTCGCACAATAGATGTATCGACTCTACAGTTGTCACTCTTAACGACGCACTATATTCTTTGCATAATGTTCTATCCTCTTCTTTTTTTCAATAGCTCCTGAAAATGCAAATCCTCAGGCACCTCTTTCCCATTGGGCACTTAAGGCACGTGTTCAGGGCCCTGCAATCGATGGGACCCCCAGTTCCTGCCAGATTACCAACTGATAATCGGATATTTATTACCGATAAATAAATTTATTTCGAGAAAAATCAAATAATAATAATAATAATAATAATACAATCGATGCAGGTCAGTCGTCCAACCGCATGATACACCCTCACACAATACATATATATATTTATAAACAATCAGACGCGGGGTACGACCGGTCAGGTCGATAAGAATGAATTAGATTATGAACACTGTTACCTATTATATAATATAAAAATAAATCATACAATATAGATTTATATTGTCTTTGCGCGCGTACCTCTATTTAATCTAATCGTTGAATAATCGCCGCACAGTGGGACAAATCAAGCTTTTAGGAGGTCAAAAATAGAAAATTTTAGTGTCTTAATCAGCGGCTATAAACTGCAATAGTTGTTGCCACTTATCTCACGATGCCAAATATATCGCAATATGCGATAATCATTAAATAATGAGCTGATAAATGTAGGTATGGTTCACAAAGATTTGTGCATTTCATGCATTCCACA